>CM065432.1:3352500-3690000 GCA_033030585.1 Hippophae rhamnoides
CATCATTCACTACTCTGCATTTCCACCATTTTTAATCATTTTTTCACCCACTTTTTCTTCCCCTCATCACCTATAAATACTCTCATTTTCTTCACTTCAAACCACACCTAAAAACACATCTTCTTCTCTCTTTCTTTCCCTCCATTTCTTAGTTTTTAATTTTTCTTAGGTTTTAGTCTTTTCTTAGTTTTAGAGTTCTTCTCTTTTTGAGAAGAACTAATTATGTTTTTGTAATTTATTTTCTTTTTGATTCAATAAATGGAAGTACAAATTCTGTTTAGAGGTTTTCCAACAACATGAATAACATCAAAGTACTATAAGGATTTTATTTTCTTTACAGTTATTTTTTTGCTTTATTCTTACATGTTATATTTAATTTTTCTGTGATTAAATTTAACTTTAATAGCTATTTGTAACATGATATAATAATAATGTTATTAGGCTTGCGAAATATTAAATGGGTAAAAATCTCTAAAATGAATTGATTTTGTTTTTATTCAAGATTTTATATTAAGAATGTTAGAGAGAAATATATTATTTTTCATTACAAACTTAAATTTGAAAATTAGATTTTAAGGTTTAGTTATCCGGTTTCATTTAGAGTAGTGCTCTTTTATTTGTTGGTACAATCGCCCGGTAGTTAGAGTGAAGCTCTATTTCAATTTTTTTATAAGAATTATTATCTGAAAATGTATTGACAACATGTTTTTAGTAATGGTTTTAAAACTTGAAAGTTAGTACTCAGATAATTAAATTCTTAGGTTTAATTTGGATACCTTGAATAAAGTTTAAATTGTCTAACCCCACCAAATGTGGCATTTAAATGATTCATTTTCAATGTCTTAGAAAAAAAGAATTAATTTAATTAACCAATTTAGTTATCAACTCCACCCATATGTGTCAATTGATTTGTTTAGTTAACAAAGAATATCTAACCCCACCAAATTTGGTATTCATATAAAAAAAAGAGAATCAATAAATATGAATTTATATATTTAATAACCTAAATAATATGAGCAAGGATAATTAACTTAGTTATTATATCCTTAAATACTCCACTATTATAAAAGATAAAATTTTCATAAATATTTATTGAATCTGTATCTATCTTTATTTTTATGTTATTAGTTTAGAAACACAAAACCCCAAATATCGTGACAGGATTTTTAGGATTTAATTTCGTTTTTAAAAGTTTGAATAATAAATTAAAAACCACGTATATTCCTTAGATCGATTTTGGGAGTATACTTATCATTTTCTATGAAATGATTCGTGCAATTGTGAGAGTTTTATAAATATAAAACGAAAGTATGGGTAGGATCGACGATGTCGGTTCTACCCATCAAGTTTTTGGTGCCGTTGTCGGGGAAAGAATAGTGTTTTTAAATTATTTATCAAAATTTTAAAAACTTTTTGTACTGTAAATAATTGTGATTTTTCTTGAGTTAAAAAACAAAAAAAATAATGAAAAAAAAATTTGTTGTTCGTGAATAGTAAAAAAAATTTAATAAAAATTAAAAGAATTTTTTTTTCATTTAAAAAAAACAAAAAAAAATTAAATTAAATATTAAAAAAACAATTATAGCGTGAATATTAAAATAATTTTGAAATTTAAAATTTGAAGTAAAAAAACAAATTAAGAATTTTTAAATAAAATAATAATAAAAAGAATAAAATAATTTTTTTATTTTATTTTTTGAAAAAAATTTTAAAAACAAATAAATAAAATTTAAATACTATGTAAATTTTCTCTAAATTTTTGTTTGCTTATTTTATTATTTTTCTTGAGAGGTGTTTTAAATTTACGCTTTCAATAGTCTATGCGTGCTAGAAGATCCTTAGGAAACCCCCTTACACCATATGTAAATAATATTCATAAATTTAAACAACTGTCAACAAGGTTGGATTCCAACCATTAGCTTATTTTTGAGCTAAACATAGAACCAAGCCTTAATCCTTTACTAGAATCGAAAGAAATGGAAGAAAACCAACACGTTAGGGAAACCACCATGAAGGAGTTTGCAAGACCAGTGATTGGCACGACAACTGCCGCTATCCAGCTGGGTGAGGCTACTCAGAATTATGGACTGAGAAATATTCATTTTTCTATGCTTCGTTCCTTTTATGGGCTACCTAATGAAGATTCTTTTTCCTTCATTAGAGACTTCTATGCTATAGTCCAAACCTTCCCCCTCGGTATTCTAAACGAGGATCAACTTAGAATGAGATGTTTCCCCTACACCTTAAAGGACAAGGACAAATCTTGGTTGATGTCATTTCTCCTAGGTTCTCTGATGACATGGGAAAACATTTATAATAAATTCATGGGAAAATTCTATTCCCACCAAAAAATATCAGAGTTGATAGGAAAAATTGCTACTTTCTCTCAAATGGAAGGAGAACCATTCCATGAAGCTTGGGATAGGTTCAAAATGTTTCTCACTCAATGTCTCCATCACAGCTTTCCCCTGCAGTTGCGGAACCAATTCTTTTACAATGGACTTACGCAACAATGTCAGTTTATTGTCGACAACGTTGCAGGAGGAGCAATGAGAGAAAAGATTGCCTCAGAGACGTACAACCTCTTTGAGATGTTGGGTGCTAATTCCCAATAGAAAAGCTCAAGAGTGAGAAAAGCTGGAGTTCATGAAATCGATTCCAGCAATGAAGTTCAACAATAACTTCTTCAATTGACCAAGCAAGTTGCCTTTCTCACTATGCCAACCAACACCAATAATGAACATTATGGTTTGTATAGCAACATAGGACATGGTACTGAAGCCTTTCCATATCAAGGAGAAACAACAACTGGACCTGAACAAGTTAATGTATTGGGAGCATATCAATAGAGATCAAGGTTCGACCCTAATTCAAATACCTACAATCCTGGGTGGAAAAATCATCTGAACTTCTCCTGGAGGCAAAACAACCCTCCTTTCGCTCAAAGCTCAAATAAGTCAGGCTAGTAATTTCACCAGCCTATTCCAAGAAGCATTACCAATAAATCAACCCTGGAGCACAACTTGAATTCTTTTATTCAAGTTTATAGAGATAACCAATCTAAAACCAATCAACGGTTGGACTCTGTGGAAGTTTCTATCAAAAAGGTGGAAGTTCAAGTAGAACAGTTAGTTGAACATTTGAAAAAACAAAGCAAAGACTAACTGAATGGTCAAATGGGATTAAATAAATTCAATGAAGAGGAGACATTGAGTTTGTCATTCTGCAATTTCCAAGCAACGTTTTACTAAAAGACGATAAATTTTAGTCCTACGTGGGAGGTCACCCATTATTGTATTTTCCTTCGTTTTAGTTTGTTTTATGTGTAATAAAATTCAAATGAAATAAATTCGTTTGTTTCAAAAATTGTGTCCATTCTTTAAATATAGCATTTAAAAAAAATTTACTTAGATTTTTATTCTAATAAATAAATAAATAAATATGTACAAAAAAATAAAAAAATTAGGTTCCCTACATCTTTCTACTTTAAGCCTATACGTTTTGTCAAGTGAGAAATCTTTCTTAGAGATATCTACTATTTTTTAAGAGCTAAATGTTGATACATAATAGGAGGAGGATCAATTTCAACTACAAATAGCCATGAGAGATGCTGAAGATAGGCGGAAAATGATGAAAGACTATGCAATGCCAATCATTCGCAATGTAACTTCCAACATACAATTACAAGAGGCTACTGATGAGTGCTCAAAAAGCACTAAAATTACCATGATTTTATGCACATTAATTGATTAAAAATATATATATTTATATGTTTTATCATATATTTATATAAATTTGTCTTTTTCGGAATCACGGGTATTTTTATTGTTTTCAGGTATTTTGGCTTAAAAACGCAATTTAAAGACTCAAATAAATAAGTGGGAAAAGGTCAACAAATATGGAAAAATTGGACAAAATGGGTTGAAAAGGTCAAAAATGTCAAAAAGAAGGAAATCGCTACCCGTTGCTACAAGTATAATTACTTCAAACGATGCCGCCACAGATCGCATTCACGCCAAGACGCCCAAAGAGCCCCTTCCGCGTGCCCAACGTTGCTACTTCATTTTTCACGTGCAACCACCCCCATGACATCATGCTGACGTCATTGATAACCTCAAAGATTTCCATTACGCTGCTTTTTTCATTTTTTAACATTTTTTAACATTTTTTACTCATTTTTCTCTCCATCCTCACCTATAAATACCCCCTTCCCTTCACTTCAAAACACACCTCAAAACCACACTTCTCTCTTCTTTCTTTCTCTCATTTCTTAGTTTTTGAGTTTTTCTTAGTTTCTTTCTTAGTTTCTAAGCTTTTCTTAGTTTTTCTCTTAGTTTTTAGTTCAATTCTCTTAGTTTTTAGAGTTCTTCTCTTTTTGAGAGGAACTTGTAATGTTTTTGTAATATTTTAGTTTTTGATTCAATAAATGGAGGTGTAAATTCCGCTTGGAGGTTTTCTAGCAACGGAAATAGCGTCGAAGTTCTGTAAGGATTTTATTTTCTTTACGCTATTTTTATGCTTTATTCTTACATGTTATATTTAATTTATCTCGTGATTAAATTTAACTGCATAGTCATTTATAATTATGATGTAATAATAACGTTGTTATGCTTGCGAAATATTAAATAGGTGAAAATTTCTAAAATGAATTGATTTTATTTTTATTCAAGATTTTATATTTAGGATGTTAGAGAGAAATATATTATTTTTCATTACAAACTTAAATCTGAAAATTAGATTTTACGGTTTAGTTATCCGGTCTAATTTAGAGTAGTGCTCTTTTATTTGTTGGTACAATCGCCCGGTAGTTAGAGTGAAACTCTATTTCAAATTTTTTTATAAGAATTATTATGTGAAAATGTATTGACAACATGTTTTCAATAGTGGTTTTAAAACTTGAAAGTTAGTACTCGGATAATTAAATTCTTATGTTTAATTTGGACACCTTGAATAAAGTTTAAACTGTCTAACCCCACCAAAGGTGGCATTTAAATGGTTCATTTTCAATCTCTTATAAAAAAGAATTAATTTAATTAACCAAATTAGTTATCAAACCCACCCATAGGTGTTAATTGATTTGTTTAGTTAACAAAGAATATCTAACCCCACCAAAGGTGATATTTATATAAAAAAGAGAGAATCAATAAAATATCAATTTATATCTTTAATAACCTAGATAATATGAGCAAGCATAATTAATTTAGTTATTATATCCATAAATACTCCACTAATATAAATGATAAAATTTGCATGAATATTTATTGAATCTGTATTTATATTTATTTTTAGATAAATATTTATTGAATTTGTATCTATGTTTATTTTTATGTTTTTAGATTATATTTAATTAATCTGTATATATGTTTATTTTATGTTATTAGATTAGGAACACAAAAACCAAACTATCGTGACAGGATGTTTAGGATTTAATTTTGTTTTTTAAAAGTTTGAATAATAAATTAAAAACCACATACATTCCTTCCTTAGATCGACCTTGGGAGTATACTTATCATTTTCTACGAAATGATTCGTGCACTTGCGAGAGTTTTACAAATATTAAAACCAAAGTATTTGCGAGAATCGGCGATGTCGGTTTTCGTTCATCAGCTGCAAGGAATTATGAATTGAAAAAGATTCATTATTCTTTGTTGCCTTCCTTTTAAGGTGTCCCTAATGAAGACCCTTTGCATTTCATTCGGGAATTCTATGCTATTGTCCAAACCTTTCCACTACATGCAAATAATGAAGATCAACTTAGGATGATGTGTTTTCCTTACACCCTCAAGGATAAAGCTTGGTCATGGTTCATTACTCTACAGTCGGGTTCTCTAAAAACTTGTGAGGTAGTATATGAAATGTTTATGGGTAGGTTCTATTCCCATCAAAAGACTGTTGATCTAAGGACGAAGATAGCAACATTTTCTCAAATGTATGAAGAGCCCTTTCATGAAGCTTAGGAATGATTCAAACTCCTTTTCATTCAATGTCATAATCATAGATTTCCATTGCAGCTACAAAACCAATTCTTTTATGATGGATTGACACTGCAGAGTCAATAGATGGTTGATAATGCTACTACAGGTGTTGTGGGAGAAAAACCGTAGAGGAAACCTGTAATATTTATGAGCTATTGGGTTCTAATTCCCAACAAAGAAGTGCTAGAAGAAGAGCAAGAATCAATGAAGTAGGCTCCGATAATGAGATAACCTTGCAACTTGCTGAATTGACTAAGCAAGTGCAACTTCTCACTACCCACCAAATGCCAAATCAAGAGGTGTGTGAAGTGTGTTTTTCAATTGGGCATGGTACTCATAATTGTTCAAATACTTGTGATTCTAGTGTCTATGCCATGGAGAAAGTCAAATCCTTTCAAAGGTATCATCCAAACACCTATAATCACCCTAACCATCATTGGAAACAAAACAATTACATAGCCTACACCCAATGTCTAACACTAAGGTCGAATAAAAACCACCCTTTCCCACCAAGCCAATCTTTTAAGCCAACCTTATAGGATAGCTTGAATGCTTTTATTCAAGTTAGTCGTGACAACCAATTGATGAATAATCAAAGGTTGAACACCATGGAGGCTCGGTTAAAAGGATTGAATCTAAAGTTGGGCAACTGGCTGAACAAATGCAAAAGAAAGAACCAGGAAAATTTCCTATTCAACCAAAACAAGTAAAGGATGTAAGAACCCTTCGAAGTGGTAAGGTAGTCAATACCAGTTTACCTTAAATCTTTAACAATCTACCTTGTAGTTTAGGTAACAAAGAAGGTGATATTCTAGTCTCGCAAAAAGGAGAAACAAGTGTTAAACTTAACAAGCCTTCTGAAAAACTCATTGGGGAGTCATCTGACATCCCCAAAATTCAAAAGACAACAAAACCACACCAGCTGCAAGTACCTTTTCCACACCGGTTAAAAGTATCCAAACAAGATAGGCAATTCTATGATCTTTTTAATATGCTCTCTAAAGTAAATATCAATTTACCATTATTAGAAGTGATCATGAATGTGCCCTCATATGCTAAGTTTTTCAAAGAGTTCAACACTAAGAAAAAGAGGTATGAACTGAATGAACGAGTAGTAGTATCAGAAATTTCTAGCACTGTACTTCAGTACAAACTACCCTCTAAGTTGAAAGACCCTGGAAGTTTTATTATAAACATAACAATGGGGGATAGGAAGGTTGCTAAAGCAATGCTTGATTTAGGTGCTAGTATAAATTTGATGCCTTACTCTATATTCTTACAGCTCAATTTAGGAGATTTAAAACCCACAACTATGTACCTTCTTAACTTGCTGATAGATCTCTTAAGTATCCAAAGGGAATAGTTAAGGATGTGTTTTTACAAGTAGAAAAACTGATAATACCTGTTGACTTTATGGTTCTGGATATGCAAGAAAATCTAGCCTTGGATAGAGAGCACACAATATTGCTTGGTAGACCATTTATGGCAACTACTAAAACTATTATTGATATCCAAGATGGAAATTTCACAATGACATTCTTAGGAAACACTATTCATTTTAAAGTTTTTGATTCTTCACCTTTTCCTTCTATTTCTGCCATCGATGAAATATTCGATGTTGACCCTTTGGATAATCTTGTCCAAAGCACCTTTTCCCAAACTAGAATAGAAGATGATGAGCAAAATCTGGATTTCCAAAAACTTTGATGCCATCCCCGGCAACGGCGCCAAAAACTTGATTTAGCTTAAAACCAAAGACGCTGATCCTCGCCAATACTTTGGTTTTATATTTATAAAACTCTCACAAGTGCACGAATCATTTCGTAGAAAATGATAAGTATACTCCCAAGGTCGATCTAAGGAAGGAATGTATGTGCTTTTTAATTTATTATTCAAACTTTTAAAAACGAAATTAAATCCTAAACATCCTGTCACGATATTTTGGGGTTTTGTGTTTTTTTTAATCTACTGACATAAAAATAAACATAGATTCAATAAATATTTATGAAAATTTTATCTTTTATAATAGTCGAGTATTTATGGATATAATAACTAAGTTAATTATGCTTGCTCATATTATCTAGGTTATTAAATATATGAATTGATATTTATTGATTCTCTCTTTTTTTTATGAATACCACCTTTGGTGGGGTTAGATATTCTTTGTTAACTAAACAAATCAATTAAGACCTATGGGTGGGGTTGATAACTAATTTGGTTAATTAAATTAATTTCTTTTTCTAAGAGATTGAAAATGAACCATTTAAATGCCACCTTTGGTGGGGTTACACAGTTTAAACTTTATTCAAGGTTTCCAAATTAAACCTTAGAATTTAGTTATCCGAGTACTAACTTTCAAGTTTTAAAATCACTACTGAAAACATGTTGTCAATACATTTTCAGATAATAATTCTTATAAAAACTTTTGAAATAGAGCTTCACTCTAACTACCTAAGCGATTGTACCAACAAATAAAAAGCACTACTCTAAATCGATCGATAACTAAACCTAAAATCTAATTTTCAGGTTTAAGTTTGTAATGAAAAATAATATATTTCTCTCTAACATTCTTAATATAAAATCTTGAATAAAAATAAAATCAATTCATTTTAGAGATTTTTACCTATTTAATATTTCGCAAGCATAACAACGTTATTATTATATCATGTTTACAAACAAATAGCACGCTTAAATTTAATCACGCATAAATTAAATATATAATGTAAGAATAAAGCATAAAAAAAATAACTCATAAAGAAAATAAAATCCTCAGCTTGATGCTATTCCCGTAGCTAGAAAACCTCCAAGCGAAATTTGCACTCCCATTTATTGAATCAAAAAGCAAATAAATTACAAAAACATAACTAGTTCTTCCCAAAAAGGGAAGAACTCTAAAACTAAGCTAAACTAACTTAGAAAAACTAAAAACTAAGAAAACTAAGAAAAAACTAAAAAAACTAAGAAATGGAAGAAAGAAAGAGAGAAGAGAATGTGTTTTGAGGTGTGTTATAAAGTGAAGAGAAGGGGGGTATTTATAGGTGAGAATGGGTAGAAAAAGTAAGTGAAAAAATGTTAAAAAATTGTGAAAACGCGTAGCTGCAATTGTCGAGGGAAATGCTGATGACGTCGCATGACGTCACTGGGGCGATCGCGTGCAAAAATGGGGCGAAATGGCATAGCGGCGCGCGCGGAGGGAGAACAGCTTGGAGCAGAGCGCGCGCGGCTTCGGGCGCGGACGCGGTGCTACACGCGCGGCCGAGCCGCGCGCGGATCCGCGTGTCGCGCGTAGAGCAGGCTCTACGCGGCCGGGCGGCGATTTTCTCCTTTTTGACATTTTTGACCCATTTTGTCCAATTTTTCCAAATTTGTTGACCTTTTCCCATTTATTTTTTAATATATTTGTGATGTATTGCTTCCAAGATTCCTCGAGTCTTTAAGTTGCATTTTTAAAGCTAAAATACCCGAAAACAATAAAAATACCCGTGATTCCGAAAAAGACAAATTTATATAAATATATGATAAAACATATAAATATATATATTTTTAATCAATTAATATGCATAAAATCATTGTTATTTTAAGTGCTTTTGAGCACTCATCACAACTCCTCAACTAGCTTCGCTAGTCCCTTAGCAAGAGAAGCGATAAAAACTAAAAATTAAACTATCCTAAATCACTTTCGTGGATTGAAACGGGTGCATTTAGCCTATGCAACAAGCCTTTAAACCCCCAGGTTGCCCCAGTGGACGAGGTTGGGGCTCGGGAGGGGTTTCAGGAATGGGACCCCCAAACATTTAACTAAATGTAAAAATCAAAAGAAACAATAAAAACAATCAACTCAAAAACTAAAATTACAACAAAATCAAAAATTAATTTTTAAGAATAAGAGAAAACAACATACCACAAAAATGTCTCATACTTTTTAATCTCCTTTAAGATCATAATTAAAATCTAAAGCATAAGTTATTTCAATCTTCTTAAACAATCCTGATTTATTATAATAATTAGTCAAAAATCATTTTCATATTTCATGTCAAAAATGTATCAATTTAATTTCACCCAATTTCAGTGTCATGAATCAGAATTTGCTTCGACTCTATTCCTCACAAGTCAATACTCTCAAAACACTGAATCCTATGGGTTCAAACACTTATACTAATTTATATGCGAAAGAGTTGATGTATAGAAATGAACTAATATGTTCGCATATGTATAAAGAATAAAGGCTCCAAGTGTTATTTTAACATTGATCTCATGAAAGGAATCAAATGTATAAATTATAAAGATATCATATATAAAAATTATTTTCAAGCATAAATCAAACTCATTAAGAAAGAATTTCAAGATATATGCCTTTTACAAATGAAGAGAATATGCAATGACTTTTTAAGGAATTATTTCTATATCCTTCTTTTGTAATTAGCCTTTACTCACAACTTTGTAGTAATGGGTTTTAGTATGTAGATTATACTATATATTCTTTATCTCTCTATTTTTTTCTAAAGATATTTCTTAATATATATATTTTAGAAAGTCAACCCATGTACAGATTGTACATTATTTTTTTGGATTTTGGTGAGTGGTTAATTTTGTGGCTTTTCTGTTTGATCTTGGTTTAGGTAACCCCAGATATGTCTCTTTTTTTTTTGTAGTCATTACGATGAATGAGATATAAGCATATACTATCAATTTCTACTCAAATCATTTAATCTAAGCAAAAATAATAATAAAAATATACGATACTCTATTAAGATGAGAAAAAATTCATACATTCAATGCTAATACCTATAGATCATCTAAAAATTTGAAGAAATAAGAAATGTGCTTCGAGTAGAAAAATATATATTTCATCAATAAAGGAAATTAGGCTCAAATTATATCTCACAAAGGTAGTCTCCACTAAAAAAAAAAATTATAAACACCGATTTTGGGTTTAATATAATTTCTACATCTTATCAAGAAATACTAGTTATGACAAAAACTAACTAATTATCAAAAAATAATTACAAAATATTTCATTATATGTTTTCAAAAATTAATCTAATAGTACAAAAGACTTAACTATTTACTTAAATTTGATTTAAAGAAATGATAAATATTTGTGAGAAAAGTTTTTTTTTTATTCCAAAAATTACTAAATCACACAAAATAGAAATAAAACCAAACACACAAAAAATGAAAATGTGAACATAAAAATAAAATAAAAAATTATTATATATATTTTTTTATTTTTTTATTATCAAATGTTTTTTAATTAAGCATGGTAACTTTTCACCACCCCCAACCTAGAACTTACATTGTCCTCAATGTAACAACTGTAAATTAAAGATAAAGAAAAAAGAGAAGAAAGATTACCTATTTCTTGAGAATGTGCAAGTAGTAATGGAAAATGCAGGTGCATCCATCATATTCATCATTAAAGTGTATACGTAATCAAGCATGGACTTCTAACATCTCAACAAATATTTTTAGTTTTAACAATTTAAAAATTATTCACATGTAATTAAAATGAAATAATCAATAAAATTAAGTAACTAAAAAAAATAAAAGAAAATTTCCTAACATGATTGGGTTGCCTCCCATCCGGGCCGCTTAGTTTAACGCCTTAGTAAGACGTAATTGGGATTTCATTTTAAGTAAACTCAATGTCCCCTCATCATCGAGTCAATCAAACCTACAGTAAGACAAGGTTGTCTACCTATACTTTTTACCATGCCCTATTGATTTTCAAATTTCTTTCCTACTTAAAACTGTGGGCATACTTTGACTAGCTTTAGGTAACCCACATCTAGGTGCAAATCAAATAATTAAGTCATTAAAATACAATTGTACCTAGATCAAACAAAGCAACTAACTCCTTAGATTGTAATTAAAACTTTAAAATTTTGGAGATATTTCAGAATTTTTTTTTTGTTTTTTTGCTTTTTTTTAAGATAAAATAACATAATCAGTATTAACCAAGAGTGCTCCCAGGAAAGAATGGTGGTGCAAAGGCTCCTTAAAAACCATCCTCCTAGACATAACAACGTTCCTAGAAAAGACTAGTGGCACAAAGGCTTCCAAGAACTAGTCTCCTAGACAGAACTCCCTTAGATCTTTACTTTTTATGCTATTAAAATTAAGTTAATTAATTTAAATTCAGTAAAAAAAAATTTAAGTTAATGAAAATCTAATTAAGTTAATTAAGTTAAATGAAGTAAAAATTTAACTTAATTAAGTTAATTAAAAAGCTAACTTAATTAAGTTAATTTAAATAAAAATCTAAGTTAATTAAGTGAATGAAAATCTAAGTTAATTAAAAACTAAGTTAATTAAGTTTAAAAAAAAACTAAGTTAATTAAGTTAATGAAAATCTAAGTTAATTAAAAAGCTAAGTTAATTAAGTTAATTAAAAATCTAAATTAATTGAGTTAGTAAAAAATTAAGTTAATTAAGTTAAATGAAAATTAAGAAATAAAGAAAAAAAAAGTTAAATAGAGAAAAAGAAATTAAAATTAAAATAATAAAAAATTGAAAAAAAATCAAATAAAATAAAATTAAAAAAGGTGTAAGAAAATAAAATAAAAAAAATTAAAATTAAGATTCTAATAAATAAAATTAAATAAAAACCTAAAATTAAATGAAAATTAAAAATTAAGTTTTTATTTTTTTTCTTTAATTTAATTTTTTTTAAATTAAATTTATTTATTTATTTATTAAGAAATTTGAAAAAAAAAATTTTAAAAAATAATTTTTTATTATTTTTTATTTAAAATTTATTTAAGTTTTTTTTATTATTATTTTATTATTTCTTATGAAATTTGAAATTTGATTAAATTTTTTATTTTTTTACAGAAAAAAAAAATCACAATTATTTACAGCACAAAAATATTTTTAAAATTTTGATAAATAAATTAAAAATGCTATTCCTTCAAGAATCCGCTAAAACTTGATGCCATCCATCAAGAATTCAACCAAAAACTTGATTAGCTTAAAATAGCATCACATTCTTGCCAATATTTTGGTTTTGTATTTATAAAACTCTCACTAGTGCACGAATCATTTCGTAGAAAATGATAAAACTAAGAAAAATTAACTAAAAACTAGGAAAACTAAGAAAAAACTAAAAAAACTAAGAAATGGAAGAAAGAAAGAGAGAAGAGAATGTGTTTTGAGGTGTGTTATGAAGTGAAGAGAAGGGGGGTATTTATAAAGAGAACGGGTAGAAAAAAGTGAGTGAAAAAAATGTTAAAAAATTGTGAAAACGCATAGTGCAATTGTTGAGGTCATTGATGACGCCATCATGACATCACGGGCGGCCGCGCAAAAAATGGGGGCGAACAGCAGCGCGCTGCGGCGAGAGTAGCTGGGCGCTGCATAGCGCCGCTGAAGGCGTGTACAGTGCCACGCTGGTTCGCGCGAACTGGACCTGGAGCGCTACGCTGGCGCGACGTATGAACCGGAGTCAAGGCTGGCTATGCACGGCTGCGCGATTTTCTCCTTTTTGACATTTTTGACCCATTTTGTCCAATTTTTCCATATTTGTTGACCTTTCCTTATTTATTTATTAATATATTTGTGATGTATTGCTTCCATTATTCCTCTTTGAGTCTTTAAGTTGCATTTTAAAGCCAAAATACCTGAAAAACAATAAAAATACCTGTGATTCCGAAAAAGACAAATTTATATAAATATATGATAAAACATATAAATATATATATTTTTAATCAATTAATGTGCATAAAATCATTGTTATTTTAGTGCTTTTTGAGCACTCATCAGAAGACAAGCTTGAAACTGTTCTTACACTTGAAGAGGTCGAAGAAGATTTAGATGAGGAAATTAACGGGAACCTTGAACGACTAGACAATGATGAAGTAATGACAAAATCTAGTATACTTTTAAATCTACCCAGTTCTTCATCTAGTAAAGAGGCCAATCCACCCGAACTTGAACTCAAATACTTACCTGAGCACTTAAAATATGTGTTTTTGGGAGAAGGAGAAACTTAACCAGTGATAATTTCTTCAACCTTGACCAAAACCCAAGAAAAGGAACTTATCAAAGTGCTTAAACAGTTTAAGAAAGCTATAGGGTGGAGTATCGGGGATATAAGAGGCATTAGTCCTACAATGTGTATGCACAAGATCAACTTGGAGGATGGTGCTAAACCTGTACGAGAGGCCCAAAGAAGACTAAACCTAAATATGTAAGAGGTAGTTAAGAAAGAAATTCTTAAATTGTTAGAAGAAGGAATTATCTATCCTATTACAGATAGTAAGTGGGTTAGTCCAGTGCATGTGGTACCTAAGAAATTTGGGATAACAGTTGTTAAAAATGACAAAAGTGAATTAGTGCCCACTAGAATAATCACTGGATGGAGAATGTGTATAGATTTTAAGAAACTAAATTTATATACTAAAAAGGATCACTTTCCTCTTCCATTCATTGATCAAATGTTGGAAAGATTAGCTCGGCACGAATTTTACTGTTTTCTAGATGGATTGTCTGGATATTATCAAGTACCCATAGCACTAGAAGATCAGGAAAAGACCACATTTACATGTCCTTTTGGGACATTTTATTTTCGAAGAATGCTATTTGAGTTATGCAATGCCCCTGCCACTTTCCAGAGATGCATGATATCTATTTTCTCGTACATGGTGGAAAAATTCATTGAGATTTTCATGGACGATTTCTCTATCTTTGGGAACTCATTTGATGATTGCTTACATAAATTGACTTTGGTTTTAGAAAGATGCATTTAATGTAATCTCACCCTTAGTTGGGAGAAAAGTCATTTTATGGTTCAATAAGGGATAGTTTTAGGACATATAATTTCAAACAAGGGTATTGAAGTTGATAAGACAAAAGTTGAATTGATTTCCAAACTACCTCCCCTACATCTGTGAAGGGGATAAGAAGCTTCTTAGGACATGTAGGATTTTACAGACGATTTATTAAAGATTTCTCTAAAATAAGTCGTCCCTTATGTAACTTGCTATCAAAAGATGTTTATTTTAATTTCAACAATGAGTGCCTTATTGCCTTTAATACCGTGAAAGAGAAACTAACATCTACCCCTGTTATTATGGCACCAAGCTGGTCTTTACCCTTTGAAATAATGTGTGATGCTTCTGATTATCCTATCAGAGCAGTCATGGGACAAAGAGTGGATAAGTGTTTGCATGTCATCTAATATGTTAGCAAAACACTCAATGGTGCCTAAATGAATTATACCACCACTGAAAAGGAATTCTTGGCTATAGTGTTTTCTTTAGACAAATTTATATCTTATTTAGTAGGATCTAAAATGATTGTGCATTCTGATCATGCTGCTTTAAGATACCTATTAAGTAAACCAAATGCCAAGCCAAGATTAATCAGGTGGGTCTTACTCTTACAAGAATTTGACCTAGAAATCAAGGATAAGAAAGGTAGTGAAAACTTAGTAGCTGACCATTTATCTAGGTTGATTTCTGACTTCAATTCTCTTAAAGATGAGAGTAATGAAGATATAGTTGAAACCTTTCTGGATGAATAGTTATTTTCAATAGGTCCGAACCTTTTGTATGCTGATATTGTAAACTATCTTGCCACTGGTGTTTTGCGACCTAACACTTCATATCAGGACAAGAAAAGGTTTTTTAAAACTATTAAGGACTATTTTTGGGATGACCCTTATTTATACAAGATTGGTCAAGATCAAGTCATCTGGAGATGTGTACTTGAAGAAGAACATAAGAGCATTCTAACTTTTTGTCATGAACTTTATTATGGGGGCCATTTTGGTGGTGAAAAGACAGCCCATAAGGTATTACAGTCTGGATTCTTTTGGCCCACTCTTTTTAAAGATGCTCATATGTTTTGTGCACAATGTGATAGATGTCAAAGAATAGGAAACATAAGCAAAAGAGATGAAATGCCTTTGACATCTAATTTAGTTGTTGAACTTTTTGATGTATGGGGGATTGACTTTATGGGTCCTTTTCCCCCATCCAATGGTTTTCAATATATTTTGGTTGTTGTGGATTATGTATCCAAGTGGGTAGAAGTTATCCCTACTAAAACCAATGATGCTAATGTTATTAAATTCTTGAAGGATTTAATATTCAGTAGGTTTGGAACGCCTAGAGCTATAATAAGTGATGGAGGTAGCCATTTTTGTAACAAGATCTTTGATGGAGTACTAAACAAGTACAACATCACATATAAAGTAGCTACTCCATATCATCCTCAAACTTCTGGTTTAGTGGAAGTAAGTAATAGGAAAATTAAGGGAATTTTGGAACGTACTGTGCATCCTTCAAGGAAGGATTGGGCATTTAAGTTAAATGATGCCTTATGAGCATACCGCACCGCTTACAAAACACCCATTGGGATGAGCCTTTACCAGTTAATCTTTGGGAAAGCATGCCACCTTCTAGTTGAACTCGAACACAAGGTTTATTGGGCAATTAAAGAATTAAACATGGATTTATATACAACAGGAGAAAACTTGTTACTCCAACTTAATGATTTGGAAGAAATTAGGAACGAAGCCTATGAGAATGCCAAATTATACAAAGAGCGTACTAAGAGCTATCATGACAAGAGGCTAATTCCTAAGACTCTTCATTCTGGAATGAAAGTTCTTTTATTTAACTCTCGTTTGAGATTGTTTCCAAGAAAGCTGAGATCAAGATGGGATGGACCATTCAAAATAGTTCAGGTATTTGCACATGGAGTAGTAGAATTATTGGATTCCAAGACATAAAAAACATTCAAAGTCAATGGGCATCGTGTGAAGCCTTATTTAGAAGAACCAAACAACATTGCTGAAATGGATTGCATTTGGCTAAGTAATCCTTAGCACCATAAAGTTACGTCTTGCTAAGACGTTAAACTAAGCGCTCGATGAGAGGCAACCCATCATTTTAGGTAATTTTCTTTTATTTATTTTATTTATTTAATTTCTATTGTTTATTTTAGTTTAATTACACGTGAATAATTTTAAAAAAATTAAAACTAAAAATATTTGTTGAGATGTTAGAAGTTCACAGCAATCTGTGTGTGTGAACTTTAGTGATGAATATAATGGATGCACCTGCATTTCTCCATTATTACTTACACATTCGCAGGAAATAGGTACTCTTTACTTTCTTTTCTCTTTATCTTTAATTTACAGTTGTTACATTGAGAACAATGTAAGTTCTAGGTTGGGGGTGGTGAAAAGTTACCATGCTTAATTTAAAAAAAAAATTAACAATTTAAAAAATAATAATAATAATAATTTTTATTTTATTTTTATGTTCACATTTTCATTTTTATTGTATTTGGTTTTATTTTCTTTGTATGATTTAGTAATTTTTTTGAATTTTAAAAAAATATTTCTTACAAAAATTTATCATTTCTTTAAATCAAATTTAAGTAAATAGTTAAGTCTTTTGCATTGTTAGATTAATTTTTTAAAACATATCATGAAATATTTTTTAAGTTTTTTTTGGTAATTAGTTAGTTTTTATCATAACTAGTATTTCTTGATAAGATGTGAAAATTTTATTAAACCCAAAATTAGTGTTTATAAATTTTTTTTAGTGGAGAATACCTTTGTGAGATATAATTGGAGCCTAATTTCCTTTATTCAGAGTGAAATATATATGTTTTCTACTCCAAACACATTTCTTATTTCTTCAAATTTTTAGATGATCTCTATAGTTATTAGTATTGAATATATGGATTTTTTTCTCATCTTAATAGAGTGTCATATATATTTTTTTATTATTTTTGCTTAGATTAAATGATTTAAGTAGAAATTAATAGTATATGCTTTTATCTCATTCGTGCATGACTATTACAAAAAAAAGACATATATGGGGTGACATAAACCAAAATTAAACAAAAAAGCCACAAAATTAACCACTCACCAAAATCCTAAAAAATGTACAATCTGTATATGGGTTGACTCTCTAAAAAATATATATATTGAAAAACAAAATCTTCAGAAAAAATAGAGATAAAGAATATATAGTATAATCTACATACTATGACCCACATTACCTACAAAGTTGTGAGTAAAGGCTAATTACAGAAGAAAGATATATGAAGTAATTCCCTAAAAAGTCATTACACTTTCTTCATTTGTAAAAGGCATATATCTTGAAATATTTTCTTAATGAGTTTGATTTATGCATGAAAATAATTTTTATATATGATATCTTTATAATTTATACATTCGATTCCTTTCATGAGATCAACATCAAAATAACACTTTGAGCCTTTATTCTTTATACATATGCGAACATATTAGTTCATTTCTATACATCAACTCTTTCGCATATAAATTAGTATGAGTGTTTGAACCCATAGGATTCAGTGTTTTGAGAGTATTGACTAGTGAGGAATAGAGTCGAAGTGAATTCGGATTCTAGACACTGAAATTGGGTGAAATTAAATTGATACATTTTTGATATGAAATATGATAATGATTTTTGACTAATTATTATAATAAATTAGGATTGTTTAAGAAGATTGAAATAACTTATGCTTTAGATTTTAATTATGATCTTAAATGAGATTAAAAAGTATGATACATTTTTGTATTATGTTTCATGTTGTTTCTAAAAGTTATTCTTTGATTTTGTTGTAATTTTAGTTTTTAAGTTGTTATTTTTATTAATTTTTACATTTAATACAATGTTTGTGGGTATCATTACTAAAAACCCTCACGAGACTCAAACTCGTCCACTAGGGCAATCTAGGGGATTAAAGGCTTGTTGCATAGGCTAAATGCAACCGTATCAATCCACAGAAGTGATTTAGGATAGTTTAATTTTTAGTTTTTATCGCTTCTCTTGCTGAGGGACTAGCAAGAAACTGGTTGGGGGTTGTGATGAGTGCTCAAAAAGTATTAAAATTACCATGATTTTATACACGTTAATTGATTAAAAAGACATATATTTATATGATTTTATCATATATTTATATAAATCTATCTTTTTGGAATCACGAGTATTTTTATTGTTTTTCAAATATTTTCGCTTAAAACAGTAACTTAAAGACTCAAAACAGTAACTTAAAGACTTAAATCATCCCAGATAACTTCATATTTATAGACAAATGATTAATAAAGTGTTAATATGAGTTTGAAGGGATAAGGTTATTATTATATCACTCGGATGTCGCTGTGGTAATCTCTTTTTTATGATAATATTTATAATGATTTAATTTCTCCATTTGTATGTCTTTGAAGTTTAGACTGCTTGTTTGATGGATGTTTACGTGCTCATGTATGTAGAGGAATGAATTCTTATATGAATCAGCTATTTTTTGCCCAATATCTTTGTCACAATGCTGATGATTCTAAGACAACCAAGCTTGCTCGCACAATCCAATTACACTTTGATGACATTATTTTATTTTTAATTTAAGTTAACTATATATATATATATATGTATTATATATACATTATTTGTTTTTGTAATAAATTTAATTATCAAGTAATTAATTATATTTAAATTTTCAATTATTTATATTTTGGTTTTTTATGATATATTGAATACAGGTTAGTGGAGTCAAAAATGAGAATAAAAAAAAATCAATATAGTTAAAGTCTGTTCACCCGGTGAACCGACTTTAAAACCCATTTTTGCAGTAGTGAAAGGAAAAGGAAAAGGAAAAGAAAAAAACAGAGAGAAAATAAAGATGTTGGTATCGGTTGAGCGAGTGAGCTTCTGGTATTAGATGCGATGGACCTGTTGGGGGAGAGAGGGAAATGATGAGAATAATCGAGCTCTACAAATTCCAAGTGGACCAATCACAAGGTCTAGGAAGGCACAACTCGAAAAGGCTTTAAATGGGCTCATTCAAGAGGTCATGCATAATCAAGGGGACCTAAATTGGGAGTGCAAGGATTGGGACAATCCTAGGATGGAAATTAGGGCAAAATTGGAAAAATAAAACTAGGCACATTGTTGTGCCATTTGGACTTTTTTGGGCAGCTTCATTTTCAGCCCTTAGATGGAAACAAGGGTTAAGATGTAATATTTTATAGGGTTTTCTTTTGTTCTCAGCTGCTCCATATTTTGCTCCAATTTCCATGTGCCATTTGGACTCTTTTTGGGCAGGCTTTCTTTGCAACCCTTGGATGAAATCAAGGGTTAAGATGTAATATTTTATAGGATTCCTTTGTGGTCACTACCCCATTTTTTCCATGTTTTGGTCAATATTTTCTACTAGCTTTTCTCGCTTTTTGGTATTTGTGTTTATTTTGAACCCTTGGATGAGATCAAGGGCTATGATTTAGTAGAGCTTAGGGTTGGTTTGTATCTGATTAAGAGCAGCTACTACCGTAAAACATATTTTTTGAATGAAGTTTGAATATTCGGATCATTTGAGAGCTCATTCTTGCTCTTTGTTCCTCTTCAAGCAACTTATCAAGGGATTGGCAACCTTTGTGGCGTTGTTTAGCATCCAAGCATTTGTGGTGAGTAATATCCATTACTTGTTAGGGTGTCATTTTGTGCTAGACTTATCAAGGAAATAAGCTCCTTGTGGCGTCTTTTCTCCTCGAGAAAAATGGTGAGTAATATCCATTGATTTGTGGAGAAACCCTTTGCTTATATAATCAAATTAGCTAGATCTATCCCTTGGTTCATATCATTTGGTATCGAGCTTTTTGGTGCTAATTTTCGATTCCTATCCTTATATTTGTTCTTGTTCTTGTGTTCTTGTAGTAAATCGACACGTAAAAAAAGCGAAAAAAAACATTTCATTCGATGTGTTCTTCTTTGAAATTTATTCTCCATTACACTAAAAATATTGCTCTTCTTTGTTTCCACGTTTTTTCTCTGCATTTTCTTTTCAAATTCTATTGTGTCCAAAGTTTTTCAGTAGTAACCTTGCATATCCTGTTGTTTGTGAAAGTATTCTGAAATTTTCTTTCATATTCTGCATTTTCCTTGGTTATTCTACAAAATCTGAAATATTGTGTAGTTTTTGGTTGTTTTCTAGTATTTCTGTTGTAGTTCCTGCAGAAATTTCATTTTCCCTTCATGTCGTAATTTATGTGCTATTTTACCTATCTTAAAAATTTCTCAAACTCACATTGAAAGTATTGTATTGATTGACTCTTGAGTTATTAGCATACTTGTTCCAAAAAATAAAAGTGGCCAGAATTAATTGAAAAAAAGGACAGAAAAAAAGAGGCCAAATACATTTGCTAATTTCTAGTGAGTATTAGAACTCATAGTTTCAAGAATTTCACACTTTGATTATAAATCTCCCGTTATGTGCTTAGTTGCTTTGGAAAAATTGTTGTTTTCCAATCGTGTTGATCTATTGTTTTTCCTTGTGCTTACTACTCTAAACACTTTGAGTTAGTTTCCTTTGTGCTTTAACAAGTGGGATATTTTGAACTATATTTTTTCTTGGTGCTTGATAATTCTACAAATTGGTTGGAATTCCTGGATTTGGTTGCTTTGATTAGGAACTAAGAGGGTTTGAGCAATCAATCCGAGCGCTAAACACGTGAGGTATTGTGTTAATTTACATTAGTTCTATTTAATTACACTAACCTATTGTTGTGTAGAATTGCAAAAAAAAATGTCAAACAGTAGTCCCGAAGGAAGACCGGATATGATGTTCATGATGAGGTGTCGAACAATCTTTTGAAAGGATGAACAAACTTGGTAGTTGATATGAATGAAAGATTGGAAAGGCAAGAAAATTCATACTTAGACTTTACAACGAGAAACACCTCCACCCAATGTTAGGAGGGTTAATAGGCAAACTCATGTTGGGGATGATATAGAGGAAGAAGATTGGGAAGAAGAAGTGGAGGAAGAAGAAGAAAGAATGCCTAAAGGAGGAAGAAATGGGAATAGAGGAGGAAGAAATGGTAGAGGAGGTATGTGGAGACCCCCACCTAGAGCTCAAGATGGAGTTGATAGAGATTTAAGTAGTATAAAAATGAAGATACCAAAATTCCAGGGAAAGAATGACCCGGAGTTGTATTTGGAGTGGGAGAAGAAAGTGGAGCATATTTTTGAATGTCACTGACTACTCCACGAAAAAAGTAAAACTTTCTTTGTAATTGAGTTTCGACTATGCATTAAATTGGTGGGATCAATTGGTCATTAGTAGGAGGAGAAAGCTGAAAGGCCCATAGATAATTGGGAGGACATGAAGGCTATCATGAGAAAGAGGTTTGTGCCTAGCTACTATTGCTAGAAGTTACACCAACGCTTACAAAGATTGACTCGAGGATATAAATGTGTTGATGAGTACCTACAAGGAAATGGAAGTGGCTATGACAAGAGCTAACGTCGAGGAAGATAGAGAGCAACCATGGCTAGGTTTCTTAGTGGGTTGAATCGGACATTATGCCAACATTGTGGAACTTCATCATTATGTGGAGATGGAGGACATGGTCCATATGGCAATCAAGGTGGAAAGGCAATTAAAGAAAGAAACGAGTTTTCGATCCCAACCGTTAAGGTCTAGTCCTATTACTCGAAAACCAAACCTTACTAATCATTGGAAGTCGATGAGAAAAAAAGATGAAAGAGCTAGTTCTAAACCAAGATTTGAGCCTTACAAAGCCAAAGAGATAGGGGCTAGCAAGGACAAAGCTAAAATTGACACCCCAACTCGTAATCATGACATTAAGTACTTTCAGTGTCTTGGTAATGGTCATATAGCCTCTTAATGTCCAAACAAGAAGGTAATGAACACCTTAGCTAGTGGTGAGGTGCAAATCGATAATGAAAGTGAAGAAGAAGAGATGCCATCTGCGGAGGGAAGCTAGTGAAGAGGGAGATAGGCCGTGGATGGGGAAGCACTGTGTAATAAAGCGTCTTTGAGCACTCGAGTCAAGGAGGATGACCTTGAACAACAAAGAGATAACATCTTTCACACAAGATGTCATGTGAGTAACAAAGTGTGTGTGTTATCATAGATGGGGGAAGTTGCACCAATGTGGCTAGTACTACCTTAGTTGAGAAATTAGGGTTGCCTACGTTTGAACACCCTAAGCCTTACAAGTTGCAATGGTTAAATGTTGGTGGGAAGTGAAGGTTAATAAGCAAGTATTAGTGAGCTTCTCCATTGGAAATACAAGGATGAGGTGATGTGTGATGTGGTACCCACGCAAGCCGGACACATCTTGCTAGGTAGGCCTTGGCAATATGATAGGAGGGTTACATGACGGATATAGAAACAAGTATTCTTTTTGCGAAGAATGGTAGAAACATCACACTTTGCCACTTTCACCGAGCAAGTCTTTGAAGATCAATCGAGGATGGTTAGGGAAAAAGAACAAAAAGAGAAAAATGAAAAGAAATAAGAGTGAAAAGAAAAAAAAGAGTGAAGAAAAAGAGAGGAGAGTGGAAAAAATACTAGAGAAAAAAATGTGAGTTTTTATGCTAAGGCAAGTGAGGTCAAAAGGGCTTTTTATTCAAAGCGGCCAATACTTGTACTTTTGTACATGGAAGCAAATTTTTCTATTAACGATCTTAACCCGTCTTTGCCTAGTACCACTATATTTCTCTTTGCAGGAATTTGAAAGGCGTGTTCCCTGAAGAGATTCGGATGGGGTGCCACCCGATTAGGGGATTGAGCATCAAATTGACTTTATACACAGGGCTTCTCTTCCAAACCGACCTCGCATATAGGACCAACCGAAGAAACTAAGGAGATTCAAAGACAGTTGAAGAGTACTTGATCAAAGGTCAAGTTAGGGAGAGCTTTGAGTCCATGTGCTGTTCCGTGCTACTGCGTTCCCAAGAAGGATGGATCAGCCAGGATGTGTGTTGATTCTTTGAGCCATCAACTGACATTACGGTGAAATATCGACATCCTATCCCAAGACTAGATGACATGTTAGATGAGTTGTATGGTTCTTGCATTTTTTCAAAAATTGATTTGAGAAGTGGATACCATCAAATTAGGATGAGAGAGGGTGATGAATGGAAAACCTCTTTTAAAAGTAAACATGGATTGTATGAGTGGTTAGTCATGCCCTTTGGTCTAACAAATGCACCTAGCACTTTTATGAGGCTTATCAATCATGTTCTGCGTGCATTTATTGGAAAATTTGTTGTTGTCTATTTTGATGATATTCTCATTTACATTAAAAATCTTGAAGAACATGTCTTACATCTTAGGTATGTGCTTGAAATTTTTGAGAAAAGAACAATTGTATGCGAACTTGAAAAGGTGTGTTTTTTGCATGGACAAGTTAGTTTTTCTTGGTTTTGTTGTTAGTTCTAAGGGGGTAGAGGTAGATGAGGAAAAGGTTAAGGGTATTTGAGAATGGCCACATCTAAATCAGTAATCGAGGTTAGAAGTTTTCACGGCTTAGCTAGTTTTTATCGAAGGTTTGTCAAAGATTTTAGTACACTAGTGCACCTCTAACCGAGGTCATTAAAGAAATACATTGGTTTCAAAGTGAGAAATGGAGAAACCTTTAAAGCATTGAAGGATAGTTTGTGTTCTGCACCTTGTTTTATCTTTACGATTTTTCTAAAACCTTTGAAGTTGAGTGTGATCATCAGGGGAATAGGTATAGAATTTGTTTTGATGCGGGAGCGGCGACTATCGCTTATTGTGAGAAACTTCATGGAGTAGCCCTTAATTATCCAACGTATGACAATGAGCTATATGCCTTGGTTAGGACCACTGGAGGCATTACCTTTGGCCAAGAGAATTTGTCATCCACACCGATCGTGAATCTACAAACATACGAGCGCCAAGGTAAATTGAATAGGAAGCATGCTAGATGGATGGAATTCATTGAGACTTTTCCTTATATTGTTCAATATAAGAGAGGTAAGGAGAATGTTGTAGCCGATGCTTTATCACGGAGAGAAAACTAACCTAGATGGTGGTAGGAAGGCTGAAACGGTGAAGAAGCTCCATGAACGCATTCATGAGCAAATTGAGAAGAGAAATAAGGATTATGCTTACAGAGCCAACAAAAGGAGGCGAAGAGTCATTTTTGAGCCTGGTGATTGGGTTTGGGTGCATATGATGAAGGAACGGTTTCCTGAAAAAAGATGGTCTAAGTTGCAACCTCGGGGAGATGGACCTTTTCCAAGTGATTGAGCAAATCAATGACAATGCCTACAAAATTGATCTTCCTGGTGAGTATAATGTTAGTACCTCTTTTAATATCTCTGATCTTTCTCCTTTTGATTATGCAGGTGATGATTCGAGGATGAATCCTCTTGAAAATAGGGGGAATGATGAGAATAATCGAGCTCTACAAATTCCAAGTGGACCAATCACAAGGTCTAGGAAGGCACAACTCGAAAAGGCTTTAAATGGGCTCATTCAAGAGGTCATGCATAATCAAGGGGACCTAAATTGGGAGTGCAAGGATTTGGAAAATCCTAGGATGGAAATTAGGGCAAAATTGGCAAAATAAAACTAGGCACATTGTTGTGCCATTTGGAATTTTTTGGGTAGCTTCATTTTCAGCCCTTAGATGGAAACAAGGGTTAAGATGTAATATTTTATAGGGTTTTCTTTTGTTCTCAGCTGCTCCATATTTTGCTCCAATTTCCATGTGCCATTTGGACTCTTTTTGGGCAGCTTTCTTTGCAACCCTTGGATGAAATCAAGGGTTAAGATGTAATATTTTATAGGATTCCTTTGTGGTCAGCTGCCCCATTTTTTTCCATGTTTTGGTCAATATTTTACTGCTAGCTTTTACGCTTTTTGGTGTGTTTATTTTGAACCCCTTGGATGAGATCAAGGGCTATGATTTAGTAGAACCTAGGGTTGGTTTGTATCCTATTAGAAGCGAAATTCACTGTAAAACATATTTTTTGAATGAAGTTTGAATATTCAGATCATTTGAGAGCTCATTCTTGCTCTTTGTTCCTCTTCAAGCAACTTATCAAGGGATTAGCAACCTTTGTGGCGTTGTTTAGCATCCAAGCATTTGTGGTGAGTAATATCCATACTTGTTAGGGTGTCATTTGTGCTAGACTTATCAAGGAAATAGCAGCTCCTTGTGGCGTCTTTTCTCCTTAGAAAAATGGTGAGTAATATCCATTGATTTGTGGAGAAACCCTTTGCTATATAATCTGAAATTAGCTAGATCCTATCCCCTTGGGAGAATGCGACGCTGGCTTGGGAAGAGGGAAAGTGCGAGGGAAAAAAGATGGAGCTAGTGCGAGGAAAAGAAAAAGGAGAGAGCGAGAGAAAAAAAAGGCAAAAAGAAGAAAGAGAGAAAAAAGATAGAAAAGGAAAAAAATGATATATGTGTATTATTAAAGAAATAAAACACATTACATTAAATTAATAGAGAAAAATGAAAAAATTGTAAAATAAATTTTGTATTTTTTTAAATGAATAACATACAATATATTGTTTGATTTATGTTTTAAAAATATTAAAAACTCTATTATTTTAATTACGATCACAGTCATTTAATAATCATGACTATATAAATTTGTTTATATATATTTAAATAATTTTTATAATTTAACTTATGGTTACAGTTACTAATAAAATCGTGACCAAAATCCTATAAAAATTGAGGCTAAATTTCGAGACCAAAAACATGTATTTTAGTAGTATCAACGAGTTATTTTTAATCATAAATAACTTCTTTTTATAAAAACAAATAATAAAAATATTATATGTAAGTTACAGTTTAGATAAAACAATTATTACATTAATTATAATAATCAAAATTTCCAAAAAATAAAAAATAAAATGTTTTAAATTCAAAATATAAGTTGAATTAAAATAATAAATTAATGCAATATGGGGGAGAAAAGAACCTAGGAGAAAAAAAACAACAATCATTTGATTATTTTGATTTTATTTTTAATGAATTTAAAAAAAATAGGTTTTTTTTATAATTTTACAAATAATTGTTTTAAATTCATATGCATTAAAAGACTTGATATAGTGGCCATTTGCGTTTGGCCCTGAAATAGCTGCTGGTACAAAAGTGACGTTGTTTTCTAATATGAATTTACTACTTTTCCCTTGTGTGTTATTAGAGGGACTTGGGGTGTTTGCTTCATTTTTAGATTCCCTCTCTCTCCATATCTCTATTTCTTTACTCTTTCGAATTTGATTGCAGTTTCGAAGTCGATTTTTGTTTGATTCTTCATTTTCATTGTTGTTTTCAACCATTGTACTTCTTTCACTATGTTTATGGTATTTTTTTTTTCGTTTTTTCTCCGATTCAAGCTTGAAATCGTTGTGTTCGTGTGGAGTATTTGGTGATTTTGTGTGTTTTTGTTAGTTTCTTCATTTTTTGTACTATTGTTAGCGATTTTTCTTGCTTTTGTGTGTTCTCTGTTGTCATATATTCATTCTTCTTCTGTTTAGATTGTGGAATCATGGTTTTCATGTATTATTTAGTGAGTTTTTGATTTTGTGTTATTTTTCTCGCGATTGTTTGTTCTTTGTTTTCTCCTATAGTTATTAATTACTTTTTTTTTCATTTTTTAGGTTTATTGTTCGTGTTTTGTGCTTCATTTTTTTGTTTTGCTTATTCGGTTTTTTCATTTTTGTTATTGTTTTAGTGTGTTTTTTGTTCTTCGTTGCTTTCGCTATTATACTTGTTTTGTTTAGTTTTTAATTTTGATTATTTTCATTTTTATGTTTCTTAGGCTTAATTAATTCATCAGTTGAAATGTAAATTTCATGCCTCTATTTTAGTTTCTCATTTGTTGTTTTTCTTCATTTTATTGAGGTATTATACAATGAGTAAGAGGTATGTGGATTCACTTGCTACAGTTTATCATTTGAGATATAAGAAGGCAAAATTTGTTCTAGTTTACATTTGATTTTCCTATTTTTGTTCTTATTATGTTTTCTATCCTATTTTTGTTTTTATTATGTTTTCTATTTTCTCTTTTGCTCAGTTATATTGTTCATCATTTGTTGTTGTCAATGGAGTTTTATATTTGTGTACATATTATAAGCATATGTAATATATGTATAATTTGTATTTGTGTACATAATATTTATGTTATGAATTTTCATTAATAGTTTATATATATTTTTATTCGCATATATATTGTAGGTACAGTATGTGTTTTTATACATAGTACATTTAGAATTTCTAAATGTGTCTTCAAAATAAGTTTGTATTCTTGTAAGTAGTATATGTACATTGTGTATTTGTGTGTACATAATATATCTACATTCTATATATGGATTCTATACATGGGCACAGAAAGTTTTTTCAATTTATGTATAAGTTGTAACTATACAAGTAGACTTAAAAGGCTTTAGACACGTGGTCCTTATGGTCCTTGATATTAAAGGAAAGGACTGAAGTTCTTATTCTTATAAGAAATATCATTTGTATCATGTGAAGAAGTGTTAGAAGATTTTATAAATTTGAAAATGATAGTGTAGAAACCTCATCTACATAGCCTAGTTCTAGCTCTTCTTATTTTCAAAAGGTTTTTCATAATCAAGAATTCGTTTTTTTTTATCTCTAATGGTAAACTTATTTATGACTTCTTAAGTTTTTACACAATTCTTTTTTTCCCATTTAAGATTAATAAACTTGAATTCAAAATATTATCACAATGAGACAATTCAATTTTTTCTTTTTTTATAATTGAAGAATCTATTTCAAAGTATTTAAGTTTATCATCTAATTTAGTTACTTCTGTAATCAACTTATCATTTTATCTCTTATTGTCAACTAAGTTTACTAAATTTATTGAGTAAGAATTCAGAATCAGTTTCCTTATAGTATAAATCAATGTTAGATTTACTAGAGTATCCACCAATAGTTACAATAAATGTCAAGTAATTGGTACCATGATTTTTTGAGTCATTATCAATTTTTGAGTTGTTAAGGGTAGAACTGAAAGCTATTCCATTTCTTTTCTTTTCGTTAGCATACACGTCTATAATATGATCAATTCCATTGCATTCAAAACTTTTAAGTTTGTTGTATTTAGATTTCTTACTTTTGAAACTCATAAGTTTGAGCTTTCTTAGATAATGATCCCTTGAATGGCTTGGTTGAAGAGTTTTTTGATTATTTTGGCTAAGAGTTTCAATTCTTTATCATCGTCATCATTGTCATTATCATTATCATTAATCATGGTGGTTTTGAAAGTGATACTTTTGTTATTTGTAAGAGTTTGAAAACTCATCTCAAAGGTTTGAAGTGAGTCAACGAGTACCTGAATTTTTAAGGTGTTTACATTCTTACTTTCATCAATAGTAGTGATATTTTCATACAAGTGATATGGTAATGAGCAAATAATCCTTCGAATTATCTCGAAATCATCAATTTCTTCTCTAAGATTGATAGAGGTGTTAGTAATGTGATGAGTGCTCAAAAAGCACTAAAATTACCATGATTTTATGCACATTAATTGACTAAAAAATATATATATTTATATGTTTTATCATATATTTATATAAATTTGTCTTTTTCGGAATCACGGGTATTTTTATTGTTTTTCAGGTATTTTCGCTTAAAAACGTCACTTAAAGACTCAAAAAGGAATACTGGAAGCAATACATCACAAATATATTAATAAATATATGGGGAAAAGTCAACAAATATGGAAAAATTGGACAAAATGGGTCAAAAATGTCAAAAAGGAGAAAATCGCGCCGAGCCCCGTCTACAAGGCCTTGTGGCTACAGCCCTTTGAGCCACGCGCGCCTTCCTCTAGTTCTGCAACGCGCCGCAGCCGTCTTTGTCATTCACGCTACAAGCGCGTGATGCGCTGCCTTTCGCGTGCGCTGTGCGGCGCCAAATTTCTCCTCAAGCGGCGTCGACGCCATTTCGCCCCATTTTTCACGTGCGGCCGCCCACATGACGTCATCTTGACGTCATTAATGACTCTACGCCATTTCACGCTGTTTTCACCATTTTTTAACATTTTTTCACCCACTTTTTCTCTCCATCCTCACCTATAAATACACCCATTCTCTTCACTTCATAACACACCTCAAAACACTTCTCTTCTCTATTTCTTTCTTCCATTTCTTAGTTTTTTAGTTTTTTTAGTTTTTCTTAGTTTTTAGTTAATTTTCCTCAGTTTTAGAGTTCTTCCCTTTTTGGGAAGAACTAGTTATGTTTTTGTAATTTATTTGCTTTTGATTCAATAAATGGGAGTGCAAATTCCGTTTGGAGGTTTTCTAGCAACGAGAATAGCATCGAAGTACTGTAAGGATTTTATTTTCTTTCCAGTTATTTTTTATGCTTTATTCTTACATGTTATATTTAATTTGTTTATGATTAAATTTAATACGTGTTGTTGTTGTAAACATGATATAATAACAACGTTGTTATGCTTACAAATATTAAATAGGTAAAAATCTCTAAAATGAATTGATTTTATTTTTATTCAAGATTTTATATTAAGAATGTTGTAGAGAAATATATTATTTTTCATTACAAACTTAAATTTGAAAATTAGATTTTAAGATTTAGTTATCGGTCGATTTAGAGTAGTGCTTCTTTTATTTGTTAGTACAATCGCCCAGTTAGTTGAAAACTCATTTCAAAAGTTTTTATAAGAATTATTATCAAAAATGTATTGACAACATGTTTTCAGTAGTGGTTTTAAAACTTGAAAGTTAGTACTCGGATAATTAAATTCTTACGTTTAATTTGGACACCTCAATAAAGTTTAAAGCTGTCAACACGCCAAAGGTGCCATTTAAATTGGTTCATTTTCAATCTCTTAGAAAAAAGGAATTAATTTAATTAACCAAATTAGTTATCAACCCCACCCATAGGTGTTAATTGATTTATTTAGTTAGCAAAGAATATCTAACCCCACCAAAGGTGGTATTCATACAAAAAAGGGAGAATCAATAAATATCAATTCATATCTTTAATAATCTAAATAATACGAGCAAGCATAATTAACTTAGTTATTATATCCATAAATACTCCACAATTTTAAATGATAAAATTTGCATAAATATTTATTGAATATATGTTTATTTTTATGTTAAAAACACAAAACCCAAAATATCGTGACAGGATGTTTAGGATTTAATTTCGTTTCTAAAAATTTGAATAATAAATTAAAAACCACGTATATTCCTTACTTAGATCGACCTTTAGAGTATACTTATCATTTTCTACGAAATGATTCGTGCACTTGCGAGAGTTTTATAAATATAAAACCAAAGTATTGGCAGGATCGGCGATACCGATTTTCGCTCATCAAGTTTTTGGCGCCGTTGCCGGGGAAGGAATAACGTTTTTAATTTATTTATCAAAATTTTAAAAATATTTTTGTGCTGTAAATAATTGTTATTTTTTGTTTTTGTAAAAAATAAAAAATTTTAAATCAAATTTCAAATTTCAAATTTCAAATTTCAAATTTCATAAGAAATAATAAAAAATAATAAAATAATTTAGAAATTTGAAATTATAAATTTGCAGTAAAAAATTTTACTATTCATGAATTGTAAAAAAAAAATTTTAATTAAAAAAAAAATTTAAGATAAAAATAAATAAATAATATAGCGTGAATAGTAAAATAAAATTACCGTTAATTAATAGTAAAAAAAATATTTTTGATTTAAAAAAAACACATTTTTAAATAAAAATTGTAGCGTTAATAATAAACTAATTTAGAAATTTGAAATTTCAATTAAAAAAAAATTTACCGTTCATGAATAGTAAAAAACAAATTCTAATTTTAATTTTTTAATAAATATAGTGTTAATAGTAAAATAATTTTGGAATTTCAAATTTCAAATTTCAAATAAAAAATATAAAAAATATAAAAAATATAAAAAATATAAAAAAATATAAAAAAATATAAAATATATAAAAAAATAAAAAAAATATAAAAATATAAAAAATAAATATAAAAAAATATAAAAAACAAATATAAAAAAAATAAAAAAATAAAAAAAAACCCTAGTTTTTAATTATTTTTAAGTTAGTTTTTTTTTAATTTTTTTTAATTTTATTTATTTTAAATCATAATTTTAATTTTTCTTTTCTTTTTCTTTTCTTTTTTTAAAAAAATTATTTTCTCTTACCTTTTTCAATTTTATTTTCTTTTATCTTTTTCAATTTTATTTTATTATTTTTATTTTATTTTATATTTTTCTTTCTTTAGCTTTTTTTTCTTGATTTTTGTTTATCTTAATTAACTTAGTTTTATTTTACTAACTTAATTAACTTAGATTTTTACTTAACTAAATTAACCTAGATCTTTACTTTTAATTAACTTAAATTTTTAATTAATTTAACTTAATTAACTTAGATTTTCATTAACTTAATTAACTTAGATTTTCATTCACTTAATTAACTTAAATTTTTATTTAACTTAACTTAATAACATGAAAAGTAAAGATCTAAGGGAGTTCTGTCTAGGAGACTAGTTCTTCGAAGCCTTTGTGCCACTAGTCTTTCCTGGAAACGTTGTTCTGTCTAGGAGGATGGTTTTTAAGGAGCCTTTGCACCACCATTTTTTTCTGGGAGCATTCTTGGTTAATACTGATTATGTTATTTTATCTTAAAAAACAAAAAACAAAAAAAAAAACATAAATTCTGAAACTATCTCCAAAATTTTAAAGTTTTAATTATAATCGAAGGAGTTAGTTGCTTTATTTAATCTAGATACAATTGTGTTTTTATGCCTTAATTATTTGATTTGTACCTAGATGTGGGTTATCTAAAACTCAAAGTATGTCCATAGTTTTAAGTACAGAAAAAATTTGAAAATCAATAGGGCATGACTAAAAAAGTATAGGTAGACAATCTTGTCTTACCTGTAGGTTTGATTGACTCAATGATGAGGGGACATTGAGTTTACTTAAAATGCAATCCCCAAGTTACGTCTTGCTAAGACGTTAAACTAAGCCACGGATGGGCAACCCATCATTTTAGGTAATTTTCTTTTATTTGTTTTATTTACTTAATTTTATTGTTTATTTCATTTTAATTACATGTGAATAATTTTTAAATTGTTAAAACTAAAAATATTTGTTGAGATGTTAGAAGTTCACGTGATTTATCGTATACAACTTTAATGATGAATATGATGGATGCACCTGCATTTTCCATTACTACTTGCACATTCTCAAGAAATAGGTAATATTTCTTCTCTTTTCTCTTTATCTTTAATTTACAGTTGTCACATTGAGGACAATGTAAGTTCTAGGTTGGGGGTGGTCAAAAGTTACCATGCTTAATTAATTTTTTTTTACAATTTAAAAATAAAAAATAAAAAAAATATATAATAATTTTTTATTTTATTTTTATGTTCACATTTTCATTTTTTTTGTGTGTTTGGTTTTATTTCTATTTTGTGTGATTTAGAAATTTTTGGAATTAAAAAAAAACTTTTCTCACAACAATTTATCATTTCTTTAAATCAAATTTAAGTAAATAGTTAAGTCTTTTATACTGTTACATTAATTTTTGAAAACATATCATGAAATATTTTGTAATTATTTTTTGATAATTAGTTAGTTTTTGTCATAACTAGTATTTCTTGATAAGATGTAGAAATTATATTAAACCCAAAATCGGTATTTATGAATTTTTTTTAGTGAAGATTATCTTTGTGAGATATAATTTGAGCCTAATTTCCTTTATTCAGAGTGAAATATATATTTTTTCTACTCCAAACACATTTCTTATTTATTCAAAATTTTAGATGATCTCTATAGGTATTAGTATTGAATGTATGAATTTTTTCTCATCTTAATAGAGTATCGTATATTTTTTTTATTATTTTTGCTTAGATTAAATGATTTGAGTAGAAATTGATAGTATATGCTTATATCTCATTCATGCATGACTGCTACAAAAAAAGAGAGACATATATGGGGTTATCTAAACCAAGATCAAACAGAAAAGCCACAAAATTAACCACTCACCAAAATCCAAAAAAAAAATGTACAATACGTACATAATGGGTTGACTCTCTAAAATATATATATTGAGAAATATCTTCAGAAAAAAATAGAGAGATAAAAGAATATATAGTATAATCTATATACTATAACCCACATTGCCTACAAAGTTGTGAGTAAAGGCTAATTACAAAAGAAGGATATAGGAAATAATTCCCTAAAAAGTCATTGCACTCTCTTCATTTGTAAAAGGCATATATCTTGAAATTCTTTCTTAATGAGTTTGATTTATGCATGAAAATAATTTTTATATATGATATCTTTATAATTTATACATTTGATTCCTTTCATGAGATCAATGTTAAAATAACACTTTGAGCCTTTATTCTTTATACATATGCGAACATATTAGTTCATTTCTATACATCAACTCTTTCCCATATAAATTAGTATGAGTGTTTGAACCCATAGGATTCAGTGTTTTGAGAGTATTGACTTGTGAGGAATAGAGTTGAAGCGAATTCTGATTCATGACACTAAAATTGGGTAAAATTAAATTGATACATTTTTGATAGGAAATATGAAAATGATTTTCGACTAATTATTAAAATAAAATCATGATTGTTTAAAGAGATTAAAATAACTTATGCTTGAGATTTTAATTATGATCTTAAAAGAGATTAAAAAAGTATGAGACATTTTTGTGATATGTTGTTTTCTTTTCTTCTTAAATTAATTTTTGATTTTGTTGTAATTTTAGTTTTTGATTTGATTATTTTTATTTTTACATTTAGTTCAATGTTTGTGGGTATCAGTACTGAACACCGCCACCAGGCTCAAACTCGTCCACTAGGGCAACCTAGGGGTTTAAAGGCTTGTTGCATAGGCTAAATGCAACCGTGTCAATCCACGGAAGTGATTTAGGATAGTTTAATTTTTAGTTTTTATCGCTTCTCTTGCTAAGGGACTAGCAAGAAGCTGGTTGGGTGTTAATTGATTTGTTTAGTTAACAAAGAATATCTAACCCCACCAAAGGTGGTATTCATACAAAAAAAGTAGAATCAATAAATATCAATTCATATCTTTAATAACCTAAATAATACGAGCAAGCATAATTAACTTAGTTATTATATCCATAAATACTCCACAATTTTAAATGATAAAATTTGCATAAATATTTATTGAATCTATGTTTATTTTTATGTTAAAAACACAAAACCCAAAATATCGTGACAGGATGTTTAGGATTTAATTTCGTTTTTAAAAGTTTGAATAATAAATTAAAAACCACATATATTCCTTCCTTAGATCAACCTTGGGAGTATACTTATCATTTTATACGAAATGATTCGTGCACTTGCGAGAGTTTTATAAATATAAAACCAAAGTATTGGCAGGATCGGCGATGCCGGTTTTCGCTCATCATAATGTCACATAATTTAACATAGAATTTAGAAAAATATCATCTCCTTTTATCTTATGGTTTTCAAAATGAGTACCAAGCATGTGAAATTTAATTCATTTAACTTGTGTGGTGCTATCATGGGTAACTTCTAAAATATTCTAAGTGTGCTCAACAGTATAAATATTAGAGATACAATGAAACTTATCTATAGACAACATTAAAGATAGCATTAATACCTTTTTGGTTCCAGTTACTAACAGGTTTATCTTCAATGGTCCATTCATTCCTAAGTTTAAGAGAGAAAATATTATCTTTGGTAGCCGTAGTTAGTTTCCAATCATAAATAATAGAGTTCCAAACGCTTTCATCTATAAAATGTAGAAATGATCATATACGAGTCTTCCAATATGGGTAGTTAGACTAATCAAAGAAAGGAGCACAGGTTGTAGACGATCCATTTCTTAAATGATCTATAATGTCTTAGGAAAATACTAGTTGCTGCCTTCCTTCACAATCTCTACAAGAAATGTGTACAGATTCAAACCAACATTTTGATTAACTCGAGTCATATGAGGAATCAGACCCGTTCAACTTGCACTTCAAATGTTAGCACAATAACACAAATACAAAATGTTCTAGAGCAGAATCAATAACGAACAACTCTAACTAGAAGATTGAAGAATATATCACTTAATTTTAAATCATCTAGCAACCTTAGAACAAGAAAATTAAGTACAAGTTCAATAAAGATAATATATTTGAAGTCAAATAATTAAATAAAATAATTATTATATTATACACATAATTATTTAATCCAAGTATTCAAGAATATAATAAAGAAGAAGCTATATGAACATATAATCAAAATATCATAAATTAAATAGGCTTATTAGTCAATTAAATACACTACCAATGTTTGAAGGATTAATTAAAGAAAAAATCTTACTCAAATATGATCTTATTTTCGTAAATTTTTTTAAGAGAGAGTAAAAGCATTTAGAATAGATTAAGTGATAATTTCATTAATTAGCTCTAGTTTAAATAAATACTTTAAGTTGAAACCTTAGTCACTCGATTGATCTAGTCCAGACTCGATTGATCAAAATAATAAAGTTAATTGATCTAAAAGGGTTTTCATTGATCTAACAATGATTAAAATAAACTCGAGACTAAGTAGATTGAATATAATTGATACTCGATCGATCTAACTCATTGATCGATCTAGACCACACTCGATCGATCGAGCAACATATATAAGAAATGTTCCTAAGTGCACAATATGAATTCTAATGTGCTAAAGAATATGTGTATACCTGAAAGATATTGACTTGAAGTTCAGAAGCTTCTTCGGCTTGAATAGCGGAAAATAAACGCACCTAGAAACCAATTTATATTTAAACATTTTGTTCACAAATATCGCAAACACTCATAAACCTTACAAAATGCATCGAAAAGCATGCATACAAGGCATGGAAAAATAAAGAAACATTAAGAAGGAACAAAAATATAATTTAGACCAACAAACATAATGAGTATGGAAAAAAGTAAATGGGAGTTGATATTAAAAAAAACAATAAAAATGGGAAGAAGAGAAGCATCGAAAACTATGCACGGGACTTGGAGACTCATATGGACAATTACCAGCATATTTCAATATGCCACAGACGACAAACCCAGGAACAATGACTAAAATTCAAAGAAACATAGAACACTAGTTGAAATATGCATTCATGGTAATTGATGCTTGCTTGAAGGATTTAAGGAACACATGATTCTAGTCATGTCAATAGATGGAATATTTTTCAAAGAAAAATATGAAGTATTTCTAGCTACAATCATAAAAGATGGAAACAACTAGATAATTATAATACATAAAGAAAAAACTCCAATTAATAAATGCACTTAGTTAATAATAAATAAATAATACATGTCTTTGTGCATTTGTTGACAACATTTCACAATGTTCAAATAATATATTTTCTTATATTCAATAACTGTTTATTATGATGAACAAGATGTGACATAAGCACATATATACATAGGCGATACACCATTATTCATAACTAATGTAGATATGTATATTATCATCAAATACAAATGCATATTACAACACAAACATTCATGGATAATGCAATCATCAATATATCTAATTATATTTTAAAGAAATGGATTCTTTTAAGGATATTTTTGAATAGCCTTTGGAATTGTAGATTGATAAATAAATGAATCATGGATTTTGAAATTTTATTTAGTTACGAATTTAATTAACTAGAATGGTTGAATAGGTAATTAGTGGAAATATGACAAATTAAACTTTTTACAGACAACCATATATGCAATCACATGTAAATAAATTAATACAAAAAAATAAAATAACATCCTAGATTTTTAGGTGAAAACAACCTAAACCATATCAATGACTTAAGAGGAAAACAACTGGTTCACCGGATCACCTAACTATACATTATAAGGTTAGGACTCAAACTACTTATCATAGATAATGCCCCTAAATAACCTACTTACGAGCCTCTCCTTTCTTTTATAGTCTCCACAAGCAAGGCGTTTGGATCCAAACTAATGTTTAGATAAACTTGAGTCACACGAGTTATCGAACCCTTTCACCTGGTACATGAAAAGTTAGTACAAAAATACAAGTGTAAAGTATATCCTAGAGTAGATTGAATAATGAAAACCCATAGCTAGATGATTTAATATAATATGAGTTAAAATAAAATGAACTAGTAAACCTTAGAACAGAAGTTGAAGAACAATTTCAATAAAGATAGCTTCTTTACAACTAAATAATCAAATCAAATAATAATGATATTACACATATAATTATTCGAACAAAAATAAAGAAGAATCTATATGAATGTTTAATCAAAATATCATAAACTAATTAAGCTTATTAACCAATCAAACACAACAGTTAAAGTTTGACAAATTAATTAAATAAAGAATCCTAAAGAAATATGATCTTATTTTTGTAAAAAAAACTTGAAAGAGACCTTATTATGAAAAGATTGATACCCTTGTGGTTGATTAAATTATGTAACATTAGATTTTTTATATAGAAAAGAATGAAGCCTTAATGCAAAGATAAAGTCCAATTATAATTCTATCCATTAAATAGTTCATAGAGTAGTAAATAATAAGGATAAAATGGTAATTAAAATGTTTGGCTTAAGTAAACAATTAGATTAAATTTGAAACCCTGGCCATTCAATCGATCTAGGTTGAGCTTGATCGATCGAACTTTTTGGTTCGATCGATCTAAGGTATTAAAAAATAAATCCTGAAATAGGTAGATCGATTCTTGATCGATCTAGTACTTGATTGATCGAATCCAACTTCGATCGATCTATCCCAATTTTAAAATCAACCCAAAAAAACATAGATCATACATGATCAATACTCGATTGATGTACCTCCTCGATCTATCTAGTCATCACTCGATCGATTGAGCAACATACATACTAAATGTTCCTATGTGTCTAATATGAAATCTAATGTGCATAAGAACAGAAGTATACCTGAGATATGCTCATTTAAAGCTCAATAGTATATTTGGCTTGAAATGTGTTCTTGAAAGATTCACCTAGAAACCAAAATTACATTTAAATGTTTTGTTTACCAATATCACCAACATTCATAAACCTTATAATCTCCCTTTTTGACATATTCGTGCCACAAAATCTCTCTTTGACTACATCATGCTCATAGGGAAAATAAATTTTGTATAGTGAAACTATTCTATGATCCAATGAAACTATCTTCGCTTGAATCTTGATAGCTTATATGTATACTGTAAAATAAAAACACAAAGAGTCTTACAAATTATCCCAAAAGACTCATTGTTTATTAGTTTTGTGTATATAATAATAGAAAAGTGATGAAATAGACATAACTAATGGGTAACAATAGATAGAACATTTAAGTATTACTCCCTATAGTGAATAAACTAGAAAACTCAGTGTGTTTTCCTCTCAGTTAACTCGCCCTTTATATATTTTCAATTAACGCACAATAGCTCTTTCTCCATTTTTGTCATACAAATAAATAATATAATCATAAAGTAATGACAAATAGGTTGAGCAAGCAAGCAGTGTATTTAATGATTGGGAAAAGAGTATACATTCTAAAAAGCTCAGTAACAATCAAAATAGAGAGCAAAAAATAATGTTTTTCAAAAATGAATAAAATCTCCCTAAGTTCTATGACTTTCCTAAATAAATTAGAATAAACTTTTTTTATAAAAATTGATATATGTATAATTTTTTTTATTGAGGGTAGTAGACTTAACTAAACATGACCATAACAATACATACAGAAGATGAAATTAATTTTGTTCAAAGTATGATTATCTATTGACAACATAAATATTTGTAGACAAGACACACAAACCTATTGACATATATGATGACATATCGATAATTACCAAAAGTAAAATAAGTGCTTAAAATACAACATGATGTCAATTTGTTTATTTATGATTAGTTTTGAAGGATTCAAAGAAAAGAGTATCACCTATCATGAAAAAATTATAGTTGAATTCATACTTGCACATAATAAAATTTTACTTACCAAGAGAGAACTTAATTAACTTTTTTTTGTATTCCCACTTGTATATTGCTTTTTACGAGGAAATGGTGATTTATTTTATTTTCGTATAACAATATATTATTATTTCTTTTTGTGTAGACAAAAGCTTCTATATTTTTCTTTTTCTCTTATTATTATTATTATATTTCTAAGGAAATATGCATGAGTTAAAAAATTAGTATGATGACTTTCACACTAGTTATGAGGTAGCCCTCTTCTCTCACTTTGGTAGCCTCATACATCACAGTAGGTATCTCTTTCAAAACTAGGTGTCTTTCTATTGTAGCACTTTATAAAGTGAAAGATGGAGTCAAGCACGATTTTGTAGTCAAGGTTATCTCAAGGCCTAAATCTTATAATATTAATCACCAGATGTGAAAAATATGAAGATGCCTAAGTCAAAATACTCAATTAGGCAAGGGTAAGTCAATCAAAAGAAGTGAAGTAATATGAAAATAATATGTAAAGTTCATGTTAATGTTAAAGCAAGTCTACTAATCACCACACACGAAGTGTGTGCAATGAATACACAAGTATACATATCGCAACAAGTAATATAATGATAAAAGAGATCATTTCCACGAAGATTATTTTATTATAAATTAATTTTAAAAACTAAAAAAATATAAAAATCAAATTTTTTTGTGTTTTATATTTTAAGGAAGCAAAATTAAAACAACCAAAAGTAATAGCAATAATTAATTAAATTAGATTTGGTAACTAAGAAGATATATGAGAAAATATATAGGAATACTTAATCTCCCAATTTTCTAAACATACAAAATCGCTAAAATCCTCCCAATATAATTATCAATTAATTACATGATCAATTGAATCTAACCTAGCATGTATTCCTCTCTCAAGTAAATTACACACCATATAGTAATTAATTTAATCACACTCTCATGCCAATTAAATTGCATATTATTCATTAAATTCATCAATTATGGATCACATACATAAAAATCATACATCTACGCCTAAAAACTATGCATGTTATTTAATCAAGACAAACTATTAAATAATTCTCTCAAATCTATTTAATATAAATAAAATAAAATTATAATTGGGATAAAATTTTAGATCATCACATAGTGAAAATTGGGTTCATAAGATCCCTAGATAAATAAATTAACTACACATAATTTTGTCCATAAAACTCATATTTTTCATAAAGAAAGATATAAAAATTGATAAAGAAAAAAGTATAAGAAGAAATGCAATCAATCTCTTGAATTGTAGTGTTAATATTCTCTTGAATCTCCACCAAAATTGTATCATCTCTTGAAATTTTCTGTATTTCTCTCTTTATAGCTCCAAAAATTAACCAAAATTATGCTAATGATGACCTCTTAGGGTTTATGGGGTGATTAAGGGCTTAAATATGGCTCAGGTGTGATCTAGATCGTCAAATCTGTTTCAGATTAAGGGTTGAGATCAAAACAGGCAAATCTGACGATGCCAGCCAATCACAACACAACATGTGTCACAAGGAATTCACTCGATGAATCAGAGCGTGATTCATGGTAGGGGAGACCGATCAAAGTCAATGATCATTGAGTCAGAGCCATGTGGTGCAACGTGATTTGCAGAAATAGATGGCATGGTGCACATATGGAAGGCGGGGGGCAATTGCATAGAGACACATGGTAGTGTAGTTTGGCCGATCTCTAAACTAGGATTGAACGTCATGTTGACTCATGGCATGCAGTTTGTCCTCCTCACACACGACATAATGTGATTTGCTGTCCCTAATTGCATGGCATCTATGTGGCATCTGCATGGCTTGCCCAATCAGCTCTTATGCTTACATGGTATGCCACATTGTAGCTCCTGATTGGCAATGTGTTAAAAATTCATAAAAAATCTATAAAAATTATAGAAAATCTCCAAAATATCGCAAATATTATATTTTCACCTCTTTTCCTTAAATAGTTTATATTTTAATATTTTGGCCCCAAAAATACTATTTATTGAATAATAGAAGTAAATATTAAGCAAAAAAGTGCATTAATGACTCTACTTTCATAGAATCATCATCTACTCTCCCTTTTTATTTTTTTACAAAACTAAAGAAACATCAATAAAAAATAAAAGCAAAACAAATAAACAAACTAAAGGTGCTCACCTAGGGTTAAATAAGCACTCAAACAAAAGTACCTAGGTGAACATTAAGGAACGATTAGAAGACCAAAAAAAGACAATCTTTTCTAACCCAAACTTTCTTGATTTTTAGTTTCTATATACCTTTAGGTTGGAAATTAACTACCTTAGTTATCATAGTATTTTATTGGACTTATCTTTGGATTTCAAATTCATCCTAAATGCATGATAAGATGATGATAATTAGTCATAGAATTAAATGTGTTACATTTCACTTGCCTCTTTGAACCAACAATTTCATGCTTTCTAATATAATTACTGAACATAATATTCATATATGGATGATAATTATGAGTCTTATAACTAGAAGTATGGAAAGAATTATTAAATTTATAAACATTTGTCAAAAATCTACAATTTGGTATGATATAACCTGTACTATCACCATAATGATAGACTGACACAAACTTAACAAATTTTCTATTATAAGAACAACACTTTTTATTCATAATTAATAACAATAGGAGTAGATTTAGAATCCCTTACAAGTTCCATCTTTGATGTTGGATGTGAATGTGTAGCATGTGAAGAAGGGTTAGAGGGTTTTACAAACTTAGTTGTATTTGAAGATGATGGCATAGAGTGCTCATCTATATAGCCTAGCACTCTCTTATCTCCAAAAGGTTTTCCATAGTCAAGGGCTTTGTTTAGCCTTTTAGCTATAATAGTCAATATTTTCATAGCTTCCTTTCATTGTCCTAGCTCATGCATAAGATTCTTATATTCCTGTTTGAGATATGCAAGGCTTGAATTCAAACCAACAATACGTCTAGATAGCTCAATTTTTTTCTTTTTATAACATGAAGGTATTTACTTCATAAGATTTGAGTTTATCATTCAATTTGGTTACTTCTACTAGTAACCTATCTTTTTCTTTCTTACAAATCAATAAATCTATAAATAATTCTTCAATGTTATTTGCATGAAATCTAGTAAGTAAGAATTTAGAATCACTTTTATCACTATTTGAGCCAACATCAAACTCATTTGAGTGTCCACTAATAGATGAAGTAAATACTTGGCAGTTGGTGCAACAATATTTTGAGTTATAAGGATTATCGTTGTCACTTTCTGAGAAGATAAAGGTAGCCTTGAAAGCTCTTCTAGTTCTTTTATTTTTGTTAGCATACTCATCTACAACATGACCATAACCTATACATTTAAAACATTGAGGTCAAGTGAGTTTAGATATCTTATCTTCAGAATTCATAGGATTGATTCTCTTGGATTATAATCCCTTGGGTGGCTTATTTGCTAGTTACTCTGTGAATTTTATAGTTGAAGATTTGCTTGAGTCTTTTTCCTAAGAGTATGAAATCTTCATTTTCCTCACCATTCTAACTATTACCATCAATCACAGTGGTTTTGAAAACTACACCTTTGTTCTTTGGAGGTGTTCGAAAATTCATCTCAATGTTTTGAAGTGAGCCAATGAGTTCCTCAATTTTGATGGTGTCTACATCCTTGCTTTCATCAATGGTAGTGACTTTTGGATGGAAGCAATCTGGTAATAAGCAAAGAATATTTCAAACTACCCTAAAATCATCAATTTTCTCTCCAAGATTGGAACAGGTGTTAGTAATATCACATAATTTAACATAGAATTCAGAAAGGTCTCATCTTCTTTCACCCTGAGATTTTCAAATTGAGTACTAAGCATAATAATTTTAGTTTTTTTAACTTGTGTGGTGTCCTCATGAGAAACCTCTAAAATATCCCATGCATGCTTAGCATTATAAACATTAGGAATACGATGAAACTCATCAGTAGACATAACACTAGAAATAGCATTAATACCCTTTTGATTCCAATTACTAGTAATTATATCTTGAATGGTTCATTAATTCCTAGGTTTAAATGTGACAATATCTTTGGTAACTGTAGATGGTTTTCAACCATAAATAACAAAATTCCAAACACTCTTATCTATAAAACATAAGAATGCTCTTATATAAGCCTTCCAATATGGATAGTTGAGTCATCAAAGAAGGGAGCATGGGTTGTAGATGAACCCTCTCTCAAATGATCCATAACAAGGTCCTAGGAAGTATTAAGTGTATCTAGTGACCTACTCTAATACCAATTGGAAGTTTATTTAGTTACAGATCTAATTAACTAAAGTGGGTGAATAGGTAATTAACAAAAATATGATAAATTATTTTTTTTGCAGACAACCAGATATGTAATCATGTATAAATAAAATAACGTGAAAAAAATAAAATAACAGACAAGATTTTTAGGTTAAAACAACATAGGTCACACCAGTGACTTAAGAGGAAAACTACTAGTCCACTAAACCACCTAACTATCCACTATGAAAATATGTTTGATTACAAGGATAGGACTCAAACTACCCATCATAGATAATGGCCCCAAGTAACATACTCACAAGCCTCCACTTTCTTTCATAGCCTCGATAAGCAATGTGTTCAAACTAAGACTAATGTTTTGATAAACTTGAGTCACACAAGTTATTAAACCCGTTAAGCTGACACTTGAAAAGTTTGCACAAAATGTAAGTACAAAGTATGTCCTAGAGAAAATTCAATAATGAAAAACCCTAGTTAGATGATTTAATAAAATATCAGTTAAAACAAAATAAACTAGCATATTCTAGAACAAAAGTTGAAGCACAAGTTCAATAAAGATAACTTCTTTATAGTTAAATAATCAAATAAAATAACTATGGTTTTACACATAATTATTCAAAAAAAAAGAAGAAGAAGCTCTATGAATATTTAATTAAAATATCATAAACCAGTTAGGCTTATTAACTAATCAAAATCAACCACTATTGTTTGATAGATTAATTAAAAAAAGAAGCCTAAAGAAATATGTCTTGTTTTTGCAAAGTAATTTGAAAGAGATAGCTTAAGATGAAAAGATTGATGGTCTTATGGTTGATTAAAATATAGAGCATTAGGTTATTTATATATGAAATATTGAAGCCCTAGGATAAAGTTCAATTGCAATTTTGTCCATTAAATAGTTTATAGAGTAGTAAATAATAAGAAAAAAAATAGAAATAGAAATATTTGGTTCGAGTAAATAATTAGGATAAAGTTAAACTCCCGATCACTCGATTGATTAAGCCAAAAAGTTCAATCGATCAAGCCAAAAAGGTTGATCGATCTAACCAATCCTTGATCTATCTTATGTATTAAAAAATAAATCTTGATACAGGTAGATCAATTCTCGATCGATTTAGTACTTGAATGATGGAACCTAATTTTAATCGATCTACTCCAATTGTAAAATCAACTTGAGAAGACATAAATCATATATGATCAATACTCAATTGATCTATTTTCTCGGTCGATCTAGTCATTACTCAATCGATTGAGCCATATATATATATATATATATATATTAAATGTTTTTATGTGTATAATATGAAATCTAATATGTTCATTTGAAGTTTGGAAGTTTTTTCAATTTGAAAAATATTCTTCAAATATTCATCTAGAAACTAAATTGTATTTAGATGTTTTGTTCATGAATAACGTCAACACTCGTAAACCTTACAGATTTAGTTCTTTTAAAGACTAAAGAAAAAATGGGGGAGAAAAATGACCTGGCCATTATTTTAGATAGAAAAAGTAGCATCAAAATAGTAAAAACAACTGTATTTGGACATGAAGCTCTTCGTTGTGTGTGTTACTACCACAGGAAGAAAAACATGGCAATTACATTTCACAACATGGTGCTAAATGAGTATTTAAGGAGAGCAACATATACTTACAAGGAAGAGACTACGGTGGAAATGATTCCTTTATGAAGCAACTGAATGAAAGAGGAGCAGATTATCTCAAGAGTAAGAATTTGATAGTTGGGCAAGATCAAAGTGCAAAAAATAAAAATACAACTTCATGACATCAAACAATACTGAGCATAATGCAATTCTAAAGAAGCAAGAGGCACACCAATAAAATGGTTAATGGAAGAAATAAAATCAAAAATACAAATATGGTTTGTTAAGGGAAGAGAAAATTTTAGTAGTACGAAGAAACTAACAGATTGGGTTGAAGGTAAATTGAACAAATAATCTCTAAAAAGTAGGCAGACATGAGGTAAAAAAACACTAATGAATTTGAAGTGAAGGATGATGACAACAACCACATTATCCATCTGATGAAAAATGAACGTGGATGTGGAAAGTTCCAAACCTTAAAATTACCATGCACATGTGCAATAACAGCTTGCAAGTACTCTAAACAATCATGGAAAAACAAATGCTCCCTATATTACTTGAAAAACAAGTGCTCCCTATATTACTTGAAAACAAGTGCTCCCTACATTACTTAACAGAAAACTGAAATCACCTTATCTATCATCCATATATCTAACATGGTCTCAAGAAAACAAATCAATATCAGATTAGGTATAAAACATAATAATATCACCTCCAATAGATAATGCAAGAAGAAGAAAAAAAAGGCTTCCTACACTTGGAGAATTCAAAGGTTCAAAAAAGATGAAAAAAAAATTAAAACAACACAAGCAATAAGTATCTAATAGGTTATAAAGAATATAACAACATATAAACTTTATATTTTTGTTATAAAAATAACTTTGACATGATTTACCTTAGAAAAACTGTCCATCAACAAGAATTACATGATTATTAGAATTCCAATACTTTTTATATGCTTAAGACATTCCACGATGTTCTTGATAATATGAAGAAAAAAAATTCAGTATCTTATTTTTATTAGTATTTTTACTAAAATCAGGATTAAGATTTGAATAAAAAATAAAACAAAGAAACAACTAATTTCATGTATTGTATATGTAAAAGTGTATATATGTACGAACATGTGTACATAACTTCAAATACAATGTACATACAAATGTACATAATGTATACAAGTAAAATAAGAAAGATATATATTATCTAGCATTGAAAATCCACCGTCAAAGTTTCCAATATAAATGAGCATTTTGAACCAGATAAGCAAAATTGTAGTCACACCCAAAAATTCGATAGATTTAAGATACTCACACAATGGTTAACTGAAACTAAACATACAATCACTTACAAAAAGACACTTTCATTATAAAACATACAATACAATAATTAGAATTAGTTTTATTTACTCTTACATTTTTTTAAATATTACTCGAAACAAATACATATATAACAAAACTATGATCATCAATGCAAATATTTTAAATAATTTAGTACAATAAGTATTATGTTAACATTTGAATTTGTAAAAAAAAATGTATTTTTCAATAAATTTTAAAAATATAAAACATGATTAAACTATTGATCGGTTTAAAACTGTAAGTGCACAGTATCGTAGTTTTATAATAAAGTGATAAGAAAAGTATCGTCTTTAGGGATTGGTAACTTATTTTGACAAATATTAAAATTATATTAATCTCAATTTTATCTAAAAAAATCACTAAAATTGTTGTATTTAAAATTTAAAATAAAATAAATTTAAAGAAAATAAAGATGTTCAAAGATCAAATTAATAGTAAGAGAACTTCTAAGAAATTGATTTCATCTAATCATTCATTATGTTTTCCTCATCTAACTAATAGAATTTAATTCTCTCTCTTCGTTAACAATCTCAAAAAAATAATAAAAAACTTCTTTCGATAGTCAATTGGAAATATTCTTGTTTATTAATTTACAAAAGAGTATGCAATTTAATAAAGCAAGAAAACATTAAGACCAAAAATTTTAATACTACATAGGTTCATATAAGTTTCGATTTCTATATTTTCTAATGCCGAAATATTTTAAATTTATCCTATAATTTTCTCTTTCGATAGTAAATTACAATACTAAAATAATCTAATTAATGATCAGTTAATTATAAGCATTAAACTTAGAATAAATTAGACAAATATGAAAAAAAAAATTTAATTAACATAAAAAATTAAGTATGATTCATAATTAAATTATGTTTTTTTTACTAAAATAAAGATAAATTAATTCATATTAAAAATTATATTAAACATAAACGAATTTACTTATGAATTGAAAATAATATGTTTTCGCGTTAATCCGTTACGCCTTTTTTCTTTCTCTTTCTTGCGCTGCTGTTTCTTTTTCTTTGTTTCGTCCCTCTGTTCGTTTCTGTTTCTGCCGCTCTCCTCCAATTCTCTTCTCCTATGTATATATATATATATATATTAACTTTTTCCATCACCACCGTCCTATCTCATTTACCTTTTATATATATATATATATATATATATATATATATATATATATATATATATATCCTCCTTCTTCACACACAGTTTATTGGTTTATATATACACATATATCTCACAGTTTCCTTTATCAACTTTATATATATATATATATAAATCTTAATTTAAAATTGATTTATATAAAATTTTATTTAAATTTGAGTTTTCTCGGATGATATGTTACTAAAATTTTAAATCTTCGTTATCTTTAAATCTACAATAAAATTTAAATAATAATAATGAAATCAAAAATTAATAAAATAATAAATAAAATTAAACTAAATTTAAAATTAAAAAGTGATAAATTATATCAAATTATACAAATCATCAATTATGTACAATTAATAATCGCTCATAATCGAAAATTATTTCCCAAATCTTAAAAAAAAAATTGGTATAAACAAATAATGATTATTTGTGTAAACATCCCCAGACCATCCCTAGCAGCAAACAATAAAACTAATCTATTACTTTAAATAAAATGTAAATATCATACATAATTAAATAGGCTATAGAATACTCTCACTTCTACCTTGTTTACGTATATAAATATGTAATATATGAACAATTGTAATCTCACATGATATTTAGCATTTATCATTGAGACTCAAAATTTAACACTTTCATTTAAAGTAATTTTAAATAAGTATGCAAACTTTAAGGTTTATAAGTCCAAATATAATTTTAATTTCTAGACGAGTCTTTCAAGGATATTTTTCAAATCAAACAAACTATCGAGTTCCAACGAATACATTCAAGTATATATATATATCTATTTTTTATGCATGTTAGGTTTTATATTAGACATATAGGAACATTCTACGTATAGGTCACTTGATTGTTCGAGACATATTTAAATTAATCGATTGAGAATCGATCTACCTTGATTAAAAAATGACTAAATTAATTTTCAATTGAGGTATATCGATCGAGGTATTAATGTTGGATTAATTGAGAACTAGATTGATCTACCTATTTCAAAATTTATTTTTTTATTATCGTAGATCAATTGAGGATTGATTAGATCGATCGAATGACCAGGTTTTCAACTTTGACCAAGTTTTTACTCTAGCCAATTCGATTCATTACCATATTTTCCTTACATTTTAAAGCTCTTTTACATGTTTTTAAGGATATAATTGTAATAAGCTTTTGACTTAAGGCTTCATCATATTTTATTTAAACAAACCTATGGTTTACAATTTTCTTAATCGCAATTGAGTCAACTTTAACATTGTAATGTTTCTCTCTACATCTATTTTGTAAAAATCTTTCTGATAGGCTTTTTTCATTAGTTAATTTATCACACATTTTGTGATTACATTTGATTGATTAACAAGCCTATAATATTTGAGTTATTATGCTTAAACAACTATTCTAGTGTTGTTAGTGATTTTGATCTATCTGTTATTCTATTAAATCATCTAGCTAGGTTTTCATTATTTAATCCACTCTACGACATACTTTGCATTTGTTTTATTGTGCTAGCATTTTAGGTGCCAACTGAACGCATTCGATAACTCGTGTGACTCAAATTTATCAGCACGTTGGTATGGATCCAAGCACCTTACTTGTAAAGACTGTAAAAGAAAGAAGGTTGTAAGTGCATTACTTGGGGGCATTGATAACTGTATTTTATACAGTTATTTTCATCAATTTTAGTAATGATAATTGCTATGTTCTTTTAATATTTAGTTAATTTTTGTTAAATAAATGAATATTTTCCTTTTATGTGCTAAAAATACATTTTTAATAAAATTAAATAATTTGTATCGAAAATGTACTTAATTTCAATTTTTTGTCCAAAAATATAATTTCAAAATAAATAAGTATTTAATTGCAATTTATAAATGTTGAAGATATAAATTAAATTAAATTTGGGCTTAATTTTAATTATTAAAAGTTTAAAATTTAATTTAAAATTACTAAATTTGTCAGATAATAATTAAACAAAGTTTAAAATGTAATTTGAAATATATTTGTGGGTAAAAATACAATTAATAAAAGTTTTAATTTCGCGGAGAGAGAACAAGACTACGCGTTGATGACACTGCATGAAACGTGGACCGTCCGATCAAAGAATCAACGGGCCAGACTACGCGCGTACGTTCATCACACCACCAAAGCAAATGGGCGGAGGCTCTACGCTTTCACGCTGCGGTGCACCGAGCTGGCCCACCGCTCACAAGCAGTTTGGTACGATGTGGGACCCACGTGAACCGACCGGAACCGGCTGTCCCCACGTACGCCCGCGTCTGATCCCATGCGATGATCTCCGCGTGCAACCGGATTTCCAGTGAATCAGAAGCTACCACGTGTCAACCTGGATCCATTCGTGAATCAGAAATTGCCACGTGTCCCACTCTATTTTTAAGCCAATCATATGATGACACGTGTCCTGTTATCATGTCAGCCAGCACAGTCAAACTCCGTGCGTATAGCCGATTGTCCCGTCCGCGATGTCTCCTACGCACGCCCCGAGGCAATCAGTCGCCACGTGTCCGCATTAATTCCTTTCAGCCGAATCGACGACACGTGGCATCTGACTTTGAATTTAAAAATGCAGTAAACTACTGCCTGTCACGCGTGATTTTAATTTTTTTCGACATCGAATTTCAAGACGCTCGAAATTAGTTTCGAGAATATTTTTTTACGTTTTCGAAAAATAAATAAATAAATAAATAAAATGTAATATTTCTGATGTATTTTTTAGCTATAAATAGGAGATAGTTTTTAGTTTTAAAGGAGTTTTTTTTTTTGGATATTTACGATCTGAAATGTTTGAATTTTCTGTGTTTTTCATCTTAATTTTCTGTATCTGTTGTAATTTTTATTTTTAATTAATGAAGTAATTTAATTTTTCTAGGGTTGCATTTGATTCAAATTTATGAAGCTTTGATTTTAATTATTTTTGATAGATTTATAAGACGTTTGATTTGTTCGTTTTATCTTGTGCTTAATGCTTTTTGATTATTTACGAATTTTATCAAAATAATTTGTGTCATAAAAAAAACTCCTTTAAAACTAAAAACTATCTCCTATTTATAGCTAAAAAATACATCAGAAATATTACATTTTTTTTATTTTTTTATTTTTTTTTTCAGAAACGCGTAAAAAAATATTCTCTCGAAACTAATTTTGACGCGTCTTGAAATTCGATATCGAAAAAAAAATTAAAATCACGCGTAGACAGGCGTCGTTTCTGCATTTTTTTAAATTCAAAGTGCATTCCACGTGTCGGCCTACGAATACAAAGGAATTAATGCGACACGTGGCGCCGATCGTCTTCTCGGGCGCAGGGAGACATCACAAAGACGGACAATCGGCTATGCACGGGCTTGATTTTTGCGCTTTTTCAAGGCCATGATAACATGACACGTGTCATCATATGATTGGCTTAAAAATATAGCATGGGACACGTGGGCAATTTCGATTTCAGGAATGGATCCAGGTTGACACGTGGCGCCGATTCATCGAAATCCGGCCATGCACGCGAGATCATCGCACGGATCGTGACACGTGGGTCCCACACTGCACGCCGGCCTGTGCGGCAGGTGGGCCCCCCTCGGGCACCGAGCCGCGTGGAAGCGTAGAGCCTCCGCCCATTCGCTGGTCGGGCGTGATGAACACGCCGCGAATCTGGCCGCGATTCTTTGATCGAGACGTCCACGTCAAGCAGTGTCATCTTGCGCGTGGTCTTGTTCTCTCCTGCGCAGAATTAAAACTTTTATTATTTGTATTTTCACCCACAAATATATTTCAAATTACATTTTAAACTTTGTTTAATTGCAATACATCCCTTTAGTAATTTTAAATTAAATTTTAAACTTTTAATAATTAAAATTAAGCCCAAATTTAATTTAATTTATATCTTCAACATTTATAAATTGCAATTAAATACTTATTTATTTTGAAATTATATTTTTGGACAAAAAATTGAAATTAAGTACATTTTCGATACAAATTATTTAATTTTATTAAAAATGTATTTTTAGCACATAAAAGGAAAATATTCATTTATTTAACAAAAATTAACTAAATATTAAAAGAACATAGCAATTATCATTACTAAAATTGATGAAAATAACTGTATAAAATACAGTTATCAACACCTCCAAACTTAAGTTTTTGCTAGTCCTCGAGCAAAAGGAAGGAATAAAATAAAGATAACTGCATTTAAAATACTGATTTTCAAAATATTTCTTTTTAAACATTCCAAATAACATAACTCAAAGAAATAAAAGAATTTTATCTAAGCATCAAAATCAATTTAAAAGTATATAACCTTTTTACAATGAATGTTAGTGTGTGGGTGAAGTCTTTTCATAGTTCATCAAATAAAATCCGGATCAGTTTATGCAAATATAAAATCAAACAAATTTTCATGAAATAAGAGGCATTATCATGGTGGGTACTTTGAGTCCTAGCCTTATAATCAAACATATTTTCATAGGGGATAGTTAGGTGCTTTGGTGGACTAGTGGTTTTCTTCTTTGGTCATTGTTGTGGCCTAGGTTGTTTTTACCTAAAAATCTCATATGTTATTATATATTATGATTATTGATTGCATGTTTTGTTGTCTACAAAATATTTAATTTGTCATATTTCTATTGATTATCTATTCACCCTTCTAGCTAATTAGTACTATAATTAAATAAAATTTCAATTAGTATAAGAGCAGTCACTAGATTTACTTAGAATTTGTCTAGGACCTTCTTATGGATCGTTTGAGAGAAGGTTCTTCTACAACCCGTTCACCTTACTTTAATGGGTCTAATTACCAATATTGGAAGGCTCGTATAAGAGTCTTTTTATGGTCTATAGATGAGATTTTTTGAAACTTTGTGCTTTAGGGTTGGGAACCACCTATATTTACTAAAGATAATATAGTTGCTCTTAAGCTAAGGAAAGATTGGAACACTATAGATAAAACTAGTAGTAACTGAAATCAGAATGGTATTAATGCTATCTTTAATGATGTGTCTATTGATAAGTTCTATCGTATTTCTCATACTGATAATGCTAAGAATGCTTGGGATATTTTAGAGGTTGCCTATGAAGACTAAGTTAAACGACCTAAACTTTGCATGCTTAGTACTTAATGTGAAAATCTCAAGATGAAAGAAGATTAAACCTTTTCTGATTTCTATGCAAAATTAAGTGATATTGCTAACTTTTCTACTTATCTTAGTAATAAAATTGAGGAATTAATTTTGGTCAGAAAAATACTATGTTCATTACCAAATCGCTTCTACATAAAAGTCACCATAATAGATGAAAGCAAAGATGTGCACACTATTAATATTAAGCAGCTAGTTGGCTTGCTTCTCACTTTTGAGATGAGCTTTCAAATTCCTACAAAAAATTAAGGAGTTGCTTTCAAAATAGTAGTGATTGAGGATGATGCAATGATAATGAAGAATTGGTACTCATAGCTAGAAGATTGAAGAAAATTTTTAAAAAAAGAACCATAAAAGAAAAGGACATTCAAGTCATCAAAAGGATTATAATCTTAAAGAATTTAAATCTATGAGTTTTGATGGTTAGAAATCTAAACCCATTGTACCTCAATGTTTTGAATGTATGGGTTATAGTCACTTTGTAGTTGACTATGCAAACAAGAAAGAAAAAAGTATAAGAGTTTTCAATGCTACACATACTAACTCTAATAGTGATAGTGAAACTCCAATTGAATCAAAAAATAGTGGCACCAACTTTCTACCTTGTATTGTAACAATTGGTGGGTACTCTAGTAAGTTTGATATTGATTTAGACGTTATGAAAAGTGATTATGAATTCTTATTTAATAAATTTAATGTCATTAGCCTTAATGAATTATTCATAGTTTTAGTAGGATGTAAAAATAAAAATGATAGGTTATTTGTAGAAGAAACTAGACTTAATGAAAAACTAAAATACTATGAAATAAATTCATCAGTACTGGAAAAAGAAAAAACTTGAATTGGCTAAGTGTATTAATGGTATAAATTTGAGTCTTAAAGGTTTAGAAAATGAAAAGAAAAAAAATTGGTACAGAAACTTGAACAATCCAAGGAAGCTATAAAAAGGCTAACCATTAGAGTTGAAATATTGAAAAAAGTTCTTGATTATAGAAAGCCAGTTGGAGACAAGAAATCATTAGGATATGTAAATAAGCATACTATTCCATCTTTCTTAAAAACAATATAGTTTGTCAAACCTTTAAACATGTTCTATTCACATGCTACACCTTCAGCATTAAGAACTATTTTGGTTAGGACTTCCAACTTTATGATTATTATATTCTACTATACACAAAGAACAATTGCACCTATGATTGAAAACATGTTAAATTTGTGACTATTTGTCATAACTATGGTAGAAAAGGTCATTGTAGACATAATTGTTGATTTCTTGTAACATATCCATATTTTAACAATGCCTTTCATGCTCGATATTCTGGAATTAATTTTCATCATCCATACATGAATGCTGCATCTTCGCACTTGATGAAAAGTAAAAGTAAAGGAAAACATAAGGGTAAATCCAAGTACATGTCAAAAATTACTAAGTCAATTGAATCCAAACCCAAAAATATTGGAAAACCAAAAAGATACGAACCATGCAAACTTGTGACAAAACCCGTAAAAAAATTTAGTTCCTAGGATCGTTCTACTACACTTTGGATGAAAAACGCAACCCAACACCTGTAAAGAGATGTGAACATTGGTATAAGGAAGACGTCACAATCAAGTGATGCAGACTTGATTGATAAGTCAAGTTATGAACGCCACAGAAAAATCTAATAAGTTCAAAAAGTTTTTCAAAGAACCAAAGAGAGATTTTACTCTCACTTCTTGATCTGAAATATTCTCCTTTGTATTGAATTGAAAATACCTATTTATAGGTAAACATAAACTAAAGGAAATGTCTAGGTTCTTCCCCCTTAAGCTACATGTTTAAAATGGTAAAGAATCAAATAGATTTCTTTCTCTCCAAATCATACCCAAAATGGTTAAGAATCGACTAGATTTTCTTCTCTCCAAATCACACGCCCAAAATTAGAAAAAGAAAACTAAACTAAATGGAATATGCCTTATTTGTGTGATCTATAAATTAAAAACAATCCCACATATCCCCTAATTATTTCATAATTTCGGTTAAATTTACAGCATGTTAACATTTCTTTTATGAACATGTAGGCCTTCCTCCTTAAGCTTGCACGAATTGGCTTGAGCCCAAAATTTTTGCATAAGGGCATTCAAAGCATCCTTGAATCTCTTTGCCCGTGCTCTTGTAATTGAGAAAAGTGGTACTTCTAGCAGGTCCACACTCCATTTGGTAGCCATATTTCTATCATTCCCCTCCTATTGAAAAGGATTTTTGCTCAAATCTTCACCTACATCAAAAGGACTCAAATCTGAAATGTTAAAAGTAGAAATGACATTATACTCACCTGGAAAGTCTAGCTTATAGGCATTGTCATTGATCCTTTCGTTGACTTGAAATTGACTATCTCCTAGTGGTAGCAACTTTGATTTTCTTTGTTCTGGAAAATGCTCTTTTCCCATGTGCACCTATACCTAATCTCTAAGCTCAAAGATCAACTTATGATGCCATTTATTAGTTTGTTTGGCGTATTATTCAATCCTCCTCTCAATGTTTAGCCTTACTTTCTCATGAATTTGCTTAACAAAATTTTCTTTCTTTCTACCATCTAAATTAACATGCTCGGTAATAAGTAGTGGTGATAAATCCAATGGAGTTAAAGGATTAAAACCATAAATAATTTCAAAAGGTGAAAATTTAGTAGCAAATTGAATAGAACGATTATATGCAAACTCAATATGTGGTAAACAATCTTCCTATATTTTAATGTTCTTTTTTATGATAGCCTTTAATAATGTAGACAATCTCATTTTCACTACTTCAGTTTGACCATCAGTTTGCGGTGACAATTAGTAGAAAACAACAACTTAGTTCTTAGCTTACACCATAAGATCTTTCAAAAGTAAGTCAAGAACTTAGCATATCTATTTAAAATAATTGTTCTAGGCATCCCATGTAACCTCACAATCTCCCTAAAGAACAAATTAGCAACATTGGAAGCATCTTATGTTTTGTGACATGGAATAAAGTGTGCCATCTTAGAAAATATATCAAAAACCAAAAGCACACTATACCTACCACATTTAGTCCTATGCAAACCTAACACAAAATCCATTAAATTATCAATCCAAGGTGCACTAGGAATGGATAGTGGTGTGTAAAGTCTATAGGGTTACACTTGAGATTTAGCTTGCCTACAGGTGACACATCTACCACAAAGTCTCTCAATATCTCTTTTCATATGTGGCCAATAAAAGTGCTCTTGCAAAACAATTAAAGGTTTAACTACCCCAAAATGACAATTTAGAATGCATAGTTTATTTTCTCTAAACAAGAACCCATCAAGCCTAAAGAACTTTCCATTGGCTACCCTTTCATATGATGCATACTCCTTACTAAAATCTTGGTCTAAAGGATATAACTCTTTAATATGCTCAAAACCAAGTAATTTTGCATCAAGAGTAGAAAGAAATATGTACCTGTGAGAAAGTGCATTGGAAACCACATTCTCCTTACCTTGCTTGTATCAAATGACATAGGGAAATTTTTTCTATGAACTCCATGATAACTATATTTTATATAGTTATTTTCATCAATTTTAGTAATGATAATTGCTATGTTCTTTTAATATTTAGTTAATTTTTGTTAAATAAATTAATATTTTCCTTTTATGTGCTAAAAATACATTTTTAATAAAATTAAATAATTTGTATCGAAAATGTACTTAATTTCATATTTTTTTGTCCAAAAATATAATTTCAAATAAAAGAGTTATTAATTGCAATTTAAAAAAGTTGAAAATATAATTTAAATTAAAATCGGGCTTAATTTCAATTATTAAAAGTTTAAAATTTAATTTAAATTACCAAAAGGGCTGTATTGCAATTAAACAAAGTTGAAAATGTAAATTGAAATATATTTGTGGGTGAAAATATAATTAATAAAAATTGAATTTTCTGTGCAAGAGAAGAATTCCACTCGCATCATTCAACGCATCCATCACTCACCGTTCGATCATCAATTCAACGGTCCAGATTTGGCGAGTACAACCAGACGAGGCAAAATCGCGTGTAAAATCTTCGCACGGCTCGGCGTGCCAGTGGGCCCCACGTGTCGCTCAGGCCGGCGTCAGAGTGGGACCCACATGTCGGCTACGCAGATTCCCCCAAGGCGCATCGCTAACCGTTGGATCTCTTGAACAGTCCAGATTGAAGCGCGTGGAACCAAGCTGTCGCGCACTGAACCATTCGTGTAGCAATCGTGTATGACGCGGGTTATGGTAGCAGCGTGAATCCTCAGTTTTTACAGAATAAGAATCTGCCACGTGTCCCACTAATATTTAAGCAAATCATGTTCCAACACGTGGTATTTTACAATGCGCGCGACCGCGCTAGATCACGCCCCGTTTTCAGCCGTTGCCTCACTTTTTCGGCGCCCCAATCCTGTGCGCCGTTCCTGCATGCAGCCGGTTTTTTCACCCAATGATATACTGCCACGTGGCCTTAGGGAATCTTGTAGCGAATCAGATTTTGACACGTGGCACGCACAATGAATTAAAAAAATGCAGAATCGGTGCCCCTATCTTACGCGTGAATTAAATAATATTTTTCGATATGAAAATCGATACGCGTGATTTTTGTTTTTCGATAAAAAGTATTAAGCGTTTTTGATAAAACAAAATAAAATAAAAATGTAATATTTAGATGTATTTTTTAGCTATAAATAGGTGATGTTATGATAGAGTTTGGGAGTTTTTTTTAGTTTAGAATTTTTGTGGTGTTCGGTTTTGGACTGCAGAACACGCAGAAGCCATTTTTTGGCTTTTGTTGTGTTTTGCGTGTACCAAATATTTTCGTTTCTTGATGTTTTAATTTTCCTTCTTGTTCTTCTAATTTTTCTGAATCTGTTGTAATTTTAATTTTTAATTAATGAAGTAATTTTTAGGGTTGCATTTGATCTAAATTTATGAAGCTTGGATTTTAACTATTTTTGAAAGATTTATAAGACGTTCGATTTGTTCATTCTATTTTGTGCTTAATGCTTTTTGATTATTTGCGAATTTTATCAAAAACTTGTTGTATGTTTTGCAACACACAGAAATCGTGCAAGTATACACGATCACAAGTAATAAAGATTTGTAAGTAAAGATCGTTCCCACGAGGATTTGTACTATAGTTTGTTGAGTACTAAAATTGTATCTCTTTGATTTTATCCAAAACAATCGTTGATTAAGAAAAGGTTTAAAAATAAAATAAGAGAACTCTAGGATTGCAATTTTTCACCAAACTAATCCACTCCAATCATATTATTTTCTTTGGATTTATATTTTTTAGTACATTTAATTTGTCAACCGAAAACTTCTTTTTTATTCATACATCTCTTCCGAGCTTCGTATAAACACACTTAATTAAATTAATTCACTATATCTCTATGAGAATTAAATTTAATAAGATTCATTAAGTTCTAAGTTCTCAAATGGCCACACATACAATTAGGGTATATTCCTATCCTTCATCATACATGTCATTCTATTTACGAGCAATATACAAAAAAATGCCTTTCTCAAGTTTATTTTTATGCCACAAATCGTTTTGATAAAATTCGTAAATAATCAAAAAGCATTAAGCACAAAATAGAACGAACAAATAGAACGTCTTATAAATCTATCAAAAATAATTAAAATCAAAACTTCATAAATTTAGATCAAATGCAACCCTAGAAAAATTAAATTACTTCATAAAATTAAAATTAAAATTACAACATATTCAGAAAAATAAGATGAAGAATTTCGTTAAATTAATTCACTATATCTCTATGAGAATTAAATTTAATAAGATTCATTAAGTTCTAAGTTCTCAAATGGCCACACATACAATTAGGGTATATTCCTATCCTTCATCATACATGTCATTCTATTTACGAGCAATATACAAAAAAATGCCTTTCTCAAGTTTATTTTTATGCCACAAATCGTTTTGATAAAATTCGTAAATAATCAAAAAGCATTAAGCACAAAATAGAACGAACAAATCGAACGTCTTATAAATCTATCAAAAATAATTAAAATCAAAACTTCATAAATTTAGATCAAATGCAACCCTAGAAAAATTAAATTACTTCATAAAATTTAAATTAAAATTACAACATATTCAAAAAAATAAGATGAAGAATAAGGAAAATTAAAACATCAAGAAACGAAAATATTTGGCACACGCAGAACACAACAAAAGCCAAAAAATGGCTTCTGCATGTTCTACAGTCCAAAACCGAACACCACAAAAATTCTAAACTAAAAAAAAAACTTTCTTAAAACTAAAAACTATCTCCTATTTATAGCTATAAAATACATCCAAAAATAATACATTTCTTTTATTTTTTTTAAACGCGTAAAGAATTTGTATCGAAAATAGAATCGACGCGTATCGATATTCGATATAATATTATTTTTATTTATGCGTGAAACAGGGCCACCGTTCTGATTTTTTGAAATTCAAAGTGCATGCCACGTGTCAGCGTCGGATTCGCTGCGAGGATTTAATGCGGACACGTGGCAAGATTTCATTGGCTGCGGGAAACGGGGCGTGATCCAGTGCGGTCGCGCGCATTGTAAAATACCACGTGTCGGAACATGATTTGCTTAAATATTAGTGGGACACGTGACAGATTCTTATTCTGTAAAAACTGAGGATTCACGTTGCTACCATAACCCGCGTCACACACGATTGCTACACGAATGGTTCAGTGCGCGACAGCTTGGTTCCACGCGCTTCAATCTGGACCGTTCAAGAGATCCAACGGTCAGCGATGCGCCTCGGGGAAATCTGCGCAGCCGACATGTGGGTCCCACTCTGACGCCGGCATGTGCGCCACGTGGGGCCCACTGGCACGACGAGCCGTGCGAAGATTCTACACGCGATTTTGCCTCGTCTGGTTGTACTCGCCAAATCTGGACCGTTGAATTGATGATCGAACGATGAGTGATGGACGCGTTGAATGATGCGAGTGGAATTCTTCTCCTGCGCAGAAAATTCAATTTTTATTAATTACATTTTCACCCACAAATATATTTCAATTTACATTTTCAACTTTGTTTAATTGCAATACAGCCCTTTTGGTAATTTAAATTAAATTTTAAACTTTTAATAATTGAAATTGAGCCCGATTTTAATTTAAATTATATTTTTAACTTTTTTCAATTGCAATTAACAGCTCTTTTATTTGAAATTATATTTTTGGACAAAAAATATGAAATTAAGTACATTTTCGATACAAATTATTTAATTTTATTAAAAATGTATTTTTAGCACATAAATATTAATTTATTTAACAAAAAATTAACTAAATATTAAAAGAACATTGGAATTATCATTACTAAAATTGATGAAAATAACTGTATAAAATACAGTTATCACTCCACCCAAAGTTCATGTCTCTTGTTCAACTTTTGTTAACCCTTTAAATGTTTCAATGACGCATGATTAGTGTAGATCACAAACTCCTTAGGCCAAAGATAGTGTTTCCATATTTCTAAGGTCTGAACCAATGCATACAACTTCGTGTCATAAAGAGGATAATTTAAGGAAACCCCACTTAGTTTCTCACTAAAGTATGCAGTTGTTCATCCTTTCTGCATAAGAACAACACCAATACCTATACATGAAGCATCACATTAAATCTCAAAAGTTTTTGCAAAGTTAGGTAAAGACAATAAAGAAGCATGAGTCAATTTTTCCATAAGAAGTTGGAATGCATTTTCTTGCTCTTCTCCCCATTTTAACCTAACATTATTTTTCATGACTTTAATTATCGGTGCAGCTCTATGAAAATAGAGTCATTAGCATACTTTTTTACTTAATATTTACTTGTTTTATTTATTAAATAGTATTTTTATGGCAAAAAAATTTAAAATATAAACATTTTAGTGAAAAGGGTGAAAATATAATTTTTGGAAATTCTTTTGGAAATTTTATGGATTTTTTATGCATTTTTAACACAGGACCAATCAAAAATGCCATGTGCCATGCCACATAATAAGATGAGCTGACTAGGCAAGCCACAAGAATGCTTTGCAAGCATAAAGAACGAATCACGTTGCGTTGCGTGTGAGGAGGACGAAAGACGCACCACGTGTCAGCATGATGTTCAATCCGAGTTCAAAAATCGGTCAATGCGCCATGCCACATGTAACCATGCCATCTGTTGCTGCAAATCACGTCGGGTCACGTGTTGTTGACATGATGAGTGTTGACTCTGACCGGTCTCCCCTACCACTAGTCGCTCCCTGATTAGTCCAATGAATTTCTAATGCCATATGTCGTGCTGTGATTGGTTGAAACTATCAATTTTGCTTGTTTTGATTATAGCCCTTGATCTGAAGCTGATTGGACGGTCCAGATGGTACTTGAGCTTTATTTAAGCCCCTAATCACTCCATAAACCCTAATTATCCTCCATTAGCATAATTTTGGTCAGTTTTTAGAGCTAAAAAGAGAGAAAAATATAGAAAAATTCAAGAGACCCACAATTTTGGTATAGATTCTAGAGGAAATTAATACTACAATTCAAGAGATTGATTATAATTCTTTTTCTACTCTTTTCTTCATCACTTTTATGTCTTACTTTATGAAAAATATGAGCTTTAAAAACACAATTATGTGTAATTAATTTATTAATCTAGGGATCTTATGAACCCAATTTTCACCATATGATTATCTAAAATTTTACCACAATTATAATATTAATTTAATTATATTATTTAATCTTATTTTATGCTATTAATTGTTTGGCCAACAATTTATCTATAGAGGCAATTAAATAGATTTGAGAGAATTATTTAATTGTTTGTCTTGATTAAATAACATGGATAGTTTCTAAGTAGAGATGTATGATTCTTATGTATGTGATATATAATTGATGAACTTAATTGTTTGTCTTTGCATAGACATTTTTTTTCTCTCTTCTTTTTTCTTAACTTTTTCAATCTCTCTTTCTTTTCTTTTTGATTTTCTCTCAATTTATTTTGATCACTCTCTTTTTTCAATCTCACTTGATCCCATAAACTTGTTTTGGTGCCAAAGGTATAAGAGTAATTGATTTTTGATTTTGAACAAATGAATACTTGTTGGGCTATCATGCTTGACTTGTAATTCCACATGTTGCTACGCCATTTCTCCATGAGTTCCACCCGTGCGTCACCCCATCTATTTCTGCCAATCACATCATGTAGCATGTCATTGACTCAACAAGCGTTGACTTGATCAGTTTTCCAAGCACATGTCACTCCCTAATTCGCCCAATGAATTTCCCTTACCACGTGTTACATTGTGATTGGCTGAAATTGTCGTTTTTGCTTGTTTTGATCGTAGCCCTTGATCTAAAGCTGATTTGATGGTCCATATCGCACCTGAGCCTTATTTAAGCCCCTAATTACTCCATAAACCCTAATTGGCCTCCATTAGCATAATGTTGGTCAATTTTTTGAGCTAAAAAGAGAGAAAAATTCAAGAGACGACACAATTTTGATGAAGATTCAAAAGAAGATTAATACTACAATTCAAGAGATTGATTATATTTCTTTTTCTACTCTTTTCTTTATCAATTTTATGTCTTCTTTTATAAAAATATGAGCTTTATGAATACAATTATGTATAATTAATTTATTAATCTAGGGATCTTATGAACCCAATTTTCACCATGTGATGATTTAATATTTTACCTCAATTATAATTTTAATTTAATTATATTATTTAATCTTATTTGTATGCTATTAATTTTTTTCCCAATAATTTATCTATAGAGGCAAATAAATAGATTTGATAGAATTATTTAATTGTTTGTCTTGATTAAATAACATGTATAGTTTCTAGACAAAGATGTATGATTTTTATGTATATGATCCATAATTGATGAACTTAATGAGTTGTATATAATTTAATTGATATGAGAGTATGGTTAAATTAATTACTATATGGTGTGTAGTTTACTTGAGAGAGGAATGCATGTTAGGTTAGATTCAATTGATCACGTAATTAATTGATATTATATTGGGAGGATTTTAGCGATTCACATGTTTAGAAAATTGAGGGATTAAGTATTCTTAGATATTTTCTCATATATGTTTTTAGTTACCAAATTTGATTTAATTAATTATTACTATTTAATTTTAGTTATTTTAATTTTGCTTCCTTAAAATATAAAAAAAATTATTTTTATTTTTTTAAGTTTTAAATATTAGTTTCTAATAAAATAATCTTCGTGGGAATGATATTTTCTTATCATTATATTACTTGTTGTGATATGTATTCTAGCGTATTCATTGCACACACTTTGTGTGTGGCAATCAAGTTTTTGACGCCATTGTCGGAGATTATAAATATTATAAATTAATAATTTTTTATTTTTTTTATTTTAGTTATTTTTTAAATTTATTTTCCTTGACTTTAATATTAATTTACTTATTTTATTTTATTGACTTATTGATTTATTTATTTTAGTTAATTTGTTTTTTTTAATTATTTTTTTTTAATTTTAATTTATTTATTTTGTTGTTTCTTTATTTAGTTTTTATTCAGACTTCTCCTTTAGTATTGTAGAAACATAGTGAGTTTATTGCATGAACAAAGTTCGTGAGAGAGAAATCTTACCTTTAGATTTTGAAATTGAGCATATTTTGAGATTAATTAGAAAACAACAAGTCATCTAAGAGGAAAAAATGACTAATCCATTAGAAATAAACAATAATGACTTGAACAATCAAATTCTTTTAATGGATGATAGAGATAGAGCTATGAATGAATATGTAATACCTACGTTGGAAAGGTTGAATCCAAGTTTTAGAAGACCAAGCATTCAAGCTAATCAGTTTCAGTTAAAGCCAGTGATGTTTCAAATGCTACAAACAGTTGGAAAATTCAGTGGATTATCAACAAAGGATCCTCATCTTCATCTCAGGCTGTTTATTGAAGTTGTAGATTCATTTAAGTTCAATGGTGTGACCGAGGAGGCATTTAGGCTTAGATTGTTCCCTTATTCTTTACGAGATCGTGCTCGAGCTTGGCTAAACTCTTTACCACCTGATTCCATTACAACTTGGAATGGTTTGGTAGAGAAATTCTGGATGAAATACTTCCCACCAATAAAGAATTCCAAGCTTAGGAATGACATTACTTCCTACCAAAAACACGAAGGAGACTCTCTATATGAAGCATGGGAAGGATTCAAGGAATTGCTAAGGAAGTGTCCTCATCATAGTATTCCTTCTTGGATTCAAATGGATACTTTTTATAATGGTCTCAATGCTCGCACAAGAACTATTGTTGATGCATATGCTAATGGAGCTTTGCTAGCCAAATCTTACAATCAAGCTTATAATTTACTTGAGAAAATGGCTAGCATTAATTATCAATGGAAAATGGATAGAATGAAAGCCACAAGAAGAGTAATTGGAGTGCATGAGGTAAATAATATCACAACATTTAAAGCTCAAGTGTCATCTTTGGTTAATGTTTTGAAGGCACAAAACTAGCCAGCGAGTATAAACCCAATCCAAGATTCAAGAGTGTCACGTGTGTTTTGTGGAGGAGCTCATTTGTTTGATAATTTTCCAAATAATCCTGAATCCATTTTCTATATGGGTAATGTGAATAAGAACAATAATCCTTACTCGAACACATATAACCCAGGATGGAAGCAACCTCCAAATTTCTCTTGGAGTAAGAACAATATTCAGGGTGGTAATCAATTCAACCATCAATCATTTCCACCACCTAGTTTTCAATAACCATAGTAATCATAAGCCTAAGAGAAGAAGCCATCTACTGAGGACAATACAAGTGCTTTAATGGGCATGATGAAAGACTTCATCCAATTAGTGAATATAAAAGTGTCAACTCAAGAGGCTTCAATTCAAAATTTGGAGAACCAAATGGGGCAACTTGCTAAGACTATAAGTCAAAGGCCTCAAGGTAACTGATAACTGTATTTTATATAGTTATTTTCACTTATTTTGTTAATTATAATTGCTATGTTCTTAATATTTTTAGTTAATTTTCGATGAATAAATTAGTACTTACTATTTTTTTTATATTTTTTTTATGAAAAGTAAATAATTTGTATCGAAAACGTACTTAATTGCAAATTTGTGTCCAAAAATATAATTTCAAATAAAAGAGTGTTTAATTAAAATTTATAAAAGTCAAAAATATAATTTAAATTTAAATCGTGCTTAATTTTAATTATTAAAAGTTTAGAAATTTAATTTAAATTAGAAAAGGGCTAAGCTGTAATTAGAGAAAGTTGAAAATGTAATTTGAAATATATTTGTGGGTCAAAATGCAATTAAGAAAGCTTAATTTTGTGCGCAGATGAGAAAAAACACGCGCCAAACGTGGACCATGCGATCAGAGAAGAAACGGCTATGATTCGCGCTTTCAGATCACGCCCGACCAAATCGCGTGGGTGCATAGCTCTTCTTTCGCGTGGCTCGGCGTGCCATTGGGGCCCACATGTCGGTTGCGCAGGATTCCCCCGAGGCTTATCGATCGCCGTTGGATGAGTTGAACGGTCCAGATTGAAGCGTGTGAAACCTAGTTGTCGCGCACCGAGTTGCTCGTCTACGAATCTTGTGCGACGCGGTGTATACAAGCAGCATGAACCCTCGTGTTTCAACGAAAAATAAGTAGCCACGCATATGATAAATATTACAATGAATAGAATGATGACACGTGGTATGTATTTGGTGAAATAAAAACACAGAAATGGCGCGCACTTCCAGCCGTTATCGCGTTACCAGCGCACGGAAATCTTGTGCGACGTGGTCAAGATATTTTCTATGCGTCCGATCCTCTCACCTAATGAAAGGCTGCCACGTGTCTCCATATTTCTCGCAGCGAATAACATGGCGACACGTGGCATGTGTGGAAAGAAAAAAATCACAAACGCGCAGAATTGTTTTCACGCGTGATGTTTTTTTTAATCCCCATACAATTTTGTCCCCCACTTCAAATAAAAAATAATAAATAAATAAATAATAATTGAAAAGGGGATATATTTTTGTATGCGGGGTTTGGTTTTGGGGATTATTCTTTCTCTTCCTTCATTTTTTTTGTTCTTGTTATTGTTTCTCTCTTTTACCATTTTCATTTTTTTCCTCTCTGCGTGTTTATTTGACATTTTGTGTTGTATTTTCTTAGGGAAATTACAGAGAAAGAAGACAAGTAAGAAGAAAGAAAGGGAAGAATTTATTTTTCATCGAGGAATCGTGAAAGAGTTTCCCCTAATCTATTTTCTTTTAATTTTTGTTTCTCTGCAATGTTTTATTTTTATGGTGTTGTAATTTTAATTTCTGCTATGAACTAATTTATTTGTTCTAGGATTGCAGTGTAGCGTAAATTATGAAACTTGAATTAAGTATTTTTGAATGATTTATGGAACTATTTTAAGTTGTTTATTTTATCTGTGTTTAATGCTTTTAATTATCGGAAGATTAATTAACTGATATGTGACACTTAAATAAACTTGAAAAAGGAATTTTTGTGTGCTGGTCGTGATAAAATAACATATACACATAAGAGATAGAAATATACTTTTATTGTATGTGTAACTGTTTGAGAACTTAGAACTTAATAAATCTGGTTGAATTTAATTCGCATAGGAATATAGTGAATCATTTTAACTAGATGTGTCTGTATGGAGCTCAGAAGAGATATATGGATAAATTAGGAGTTCTTGGTCAAGATAAAATATAATGATTCAAGTGGATTATTTTGGTGAAACTGCAATCCTAGAATTTTCTTGCAATCTGTTATAAAAGTTAGTTAGTCAAACTGCATCAAATTATCGACTGTTTGGATAAAATTAGGTTGAAATAATTTTAATAATTAACGAATACTAGTAACAAATCTCTGTGGGAACAATATTTTACTTATCATATTATTACTTGTGACCATATATACTTGCACGATTTCATGTTCTCCAAAAGAGACAACAGTAACCTTCCAAGTGACACAATTGTAAACCCAAAAAGAGAAGGTAAGGACCAATGCAATGCCATAGCCTTAAGGAGTGGTAAAAATTTAGAACAAGAACATAAGATAGAAAAGGATGAGGAGAAACAGGAAATTAAAAAGGATAAAGAGGACTATAAAACTAAAAAGGATAAGGAGGAACCAAAAACTAAAAAGGAGGAGGAGGAATTAGTGGATAAAGAGAGTAATGGAAAGGAAATAATTCAACCAAAAAAGAGAAACCTCTACAAACCCACTATTTGTTTCCCTCAAAGACTGCAAAAGCAAAAGTTAGAGACACATTTATCAAAATTTCTAGAAGTCTTCAAGAAGCTACACATAAACATACCATTTGTAGAGGCACTTGAACAAATTCCATCTTATGCCAAATTCATAAAGGATATACTATCAAAGAAAAGGAGACTTGGAGATCATGAAACAATAACCTTTATTGAAGGTTGTAGTACCATCCTTAATAGAAAACTATCACAAAAACTAAAAGATCTAGGTATTTTTGATATCCCTTGCACTATTGGGAACATTAGTTTTAACAAGGCACTATATGACTTGGGTTCTAGAATTAACCTCATACCATTATCTATCTTCAAGAGATTGGGGATTGGTAAAGCAAAACCCACTTTGGTAACATTACAAATGGTAGATAGATCGATTAAGAGACCTCGGGGGTGTGGTAGAAGATTTGTTAGTAAAAGTAGAAAAATTCATCTTTTCGGCGGACTTCATTGTGCTAGACATGGAAGAGGAGTGTGAAATTCCTATCATTCTTGGTCATCCATTCTTAGCAACCAGAAGGGCACTCATTTGATGTACAAAAAGGTGAACTTACAATGAGAGTGCAAAATGAAAAAGTAATATTTAAAGTTTTTAAAGAATCTGAACCCCTTGATATTGATAATGCTAATGAATGTTTAAGGATAAATGTTGTTGATTGTGGGAATAGCTTAAAAGAATTTGTTGAGTTGCCAAAACTTAAGAATTTAGCACTTGCTACTATAAAAAAGCACATAAACTCACCAGAAAATAACTCAACCTATTATAAGTTTGAAAGTATGGCATCAAAGGTTGATATTGTAGACTGTGTGAACTTTTTGGAGGACACATCTCTCATGTATGTATCAAAGGTGATTATGGAAAATTTTGAGATAGGATCTAAACTCAAACCATCAATTGAAGAGCCACCAAGTTTAGACCCCATACTTCTACCATCCTATCCCCAATTAAGTATGAAAGTGAAAGAGTCCAATGGAGAGGTGAAAAATATGTTAGAAATACATGAATTGGACGAGTTTCGATGCAGTGCTTGTAAGAATGCCAAAAAGTTCAAAAAGAAAACAAAATATGCATGAGAAGTGAATTGAGCACTATGTTTATGAACGAGAGCATAAGGTATCATTGAACAAATCAAGACTCAAACTATTTCCAGGAAAACTCAGAAGTAAATGGATACAAATGGATGTGCCTTAGGACTTGATAGAACCGTCTAGTCAAGGACGTTAAACGTGATGCTGGTTGGGAGGCAACCCAACGTTATTTTGTTTATATTTTCAATGTTTATGTTTTATAGGTGAATAAATGTGAAGAGAAATGGTGCAACAAGAATGAGTATTTTAGTGACAAATGTGGTGTGCCATGATTAAAGGAGTTTTTTGTTCTTTTACCTTTAAATATTTACATGTGCACATTGAGGAAAATGTGTAATTTAAGTTTAGGGGATGGAAATTCATTCTCTACATTAGCATTTAGTATGCATTTTAAATTTTTAGGGAATTGTTTTTAATATTTAGGATGTTTTTTTTAATCATGACTAGGATAGAAATTGATAAATATATGGAAACTAAATGCATGCATACTTGATATGAAATATATGAACTCAATGATAAATACTAGTTGTCATGACTAGAATAAAGAATATAACATATTTGTTAAGATATGCACATGTTCATGATTTATTTTAGTGTGCTTATTGAGAGAAAATTTGTGGTGAGTTATGCGAGTTGATGTTATGTACCAAGTTTTAGAATCTATTTTATCATCCCTTGAGGCGAAATCCTAAATAGTATTTAGCAAGAGAAATTACTTAGGCCTTATTTGGATCGATTGAGCCTTTCAAGCTAACCATTGTTAATATCTTTAGTCACCCATTTGAGCCTAACAAAGAACCATTCATATCTTTAACCCACATTTAATTCCTAACTAATAAATACTACCTTTACCCTTGCACCTTTAGTTTGTATGAAAAACAAAATCAATCATATTTTATGCTTTAGAGTAAGGTGAAATGTAATGCACTCTATAAAAAAATAAGAAGCAAAACTCACAACATAATTATCCCTCTAAAGAAAAGAAAATAGAATTGAAAATAAATTTGGGGGTGTTGTAAAGTTACCAAAAAACAAAACAGAGAAAAGAGAAGTGGAATAAAAAATATGAAAAGAATGTCAAAAGAAGGTGTACTAAAATATCAAGTAAAAGCTCAATCACAGTTAAAAAGTGCACGATGAAAAAAAAGAGCTAAGGTATGGAAAGACCCTAAAATGTCTTCATTTATCGACCCCCCATCTAAGCCTTACATTATAACCATGTAAAGTCCTTATTGATCTTAAGCTAAGTACATATTTATATTAGTGGAGAGGGATGTGAAAAATAGACTTATGAGACTGGTTCTAATATTGAATTGATTAGTATGCTCATATAGGTTGATTTTATGAGTGCATTGGATGATATCATGTGCATCATACACATACGAATCAATTTGTTAAAAGCCTTGCATATCTTTGTATTGATGGAACGTTGATTGATGAATTTGTGAATCTCTTTATCATAGAATTGTACGAATTTTGAGAGGGATAGTTTTCATAAAATATACATGTACTAATAGAAGTATACTTATGAATGTACTACCCAAGTTATTTTATTTAGTTATACATGTCTTTACTTGAGGACAAGCAAAGAGTTAAGTTTCGGATGTGATGACTCTATGAAAATAGAGTCATTAGCGGACTTTTTGACTTAGTATTTACTTGTTTTATTCAATAAATAGTATTTTTTTGGTTCAAAAATATTGAAATAGAAAATTTTTAATGAAAGGGGTGAAAATATAATTTTTGGATTTTTTTTAATTTTTTATGAATTTTTAACGCATGACCAATCAGGAGTTGCCATGTGACATGCCACACAGGCAAATGAGTTGTCTATGTAGATTCCATGTAAGCATGGAGAGTGAATCTTGTTATGCCTCGTGTGAGGGGATGAAATGCATGCCATATGTCAACACGACATTCAATCCGAGTTCAAAAATTGGTCAACTTGCCATGCCACGTGTTACTATGCCATCGCTCTGTGCGTTCCACGTGTCACTAACTCAACAAGTGTTGAATTTGATTGGTTTCCCCTACCATGAATCGTTCCCAATTCACCCCATGAATTTCCTCTTCCACGTGTCACGTTGTGATTAGTTGGAACTATCAATTTTGCTTTTTAGTTACCAAATTTGATTCAATTAATTATTGCTATTTAATTTTAATTTTGCTTCCTTAAAATATAAAAATACAAAAAAATGATTTTTATTTTATTTTTAAGTTTTTAATATTAGTTTCTAATAAAATAATCTCAATGAGAACAATTTTTTCTTATCATTGTATTACTTGTTGCAATACGTATATGTGCATATTCATTGCACATACTTCGTGTGTGGAAATCAATAATCAAACAAGAATAAGATTTTATGCAACCATCCACACCCAAACTTGACCAATCAAATTTGGATCCTAAAAGCAAGAGGATAATGAACACAAATGGCTTGGTTTCCAATAGTGCAAATGACAACCATCCATTCTTTTTTTTCTTTTCTTTTATTCAGATCCCCTTGTTGTGTTGAATATTTTTTTAAATTTTTTGACTATCTACTTGTTGTACCCAAAATTATGAAAAAATGAGAAAAAAATAAGAAAATCTATTTAGAAAAGTTAAAATAGGAAAGAAATAATCTCAAGCTAAAAATATTTTTTCTTAAGATCTTTCTTTTCCAAGAAAGCAAACTAAATGTAACATGGAAATGATATGGGAATAAAAAAAGGAATAAATAATCACAGCTATAAATTTCTTGAATATGGAAAGAATATGAGAATAAAGAAAGGAATAAATAATCATATCTACAAATCTTCTTGAATATGGAAATAATATGAGAATAAAGAAAGGAAGAAATTATCACTGCTACAAATCTTTTTTTTTACCGTTGTTATGAATAGAAAAGACAAGAAATAGAATGATAACCCTACTAAACAAAAACTGAAATAAGGTAAAATAAAAAAGGTGTGACAAAAACATTAAACCCTTGGTAATTGATGAAAACGATGGAATTTGGGATTAAAAATTAAATAACATAGCCGAGTCCTAGTTTGGCTTCTAGATTTCAAAACAAGCTTCGATTTTATATATTATTTAGTCATTTTGTTACCCGAGTCAAAATTTATGGTTGTTTAAAGTTGGAAAGCTAATTTATCAATTTTTTTTCTCAAACAATGAACAACATCCATCTTTTTTTTTAACTTGAATGAAGAATAAAGCTAGGATTGAGATAAACACAAATAAAAATGCATTTAAACACACAAAGAAAAAATGCAACAAGGATAGGTAAACTTGAGACTAAAACCTTGGCTTTGATACCAAAATGATACGAACCAAACCAACTTGTGACGAAACTCGTAACAAAATTTAGTTCCTAGGACTATTCTACTACAAATTTGGATGGAAACCACAACCCAACACCTATAAAGTGATGTGAACCTTGGAATGAGAAAGATTCCACAATCAAGGAATGAAGACTTGGTTGATAAGTCAAGTTATGAACGCCACAGACAAATCTTATAAGTTCAAAAAGTTCTTCAAAGAACCAAAGAGAAATTTTATACTCACTTTTTGAACTAAAATATTCTCCTCTTTATTGAATTGAAAAAGGCCAATTTATAGGCAAACATAAACTAAAAAAATGTCTAGATTCTTCCCCTTAAGCTACACGCCCAAAATGGTAAAGAATCAACCAGATTTCTTTCTCTCCAAATCATGCCCAAAATAGTAAAGAATCAACTAGATTTTTTTCTCTCCAAATCACACGCCCAAAATTAGGAAAAGGAAACTAAGCTAAATGGCATATATCTTATTTGTGTGATCTATAAATTAAAAAAATCCCACATATCCACTAATTATTTTGAATTTTCTACTAAATTTGCAGCATTTTGACACTTCTTTTATTTACATGTGGGCCTTCCTTTGTAAGCATGCACGAATTGGATTGAGCCCAAATTTTTTGCATCAGCCCATTCAAAGCATCTTTGAATCTCTTCACATGTGCTAATGTAATTGGAAGAATTGATACTTTTAGCTAGTCCATACTTCATTTGGTAGTTTGAGTTATGAAAGATTGCCTTTTTGTGGGTAATTGACCAATCTTTTCTTTCACTTAAGAATTTTTTTTTGTGGTTGATTGACATTAAGGGAGCATGTTAGTTTGAATAGTTTAATTTTTTATTTTAAATTTTAAATTTGGTTATTTGATTCTTAATTTTGATTTAGTTTATTTAAAATTTGTTATTTAAAAAACAAATTTCAAGGGAGTAGAATTATTCCAACATTGAAATAAACCTCAAATATTATTTTGGATCAAGAAAATAAATATTTAACCTGATTTATTTTGATTAATTATTTATTTTGTAATTGAGTAGCTTGTTTTGTGCATTTATATTTTTCCGTACATCTAGTGATTGATGTTAGCAAAGAATTTTCTCACACACTCATGAACCCATAAGTATGTCATGCTTGAAGTTTATTATTAATTATGTGAGATTTTAGGGCTTAAGATAATATTGACTATAAAAATTATGCTTGAAGTTTATAAAATGCTGCTATAAAGAGACACCTAGTTTTGAGAGTGCTGCCTACTGTAATGTCTGAAGCTACCATATTGAGCGGAGAGAGCTATCTCACAACTAATATGAAAGTCATTATACTAGGTATATTGGCTTTTGCATCTCCTGTAAAAATTAATATGATAAAATAAATAGATAAAAAAAGATATATGTTTTTAAATTTTTGCCTGATTTTTTTTATTTATTTGTTTTGAATGTTTATATGAAACATTATAGTAGATATAGGACTTAGGGAGAATACATATTTGTAATTTTCAAAAGTTATGAATGTCGATCAATTGACTACAAACTATATCGATCGAAGTATAAATGTTGATCGATTGATATTAATCTTGATCTATCGAAAATGTTCAGTTTATATACTCTTCTTTTTCCTTTAACCCCTATGAATCCTAACTGCCCTTTATCACGGCCCCTTAGTTTTCACTCAAAACTCCATCAAATCCACTCATTTGTTTCCTAACTCACTTGGAATTGATTGCTATTAACTTTTCTAGCATCATTCTCTACAAAAAAAACATCACATTCAAGTAGACATCACTTCAACCATTTTTCTCCACTTCCCTTCATTTTTAAAAAAAATACATTTTTTGGTTCAATAATTGTCATATACCCCCTCCTTTTCCCTAACAATAGTTCATTGACTTTGATTTTGTAAATAGTTTGGAAAATTCCAACAATTTGGGTATTTTTCATTCAAGGGGTATTTTTGTATTTTCAAGTTTGTGGTTGATTTTTAGATGGTTGTTAGGTGACATGAACTTCCTCGTGATGCTCCTACTACACATTCATCTTAATGGTGGGATGATGAATCTAAAATAAGGTATCAAACTACTTTGTCAAAACATCCAATTCTTATGAGGGTGGAATAACCTAGATTGAGTTTCACAAAATAGGAATCACACAATCCATTAGGCTCTATTTTGGCAATCCTTGTTAGCACCCAAAAAATTATGTTACCCTACCTTAGTTTGTGAATTTATGTTTCTTATTTTCTTGAATTTTCTTTTTGATTTCACATTCATCTTAAATGAATGTGAAATCAAAAGGTTTATGCTTACCTTTTTTGAGTTATTTATTCATATGACAAAAAGGGGTTGAAAATTTGAAACTTTAATTGAAAATCTACAAAAATTGGAGAACTATTTCAGAGGGAGAATTACTTCAAAAATATTTTTTGAAGATAGCACACATATAAGGAGTTGTACTTTTAATCTCTAACTATTTATTACTCACTCTTATGAACATTATTCGATTTTTTATTATTATATACACTGAACTAATGAACAATGAGTCTTTCGATACAATTTGTTTGGTTGTTTATGTTTTTTTCTTTCACTGTAAACATGAGCTGTCGAGATTCAAACAAAACTGGTTTCACTAGATCGTAGGATAATTCTACTATGTAAAATTTATTTATTTTTCCTAAGAGTGTTATGTAGTGAGAGAGAGGTTTTCTCACAAAAATATCCCAAAGGGGGAAGGTTGTAAAATTTATAAGTGTAGACGATATTTGTGAACAAAATATCCAAATGTAATTTTAGTTTTTAAGTGAGTCTATTAAGAATATTTTTCAAGCCAAATAAACTATCAAGCTCTAACGAGCACATCTTAGGTATATATCTATTTTTATGCACGTTAGATTTCATATTCGGCATATAGGAAAATTTTGTATATAGGTCACTCAATTAATTGAGACATGTCTAGATTGATCAAAATGAGTAGATCGATTGAGAATCGATCTACCTTGATTAAAAAGTCCTTGAATTATTTTTCAATTGAGGTAGATCGATTAGATATTAATATTTAATCAATCGAGCACTAGATTAATCAAGAATTGAATAGAACGATCCACTTGTTTCAGAATTTATTTATTTTATTACTGCATATCGATCGAGAATTGATTGGATCAATAAAACATTTTGACTCAATCGATCAAGCGATAAGGTTTTCAACTTAATCTAATTTTTACTCGAACCAATTTGTTTCATTTCCATATTTTCCTTACTTTTTAAAGCACTTTTAAATTTTTTAAGGATAAAACTGTAATGGGCCTTTGACCTAGGGCTTCAATATATTCTATTTAAACAAACCTACATGTTACAGTTTTATTATCTGCACTTGAATTAGGTTTGCATTCTAAACTTTCTCTCTAAATTTGTGCTTAAACATATGTTCTAGTATTTCTAGTGATTTTCATTTATTTAATTATATTAAATCATCAAGATGGGATTTTCATTGTTAAATGTACTATAGTATGCACATTTCATTTGTGTTATTATGCTAACTTTTCAAATGCCAATTGAACAAGTTCAATAAATTCCGTGACTCAAGTTTATCGAAATATTGGTATAGATCCGAACACCTTAGGTTTATCTCAAAACTACAATTCAACGAATGATATTTCTAAAAGAACTTGAGGCATTAACTAGCCACTCCATGATCCAAAAAATAACTAAAACTTGACAACCTATACAAATCAAGCTCAAAATCATAAAATATAAACTTAATAGTTTGAACTATTGAAAGAGGCTTGGAATTACAACCAAGCCAAATACAAAAACTATTAGGCTTAGCAAGCATAGGCTCAAACTCATACTCATCAAAATTACCCTATTAAGAGAAAAAAACAAAAAATAATAATTAAACAAAGTGTACAAATACAACTACAATAAATGTATGATATACATAAACTAATTGCAAGAGATAAGAATGCACATATATTATGTAACTAAACCTTTTTTTAGTTATGAACCTAAAGGAGGTGAATAGCTAATTTTTTGGATTATGACTAATCAAAAAATCACAAGTGTCCATACAAGCGATTGTGTGCAATAAACATAAGAAAAAAATGAATAAAACTTGACATATGATATTTTAGGTGAAAACAACCTAGGCTAAAACAATAACCTAAGAGGAAAACCACCAGTCCATCGGATCACCTAGCTATCCATTATGAAAACAAGGTTCAATTACAAGGCCAAGACTTAAAGTACCCTCCAAGATAATTCCCCCATGTAATCTACTTACAAGCCACTAATTTCCTTTACAGTCTCCACAATAAGGGTTTTTGGATCTAGACGAATGTTTTGATAAACTAAAGTTAAACAAGTAATCAAACATATTCAACCTGCACCTGAAATGTTAGCACAGTAACACAAGTACAAAGTGTATCATAGAGTAATATAAATTAATTTTAAATGATATAGTAATCCTAGAACAAGCATATTAAGTACAAGTTCAATAAATATAGCTTCTTTAAAGTTAAATAATCAAATCAAATAATTATGGTATTACATATATAATTATTTGATCCAAGAATTTAAGAATATAATAAAGAAAACAAATATGAGCATATAATCAAAATATCATAAATTAAATAAGCTTATTAATCAATCAATTACAATTACCAATATTTGGTAGATTAATTAAGGAAATAAACCTAACAAATATGATCTTATTTTTACAAAATATTTTGAGAGAGAAAGAGAGTACAAAAACAATTAGAAAATTATAATGAATGTGATTGCTTGAAACATTGAGTAATGAGTTTTATTTATATAAAAAATTAAAACTCTAATCCTATGTAATTGATATATATGTTTTCTATTACAAATAGGATTAGTAATACATATTCATTAAGAAGACTCCTATTTAAATTAGAGTTCTTTTTAAAGTAGATTTTAGGCAATATTTTAGCTTATAATGCATCCAGAATTATTGAACGTGGTGACCTTGATGTGATTCTTATTTCTATTTTTGTGAAGAAATTATATCTACAATGATCTTTGTTTCTATATATACACCATACTTAATTCCTTATTAGCTTTGTCTCTTGTTTGCTAAATTAAAAACTCTACATCTCCATTATCTTGCACTCCAAAGATTAGTTCAAATCTAACACTTTTATTTGATACCAATATATGTAGTGTTGTTAACTGTCATATGCAATTACTTCTTGAAATCTTCAAATGTTATGTTACTTGGTATGCATATTCCTTTTGGTTTGCCTCCTATATATTGATCCACTCCATATTTTCTATCCATTGACCACCATTCATTAATAGGATTGACATTTTTAATGCTCCTATCGTTAGAAATACATATATATTATGGACATGTTGTTTTGAAATAATAGTTTTATAGCAATTAGTTGAAATTATTTAGTTACGTACAGATGGTATGTATAATATGTCCATATGTACATAAGTAATATTAACATGTATGAATGTACATAAGTTATGTACAAATGTACATATCAGCATTATTGTGTGGTCATGTACATAGATGAAAGATAATTTATAGATAGAGTATGAACATACATTTGTTTGTACAATGTGCATATTTTATGTGTTGGTTTCCAGTATGCTATAGGTTTGTTGCTCATGTAAATTCCAAAGGATTAGTGCTAGGTATTAAGGGTAGCAATATTGTTATTGGTGAATGCATGTAACAAGTTAAAAATGACATGTATTCAGGTATTGCTAGGTGCTTTGTGTTTTCGATGTACTTTTTAATGAAGAAACCTAACTTCGTTATATATTTTCAGTGACAAACTAGACATATTTTTGTTATTAATACATTTACATAAATAGACCATGAGTTGCAAAGGACTAGTGCCAGGTGTTAAGTGTGGCAACATTGACATTGGTGAATGCATTTAAGAAAGTTAAAATGATATGTATTCAGGTATTTTTAGGTTCTTTTGGTTTTTTGATGTACTTTTTCATGAAGACACCTACCTTCATATCACATTTCTAGCAACATAGTGAACATATGTTTATTAACAATACATTAACATAAAAAATCAGGAGTTTCACAACAACAAATTAGTAGGGACAACTCATATAAGTGAGAAACATTTCCATTTTCATTTTTAAATTTTCTTTTCTTAAAGATTCATGAACAAGAAAAACTCAACATACTAGTTGTTGGTGATGATCTGATTTAGAGATAGAAACTAGAGAGATGTTATGAAAATTAGTGAATGAGTCTAATTTAAGACCATGTTCATATATATATGGCATTAACATGATTACATATTGATTACATAGGGGATACAAATCAGCATGTGCCAAAACGTTATAGTAGTAAAACTATTGTTTAATATAAGCATGACCACACTATAAGTCCAAGCTGGTTGTTGCATGTTAAGTCTTAGCTTGTGCATTGAAAGACCAATTTTAAGATATGGGCATGATCCATGGCTCAAGAACTATGGAAGGATGGGTATCAGGTCATACCTTATACTTAAACATCAAGTTCCCCTACTTTATCAACTATATTCTTCAGAGGAGATGGAAGAGTAAGAGTCAGGGTAAAGAAAACATCAAAAATGGGATCCAAACAATTTTACATGCTCCAATAAATGCTCAAGTGAACTTTCGACTTGTTAGTTGGTTAGAGAGAGAAAACTTAGGCTCCTATATTAAGGTAGAGGCAAGGTATTCATGTTCACAATTTTTAGAATACCATCTCAACTTCCTCAAAAAATCTCTCTATCACTTCACCTCTTACTTTGATACTTTGTTGGTCATGTGGTAAGATACTCAAGTCAACATTAATCATCTTTGCTTTGCTCCTAAAAAACTTTTCTTTGTGTCCAACCCAGTCTAGTTATTTTTATGTTAGTTCTTAATTTTTTCCTTGGCTTTAGGTAATTTCTTGACTCATCTTTTGTCTCTTATCTTTTTTTCCTTTGTTCTTTTTTTTCTTATAGAGAATATAAGTAGAAAAATAGTAAGTATATTGATAGGTAAAATTCCCTTCCCTTATCCTCCATGGCCTCTTCCTTTTGGGATAGTCCTCAATATCTCTCATAATCTAATAAAGAAGGGAGTGTAAGCTTGAGGGCATCCCATATGAGAACAAGTAAAAGGAAGATAAATACATGGCAAAGGCTCAATAAGAAAAACCTACTATAGCTTGACCACACACCAGCTCGACAATTAAGTTAAGTGTCCTTCACTTACAAATATCTACTCCAAGAGAATGGAGAAAAAATCAATGCTAGTAAGGGACCAAGGAGCTAATTGGTTGTACTAAAGGTTAGAGAGCCAAAGTGATTACTAGTGGTTTAACACAAAAAAAATTAGGAAAGAATGGGAAAGATGTAAAAATACCACCAACCATCAAAATCATGATCCTTATCCTAAACACTAAAGATAGTGATCTACCTCCTGAGGGTTGGATAGATTTCCTAAAAAACGTCTATAGGTCAACCTCAGGTTTCCCTTATATCCATTTGTGAGGAGATTCTTCATGAGGACACAGCTTACTCCCTGTCAACTACTACCAAATAGGTGGAGGTATCTTCTATGCCTCACGTTAATATATAGATAGCTCAAGGTCGAATTAGAGATGCCTAAGTTTAATGAAGCATGAATGTTGAAGGTGGTGCTTCTTAACAATGAAAGAGCTTGAAAACAATAATTTTTCTAAGTTTTAGGTTTATTGGAGAACCACAAGAGTGTTGAAAGGCTAGTGAGACACTCATAGGTTGATATCAAAGTCGTGATTAAAAATATGATACAATACATTATAAACTTAAGTCTCGAGTCTAATGAAAGGTTCACCTACGTCCAAAACTATCTACTCGAGCTTACACATTGGGAAGAGCTTATGAAAACACCCCATTTTGTAGCTTATGGATTGATTATCCCAGATTCTATTCATCCTCTAACCAAAATTATATGAGCACATTGAGCATCACCTTGACATAAAACTCCACTAGGAGACTTTTGGGGTGGTTTTTAGGTGGTTCCAGATGATGGTTGAGCTTACTTCTTTATTAGCTCATGTTATAATAGAGCTTGAGTAGGAACAAACATGAGCTGACGAGGTAGCCTTGAGCTATATGAACCATATTGTCTAACACCTATCCTTTATTTTCAAGGAAAATAGCTCAAGTTTTCTACTACTGTGACTAGGCTTATGATGCAGGTATAGTTTGCTAAACATTCTTTGGTTCTCCTGATACATTCTTATGTTATCCTTGTACCTTTGGTTCCTTGATTCTTACCACTATTCTTTTTATTTTGTTAGGAACTACTTGTGCACAGGCTATAAGAGGTGAAGTGGGTGGAGAAACTAAACTTAGAGCTCAAGAAAGAAAAAGATAGTCACATCTCGAAAAAAGTTAAGCTAGTTGTGAAAGTGGCCCAAGCTAATCAATAGGAGGGGAAGGTCATTGATAAGCATGAAAAATTTATCTAAGCTATTAAGGAGTTTAACAAAGATAATATAAAACTTAAGAAGGCGAAAGAGGAGAAAATATAAGAGCCAAGATGGAAGAAACTAGACATGAACTTTAACAAACAAGGCATGATCTGAACACTATAAATGATCGTTTGAAAGATAGTGCTCAAGTAAGCTATAATATGGCCATGGACTAATATGAGGAAGAGACCAAGAAGAAAAGGATGGATAGATACTATTATGAAATTATCAACATTCCACTAACACCACTAGGTTCACCACCTCACATAAAACATGAAGAATATGAGGAGAATGAAGGTGAGCTCAAGGTGGGTGTTGAAGATGTGCACAAAGATCATTTGAATTTATTGAATTGTTGATTCTTTTTGTTTTCTTTTGTTTTACTTTTTTTTATACAAATACATGTACATATAAGTTTATGCTATTATGGAACACATTGTTGATGTTGACTTCTACCATATTGTATTTTGGACAGTTGTCTATTTGGCTTTCATAATATCTACTATATATAAGGTAATATACTACTTATTGATGCACATAAGGAGAGAAAGCTTTGGTTGCTTTGAAGATTTGAAGCACCAACATTATAAGCACATTTGTTTTTATCCTTAAATACTATGGTCGTTGATAAGGAAAAGAGACATTCTGCACACACCTTGAAATAAGACAATTCCAAACTAGCCACTAAAGTGGCCAAATTAAGGTATGAATTGGAATTTTACAAGGACAAGGCCTCACTTTGTGATTAGTTCAAGAGTGAGGCTGAGTTTTATAAAGAAAAAATGGCTCAAACACAAGCTTGTGAAAGGAAAATGATGCTAAAGATAATCATGATGGTAGATGGTGAGGAACATTAGGCTAGTTTTTACCTAAAGTGAGATGAGGAGGTGTTGCCCAAAGTTATGAACATTTTCAAGAAATTGGAATGATTGGATACAAGTACAAGCTTAACCTCATTTCAAATGAGTGATAAGATATCCAAATATGTTGGAATAATTCAGGCTAAGTTTTTTCTTTTAGTGAAGAAAGAGATAGAGGATCATGATCTTGGTCGTATGGCTAAGCGTTTAAAGAGCTTTTAAGAAAAACACAAAGCCCTAGTCATTCATGTATCCATAAGCCTATTTTCTCTCTAAATTTTTAATAATATATCCTCACTTATGGTATTTGTAAGCTTGATCTATGAAATAAATATTGTAATTTAAACGGATTACTTGTGGCTTTATTATATCATATTGCCCAAGTGTTCTACCCGATTTTTGACAGAGGTGATCAACTTATGGCTTAACCAATGGCTTAGCATGGTGATTGGAGTTGATGATTCCATCTTTCCAATATGAAAGCATATGCCTAAGTGTTCTATCTATTTCTTGATCAAGGTGATCAACTTGTTTTTTAATCAAATCACTAGGTTGGATTATTCTACCTGGTTCTTGACTTAGGTGATCATATCATCAGCTTATGGCTTAATTATTGGCTTAAATTTGTGATTGGAGCTGGTGATTCTAGCTTCCCAAGCCCAAAGCATATACTTGAGAGTTCCACCTTGTACCTAACTGAGGTGATTAGCTTATGTTTTAATCACATTATTGGGCCCGTGCATTCTACTTGATTCTTGACTGAGGTGATCAACTCGTGGCTTAATTACTAGCTTAGCTTGGTGACTATAGCTTGTGATTCTATATTCCCAAGACCAAAGCATATACCCGAGCATTATCAACTTGTGTCTTAATTAAATCATTGGGCTCGACTTCTTGACTGAGGTGATCAGCTTATGGCTTAATTATTGGCTTAGCTTGGTAACTAGAGCTAGTGATTCCAACTTCCTAGGACCAAAGCATATGCCCGAGAATTTTACCTGGTTCTTGGTCGAGGTGATCAGCTCGTGGCTTAATTACTCATAATATTTCTACATTTATTACAAAAGAAAACCCTTTCATATAAAAAACAAGTGCTGGTCTACATAATAAAGATTATGTTTTTTAAGTATCGAGCATTCCAAATTGTACTTTCTTTTATACCTTATGAATTCCTTAATAAGTATGCTCCAACTAGTGTCACCTTTTTCTCTTGGTATGAGCTTCCTAGTTTGCAACTAATTTTCCTACCATCTATTCCTTCTTGTTAGGAAAGACTCTTCCAAGTACCCAATCCCCAACAGAGAATGACTTGAACTGTATGGCTTTGTTGTAGTAATGTACAAAATTTCTCTTTTGTTAAACTATTCTTCTTAGGACTTGATCTCTATTTTCTTTTCCTAAAAGAAGTTAATAGCTCTTTCTGAGGAATTTTGATCTTCGGTTAAGTTTGACTTCAATGTGGGTTCCTTTACTTTTGTAGGTATTACAATTTTTTCATGTATACTAGAGATAAAGGTGTTTCATTAGTTGTCCCTTGAGGACTAGTTCTGATGGCCCATAACACACTAGGAAATTCCTCCATCCATTTTTTTTGGAAGTTTCTAGCCTATTTTTTAGTAAGTTTAATATCAAAGTTTTTGAAGATTCTACTTGACCATTTGCTTGCAGATAATATGGGGTTGATTGACATAATTTAACATTGTACTTTGAGTTAAACTCCTTGATGTTGGGACTTATGAACTGTTTTCTATTGTAGTGACAATTTTCCTTATGAGGCTAAAGTCATATATAATGTTCTTCTATATGAACCAGATTACCTCCTTCTTTCTTATTCTTCGGAGAGAGTTAACTTCAATCCATTTTGTGAAATAATCTGTGGCGACTAATAAAAACTTCTTCTGTCCCATTCCTCGGGATGATAGGCCAGCTATATCAAGCCCACATTTAAATACTAACCATGAGCTAATGACACCTATCGTCTATGCTAATGGTACATAGGACATTGAAACAAACTTTTGACATTTATCATATGCATGGGTGTGTTTCACATAGTCTACTAGCATTATCGGCAATAATAACCTTATCTTAGAATCTATTATGATAGCTTTCTTCCACCTGAATGAGAACCACACTCTCCTTTGTGTGCCTTATCAATGACTCCAGTTGAGCATTATTTGGCTATATATAGGAGTTAAAGTCCTGGGATTGTTTTCATGTATAACTTATCACCTTGTATCATATACTACCAGGCCCTTGACATGATTTCTTTTACCTTTTTCTTATCTACAAGTAGGCTCTCATTTTGAAGAAGTTAAGGAATGGTGAAAACTAATGCACAAAATTTGTATTTTAAAATAGCTCACAAGTGCACAAATCACTTTGTAAAAGGAAATAAGTATACTACCAAGGTCGGTGTAACGAGAAACGATGTGATTTTAAATAATTCAACGAAACTCTTAAAAATGAAAAATAAACCTAATATACTGTTACAAATATTTGGGTTTTGAAAACTCTAATCTATTGACGTAAAAATAATAATAGAATTGATTTAACCAACATTAAATAGATAAATAATTAACAATCAATGGACAATTTACAGGATATATTAATGACTTACTCATACTTGCTCAAAAATTAATTAGGTTATTAAAGATATAAATTGATATTATTTATTTTTCCTTTCTTGTATGAAAATATCCTTAGGCGTGGATCAGATTCTTTGTTAATAAAAATCAATTAATATATTTAAGTCAGGATCACCAATTGATTTAAATTAAATTATGATTTATTTATAAGAAAATAACAAACTATCTAAATCACTGTTTTAGACAGAGCATATAATCTAACCTCCCATCCAGTGTGTCTAAATTAGATTTTAGATTTATGTATCTAAAACTAAATTCAAGATTTTAAATCTACTACAAAAAAAATGTCGACGATATATTTTTCTATAATAAATTTTGTAAAAATCTTGAATGAAGAAATAAAAGTCAATTTATTTTAAAAAAATATATAACTAGATTAATATTTCACAAGCATAACAACATAACTAATATCCCATAGTAATTTTTATCCAGACATGCTAGATTTAATAAATGATCAGTAAATTAAAAATAATATTCAAAATGATACATAGAATTTATTTAGTAAACTAGAAAAACACAATTAAAATAACCAAGGTTTCACAAATATAGGAAATAAAATAAAACAAATTACATACAATGTAAAATAAAATATAATATAGTCCAAAACAAAAACAAACTAATATAAAATAAAAGAATACTATCTATAATGATTGGTTGCCTTCTATCCAGTGCCAGTTTAAAGTCTTAGCAAGACACTTCTCGAGAGATTTTCATTTGCAGAATTTAATTCACTCATTTCCATCCTTATAATTGAATTTGAGTCAATATATTTTCAATCGTTATGCCAAGATTATCATTGATACATTCTTATTTTGGACATTAACAATTATTTTGGTAGAGGCCTACCAATAAGTACAAAGTGTTCCTAATTTATGGGTTTCTTGCACATTTGTAATTACAAAATTTACAAATATAATAAGATTATATATCGTACCATTAAATCATTAACTATACCCTCTCGATATATTAGAGATTTATCCTCTAATTATAAGGATATGGTTATAGGTTTTAGACCAACTACTCCTAGTTGTATGTATAATGACTAAGGTATTGAAATAACACTAGCTATTTATGTCTAACTTAATACTTATCTCCTTTTTATCACCAATAGTAATATTTATATTAAAACTTGTTGAATCTTTGGAAGTAGTTTTAGAATTATTTCTGTACGGGGAATGAAAAAAATAAGGTTTACTAGAAGAAGAAAAAGAGAAAATTTATGTAGGTTTTATTGGATTTTAGTTTAAAAATTCATAACAAAATTATACCACACATATTCAAACAGGGACCTGTATGAATATATATTTTTCTTTAATCTAATGGTATCTTAGAGCTTGAAGCCACGGTGAGTAGAAAAACCATGCCACATTTTAGAATTTATTTTTATTTTTTACCTAAACAAAAATAAATTCAAATAATAAATAAAATAGAATAAATAATTAAATTATAAAATAAATAAAATAAAATAAGCAAATAAAAAAATAAAAAAATAAACACGACATAAAAATTACAATATACAATATATGATACAAACATTTATGATACAATAACATATGGTAAATAAATAATTACAATAAGTTAATAAAAGATATCATAAAAGAGATTAATGTTAGTATATAGAAATTCTAAATAAAATAATTAATAAAAAATTAAAATAAAGTAGAAGTACAATTAATAAAATAAAAATAATTGTGTTAGTAAAATAAAAATAAATTAATTAATTAAATTAAATAAAAATCTAAAAAAATAAGATTAAAATTAATACATAAATATTAAAAAGAAAAAATTATAAAAAGAAAACTAAATTAATAAATAATTAAATATTTAAAGTTAACTAACATATATATATATATATTTGTTAGTAGATTTTTAACATTCATATTTTCAAATCTCGAACTCGAAAATTCTACCTTAATAACTATGATTTTTTTATTTTGAATTTTTTTAATTTATTTGTCTAAAGTCAACTAATAAATAAGATATTTATTTTTATATTTATGATTTTCAAAAATATTTGATAATAACTTTTTTTTAAAACTCGAAAGTACACTAATCATTTTTTTAAAAATCAATAAGTATACTTCCAAAGTTTGTCTAAAGAGAAAATATGTGATTTTAAATAATTCAATAAATCTCTTAAAAACAAAATATAAACCTAAATATTCTGTCACAATTGTTTAGGTTTTGAAAAGTATAATATATTAACATAAAAATAATAATATAATTTATTCAATATATATATATATACTTAATAGAGAATTTATGGAATGTATTAGTTAGTTAATGATACATGCTTAAAATTAATTAGGTTATTAAATATATCAATTAATATTATTAAGGTTTTCTTTTTTGTATGAAAATATTCTTAGAAGGGATCATATTCTTTATTAATAAAAACTAATTAATATTCTTAGATGGGGTTCACCAATTAATTAAAATTAAAATACAATTTGTTTCAAAGGAAATAACAAACCATTTAAATCACTACTTAGACAGAGTACATAATCTAGACTCTCATTCAAGATGTCTAAAATAGATTTTAGATTGATGTATTTGAAACTAACTTTCATATTTTAAATCTATTACAAAAAATATGTCATCAATATATTTTTTAATAATAAATCCTACAAAAATATTGAAAATAGAACATAATTCTAAATTAAATCTAGATAATCAGATACTAAAATCTAACTTTCATATTTTAAATATAATATAAAACATATATCGTTAATAAAAACTTTGTAAATATCTTGAATGAAAAAATAAAAATTAATTTATTTTATAAAAAATTTACCTAGATTAATATTTTACAAGCATAACAGCATAACTAATATCTCATATTAATTTTTAGCCAAACATGTTTAGATTTAATAAATGATCAATAAATTAAAAATAATATTCAAAATGATATATAAAATTTATTTTGTAAATAATAGAACATATTTAAAATTAATACCTCAATTTATTCTTACAAACAATTTCTGTAGTAATATGTTATCCAAAAAACATTTAAACAGATATGCCAATATTATTATTGAATTAGAACTACTACTTGAAACTAAATAAAAATTCCTAAACTATTACAAATTCTTTAAGATAATTTGTTTTTTTACAAATTGATTATTTTTCTTTGCACGATGCATCACACTTCTGGTACGTATGATAACACGATTCAAGAAGGTTATATCAAGGCACACATATTTTTTCCCACGATACGTATTGATATACATTTCTCTAAGCCTTCAAAATTAATAACTTTGGGTGAGTCACTAAATTTGGCAACAAATTTTTCCATGGCTTGATCCTTTACAGAAGATCTAGATATAAAATTGATATCATATTCTCCTAACTCAATTGCGATGTGTGCCAACCTCGCTACAATTTTTGGTTTATTTTGTGTTGTCATTTTTAAGGTAAAATCAAGCTTATCAATCATTAGGTATCTTCTCTAAGTGATGGTTAGGATTTGAATGATGTAGTACATAGGGTGTTAGACTTTGTTTCTTTCTTCAAGTAATACGACACTTGAAGTTTGCATGTAATAGCCAAGTATAAAACAATGTTTCTCCTAGAGTGGGGCTAACCAAGAAAGAGGGGCACCTAAGTATTGTTTGATTCCTTAGAAGGCCATGTCGTAGTCCTTATTCTAGAAAACCAATATGTTCTTTCTTAATAACTTAAAAAATGTAAAACATTTGTTGGTGCCTTTAGAAATAAACCTATTGAGTAATACAATGTTTCCAATCAATTGTTGGATTCCTTTCAAGTTATTGGGTAGTTTCATATCGACTAGGACCTGGGTCTTATCAAGATTTGCTTCAATCTTACAAGCTAAGATAAGATATCCTAGAAATTTTCCCAAGGTAATGCAAAAAACACAATTTTTGAGATTATGCCTCATCTTAAACTTTTTGATTACCCAAAAAACCTCTCTTAGATCTTCAATGTCTCCATAGGTTGTATTTATTTTTATCATCATGTCATCCACGTTTTCTTCCATGCTTTTCCCTAGTTGATCTTTGAACATTTTATTGACTAAACATTGATATGTAGTGCTAGAATTCTTCAACTCAAAAGGAATTCTAGTATAACAAAAGGAATCTTATTCAATGATCAAAGATGTTTTATTTTCATCCTCTAGGTGCATCTTAATCTGGTGATAACTAGAGTAAGCATCAAGAAAGCTCTGAGACCAAAATTGATGATAGAATCAAGACGCTCATCAATACTGGATAATAGAAAACAATCTTTTGGACATGCATCATTTAAATAAATGAAGGTCATTCACATCTTAGGTGACCTATATGCTTTCTTTACAAACACAATATCAGTTTATCTACTTCTATAATAATGTTTTATTCTTTAAATGTGACTACCTAATATTTGATTACCTCATTCTTTTGCCTTAGGAATTATTTTCTTTTATTGGACAAGCTTGGCTTTGGGGTCAATATTTAATTTACACATTACAAATTTGGGGTCAATATCGAGCATATCTCTGGGTCCCCATGTAGAAATGTTAGTGTTGGACCTCAAGAAACATAACATATACTCCTTAACTTTGTTGTTATATTGGTGCTCATTCTCAACAAATAGCCCTTTCATTTGAATTTCAATCTCATATATATTGATTAAACTGACTAAATAACCTTTGATTGGATGTTGCTTGGATACCCCACTCTTTTGTGGCTATTTTTGGACAACTTTTTGCATATTAGCATTGCAATAACTCCTTGCTTTTTTTTGTCACCCTTTATTTCTTTTATACCTGAGTATAGAAGAAATAAGGGGTGACCAAGAAAAATCAAGGAGTTACTACAATGCTACTATGAAAGAAGTTGTCTCAAATTAGCAACCAAAGAGTGGGCTATCCTAGCAACATCCAGCCCAAGGTTGTTTAGTCAGATTCTTTTTTTATATCTCTTTAATGAGACAAATTTCATTTTATATATCTAGGGACTTTCCAAAATTATGTTATAATAAGCAAGGATGTCAATTACCACAGAGTTTTCATAATAATGGAACTGTTTACCATGACTGGAAACACTATGGTCCCAATAGCATACGTAGTGCTACTATTGAATTTCACCAAAGGCATATTGTTTTTTGACAATATCAACATTCCTTATCCCCAATGCTTGCATGTTATAAGGAAGATGTAAGGTTTATGTTAATGTTATTGATATTCTATATGTACTTCTATTTTCAATCATTAAATACCTTGCTTGCTCAGCATATTGTCATTGCTTCATGATTATATTATTTATTCATATGACAAAAAGAGGGAGAAAAAATTAAAACTTTAATTGAAAAATCTACAAAAATGAGAGAGCTAATTTAGGGAAAACACTTTGGAGATATTACACAAAAAGGGAGTATTATTTTTAATTTCTATCTAATGATTACTCACTAACATTATTCGCCTTCATATTGTTATATACACTGAATTAATGAACAATGAGTCTTTCATGATAAGATGTTCGGTATTTTATGTTTTTTTATTTTTCAGTGTAAATATAAGCCTTCAAGAATGCAGAGTTAGTTGGCCACTTCTAGACCACTTATTTGTCTTTTTTTTCTTCAATATCATGAATAAGCTTAATTTGTGTTTAATATGGAAATGTAGGTGAAAAGATATCAAATAGATCAAAAATAGGCAAAAATTAGGACAAGTATAGGATCATTAGGGTAGATCAATCTAGACATCAATAGATTGATCGAGGCTTCATCTATTGATCGAGGAAAAAGGGAGTATATCAATTGAGGGTTCATCACTTGATCGATCGAGAATAGGTTTGATTGATCGAGCAGTAAGGATTTTAACGTGACAACCTTAAATTGAATTCCAACTTTCAATATCAACCCTTGGATCAAAGTAATATGAAAGCTAATCTAATGAGGATCAATTTTATCTTATTTAACGCATCATAGAGAGGTCATAAACAATCCACAATTAAAAATTAAAAAATCCTAATAGCTTTCAAGAAAGAAAAATAGAGAAAAAGTTCAAGAGGAATTTTGAGAAGATACAACTTTGTGAAAGATTCGAGAGAAGATTAGTGCTACAAATTAAAAGATTGAGTATATATCTTCTTCTTCTACTTTCTTTATCAATTTTTATTATCTTTTTTTATGAAAATTTTTAAGAAAATAATTATATTATTTAATCTAACTTTTATGCTATTAATTGTTTGGCCAACAATTGATCTATAGAGGCATTTACATAGATTTAAGAAAATTATTTAATTATTTATCTTGATTAAATAACATGCATATTTTCTAGGAAGATATGTATGATTTTTATGTGTATAATCTATAATTGATGAACTTAATGAGTAATATGCAATCTAATTGACATGAGAGTGTAATTAGGTTAATTAATATATGGTGTGTAGTGTACTTGAGAGAGGAATGCATGCTATGATATATTCAATTGATCATATAATTGATTGATGATTATATTGGAGGAATTTTAGTGATTCACATGTTGCAAATTAGATGATTAAAATTTCTTAAATCATTTTTTCATACATCTTCATAGTTTTTGAGTCCTACAATTTAAAATTAAATGTCATTTATTATTCAGTTTTTATAATTTTCTATTCTCCAAACAGTATTCGTAATAATTATATTGGTACTTGGTTATAAGTTACACAACTCCTTGTGGGATCGATGTTTGTATGTAGGTACATTATATTACTTGCTTGGTTCGTATACTTACGGATTGCATTATATTGATCAAGTTTTTGTTTCCATTGTCGAGGAGTTAATTACTTATAATAGATATCAATAATGGATATTACCCTACTAGTTTGGACCTTTTCATTTTTGTTTTAGTGTTTTTTGTTGTATGCCTATTATCTGGTGAAATTCTTGTTCATTTTGATCCATAAATAGAGAGAACTTTACTTCACTTAAGAAAGGAATGTTTAGCATAATATTAATCAAGGATTATGGAAGACCATGGGGATCAATGAGCTATTATGGTCCCTATACCTTTAAGGGATTTTCCAGTCCCACAAGTAGATAGATCCCAATCATCTATCAATAGAACACGCATCAATGTTAACAACTTTGAACATAAGCTAGGCGTCATTCAAATGGTACAAGAAAATTAGTTTTGATGGTACAAGCAAATCAGTTTTAGGGGTTAGTAAACAATGATCCAAATCTTCATTTGGATGTTTTCTTGGAAATATATGACACCTTTAAAATGAATAATGTATGAGATGATGAAATTTTCCTTTGCTTTTTTCCTTTCTCACTAAAGTACTAATGAGTTTTTAAAAAACACTAAAATTACCATAATTTAATGTATTTTAATTGTATGATTTTATCACATTTTTATATAAATTTGTCTTTTCAGAATCACGGGTATTTTTATTATTTTTAGGTATTTTCATTCAAAAATAACTTAAAGACACAAAGAAAAAAATACTTGAGGCAATACATCACAAATATATTGAGAAAATATATTAGGAAAAGTCAAAAAGATGGAAAATTTGGACAAAATGAGTCAAAACAGTCAAAAATGTCAAAATGGCCAAAATCGCATGCGTATCAGACCATCTATGCCAAGTTTCACGCTCACATCCGCCCATCAAACCGAGTTCCACGCACACGAATCCATCTGTGCTGAGTCCCGCATGCAGCTTCTTGACCACATAGTGCCACACACATGTCAGTACACACCTCACCCAGTCTCGCGAGCCCACACACGCACCAACCGCCTGTCTACCACTTCAACCTATCCAAACGTGTCTAAATTCAAATTTTGAAATATTTTCCCCACTTTTTTGGTCTTTTCCTCACCTATAAAAGGACCATCTTCCCTCATTCCATAACACACAATTTTCTAAGTACTTTATCTCTCTAGAAAGTTTTCATTTTTTTAGTTTTTAGCTTTTATTTTTTTGAAGTTCTTCTCTTTTTGAGAAGAAATAGTTATGTTTTTATAAATTTTTAGTTTTTGATTCAATAAACAGATATGCAAATCCGTTTAGAGGTTTTCTATCAAAAAACTTAGCATCAAACTATTGTAATGATTCTATTAAGGTATAATTTTAATGGATTCTTTAAAGTTATCTTTTTATGTTTTATTCGTATATGCTATATTTAATTTATCTATGATTAAATATAACATGCATGACCATTTGTAAATATGATATAATAATAACGTTGTTATGCTTGCAAAATATTAAATAGGTAAAACATTTTTATAAAATAAATTGATTTTGTTTTTATTCAAGATTTTCTTAAATCTGAAAATTAGATTGTAAGGTTTAATTATCCGGTCTGATTTAGAGTAGTGCTCTTTTATTTGTTGGTACAATAGCCCGATAGTTAAAGTGAAACTCTATTTCGAAAGTTTTTATAAGAATCAATATTTGAAAATGTATTGACAATATATTTTCAGTAATGGTTTTAAAACTTGAAAGTTAGTACTAAGGTAATTAAATTATTAAGTTTAATTTAGACACTTTTAATAAAGTTTAACATATCTAACCCAACCAAAGGTGCCATTTAAATAGTTCATTTTAAATCTATTAGAAAAAAATAAAGGAATTAATTTAATTAACAAAATTAGTTATTGACTCCACCCATAAGTGTTAATTGATTTGTTGAAAGTTAGTACTGAGATAATTAAATTCTTAGGTTTAATTTAAACATTTTTATTAAAGTTTAACATATCTAACCCAACCAAAGGTGTCATTTAAATGGTTCATTTTAAATCTATTAGCAAAAAGAAAGGAATTAATTTAATTAACAAAATTAGTTATTGACTCCACCTATAAGTATTAATTGATTTGTTTAATTAACAAAGAATATCTAACCCCACCAAAGGTAGTATTCATATAAAAAATAGAGAGTCAATAAATGTCAGTTTATATCTTTAATAACCTAAATAATATGAGAAAACATAATTAACTTAATTATTATATTCTTAAATAATCTACTATTCTAAATGATAAATATTTGCATTATTGTTTATTGAATCCATATCTATGTTTATTTATATTATGTCATTAGATTATAACACAAAAACCAAAATATTGTGACAAGATGTTTAGGATTTAATTTCATTTTTAAGATTTTGAATAATAAATTAAAACCACATATATTCCTTCCTTAGATCTACCTTGGGAATATACTTATCATTTTCTATAAAATGATTTGTGCACTTGCGAGAGTTTTAAAAATTATAAAACAAAAGGAGGATTTTCGCAAGATCAGTATTTACAATGCTAGTCTTGTGATTTAATCATCATCCCCTTGTTGACTCTATCCTATTGGTAGCACCGAGTCACACGCCCATGGGCACCAGTGTCTATCTCGTTGCAAATCTCGCCCATCTATGCTCAGCGCGCGCACCAGCGCCCCTACACGTGTGCTAGCCTATCCAATTGCATCCAAGACTAATTTTTGATATATTTTCACTTTTTTATCCTTTTTCTCACCTATAAAAGGAACCTCTCTCTCATTGTAAAAAGGATCCCTTTGAAAATCCCTAAAATCATACATTTCTCAACTATTTTCTCTCTCTAGCTTTCTTTCTCTAGAAAGCTTTCTTAGTTTTTTTTAGCTTTTTTTAGTTTTAAAGTTCTTCTCTTTTTGAGAAGAACTAGTTATGCTTTTGTAAATTTCTAGTTTTTTATTCAATAAATACAAATGCAAATGCATTTGGAAGTTTTTCTAAAAATGGAATTAGCATCAAAGTTCTGTAAGGATTCTTTTGAGGTATAATTTTAAAATGAAATATTTACAGTTATTTTTATGTTTTATTCTTATATGTTAAATTTAATTTATCTGTGATTAAATTTAACATGGCTGGCTTTTTGTAAATATGATATAATAATAATGTTGTTATGCTTGCGAAATATTAAATAGGTAAAACATTTTTATAAAATAAATTGATTTTGTTTTTACTCAACATTTTATATTAAGGATGTTAGAGAGAAATATATTATTTTTCATTACAAACTTAAATCTGAATATTAGATTTTAAGGTTTAATTATCCGGTCAGATTTAGAGTAGTACCTTTTTATTTGTTGATACAAGCGTCCGGTAGTTAGAGTAAAACAATTTATAATGGATTAATGAGGCAACCAAGAACCATAATTGATGTTGTAGTTGGAGGAGATTTAATGAGTAAATTGAAGATAAAGCTTTTGTATTACTTGATGAGATGGCATCTAACAATTGCCAATTGCTTATGGAAAGGGTATACATGTTGTCTCTTTTGGAGAACATAAAAATGTGCAAGTATATACGGTCACAAGTAAAAAAATTTGATAAGTAAATTATCGTTCCCACGGAGATTTGTCACTATAGTTTGTGGAGTACTAAAATTATTTCAATCTAATTTTATCCAAAACAAATGAGAGTTTATGAAATTTTAACAACTAATTAAGAGTTTTATAACAAAATAAAAGAAAATTCTAGGATTGCAGTTCTCACTAAATTAATCCACTCGAATCATATTATTCTGTCTTGATTTATTTTTTTGTAAATTTAATTTGTCAACCAAGAACTTCTAATTTTATCCATACATCTCTTCCGAGCTCTGTATAGACACATCTCGTTAAATTAATTCACAATATTCCAATGAGAATTAAATTCACCAAGATTCATTATGTTCTAAGTTATCAAATGACCACACATACGATAAAGGTATATTCCTATCCTTTATATATACATGTTATTCTATCCACGAGCAATACACAAAAATGCTTCTTCCAAGTTTATTTAAGTGCCACAGATCAATTGATAAATTTTCCAATAATCAAAAGCATTAAGCACAAATAGAATAAACAAATTAAAAGTCTCATAAATCTTTCAAAAATAATTAAAGACAAGCTTCATAAATTTAGCTAAAACGTAACCCTAGAAAAATTTAATTAGTTCATAATAAAAATTAAAATTACAACAATTTAAGGAATATCAGTTAAAGAACACAAAGAAAATTAAAACATTTTTTCTCTTAAATTTTTGGCACATGTGGAACAACAGAAGCCAAAAATGGCTTTTGCGTGTACCACTGTCCAGAACTCTAAAACTCTCTAACCGAACCTCTTGTTTCTGGAATTAAATGCCCTATTTATAGCTCCAAAAAATACATCAAAAAATATTAAAGACACGGGTGTAAGAAATACAAAACAGTTGGAAAGAGCGTCGGTTATGCATTTTTGTTTCAATTCATGCATGCCCTGTGTCAGCATCTGATTGGCTACAAGAAATAACGGGACACGTGGTAGCCTTTGATAGGGTGAGATGAATAGGCACACGAGTAACGCGTCGCACACGATAATCACTAGCAAGACACGTGGGGGACACAAAAGTTACTGGAAACGCACGTCATTTTTGTGTTTTTTGTTTTAACCAACACATGCCATGTGTCAGATCCTAATTTGCTAAAAGAACATTTGAGACACGTGGCTTTTTATGATTCATTCGAATGGCAGGGGGCATGATGTTTCTCTGGAATAGACACGTGGGTCCCACCCTACACACCAGCCTGCGCGGCCAAGTGCGCCCCATACGGCCTACCGAGCAGCGTGTAATCCAGAAAATAGGTCCAGTCGCATTTGTAATACACGCGCTGATCCTCACCGTTGATTTTCTGATCTGACGGTGCGTGATACGCGTGGTCTTCTTTCCTTCACAGAAAAATAAATATTCCTTAATTGCATTTTAGCCCTCCAATTTAATTCAAATAAACTTTAAAACTTTTGTTAATTGCAATTAAGCTCTTTTTCTAATTTAAATTAACCTTTACACTTTTTAAATTGCAATTAAACACTCTTTTAATTTGAATTATATTTTTAGACATTTATTATTTGCAATTAAGTCCTTTTTCGATTCAAATTCTTTAATTTTCTTAAAAATATATTCCTTAAAAAATAAACAGTAAATATTAATTTAATTAATTAAAATTAACTAAAAATATCAAGAACATAGCATTTATAATTAATAAAATAGACAAAATAACTGTATAATATACAGTTATCAAAACCCAAGAAGAGGAGCTAGAGTAGTAGTTATAGACACCATAGTAGCATTACAAGCTCAAACAAATGCTATACTATTAGGTTTAACAAAGAAGTTAGATGGTGGTAGTGTGGGGGTAAATATAGTACAAAGCCCATTTGTGGTGTGTGATTACTACAATAGTCCTCACTTTATTGAGGCAAATGGAAAACTTCCTAAAGCAGTGAACTATGTCAACAATCAAAACCACCATGGAAACTCATACTCAAACACATATATCGTAGGATAGAGAAACCACCCAAATTTCTCATGGAAAAATAACAACAATCTAGTTGGTAATCAATTCAACCGTCAACCCTTCCCACAACTAGATTTTCAACAACCATTATAACCAAAACCTAAGTATAAGAAGCCTCAAAGTGAGGAGAACATAAGTGCTTTAATGGGAATGATGAAAGACTTCATCTATTTAGTAAATACAAAATTAGATCACATAAGTCCACTCATGGAATTTCTATCAAAAACTTAAAGATTCAAATGGGAAAATTGGCCTAAAACATAAGTTAAAGGCCTCAAGGAAACTTCCAAGCAATATTGAAGTTAATCTAAAAATAGAAGATAAGGAGCATTGTAAAGCAATAGCCTTGAGAAGTGGTAAAACCTTAGAAGAGAAAGAGGAAACTAAAAAGAAGGAGGAGGAAAAAGTGACAAAGAAAGTAATAAAAAGAAAATGATTCAACCAAAGAAAAGAAATCTTTGCAAACCCATTATACCTTTCCCTCAAAGACTCTAGAAGCAAAAATTAGACAATTAATTTTCAAAATTCTTGGATGTCTTTAAGAAGCTGCATATAAACATACCATTTGCAGATGTACTTGAACATATGCATTTATATGCAAAATTCATGAAGGACATCCTATCTAAGAAAATAAGGCTTGGAGATAATGATACAATAACATTAACTAAAGGTTGTAGTGCCATTCTTTAGAGAAAACAACCACAAAGCTTAAAGATCTAGGTAGCTTTGACATCCCTTACACAATAGAAAATATACATTTTGGTAAGGCTTTAAGTGACTTAGGTATAAGAATTAACCTTATGCCATTATCATTTTTCAAGAGATTAGGAGTTGATGAAGCCAAACCCACTTTAGTAACATTGAAAATGGCAGATATATCAATCAAGGAACCTCAGGGTGTGGTAGAAGATGTATAAGTAAAAATGACCAGGTTTATCTTTCCGAAAAACTTCATTGTACTAGATATGGAGAAAGACTACAATATTCTTATCATACTTGGTCATCCATTGTTAGCAACTAGAAGAGCACTCATTGATGTAAAAAAGGTGAGCTTATAATGAGAGTGTAAGATAAACAAGTAACATTTAATGTTTTAAAGCTATTAAAATTCTTGATACTGATAGTATTAGTGATTTCTTTAAGATAGATGTTAATGCTAAACTAGCTCATGATATACTTCATAACATGTGCCCTAATGATGCTTTGAAATATGTGTTTTTAATTCTATGAACATAAATGTTGTTGAATGCCATGACAATAAATTAGGCACACACATTCATGATGAAAATTTAACTACATTTGTTGAAGCACCCACACTTATAACTTTAACACATGATGTTGACTATGTGACATATTTAGTGGATATGCCTCACATGTGTGTATCTAATGTTTTTTGTGAAGTGTGATGAAATAGATTCTAAATTAAAACCATCCATTGAGGAGCTATCAAAGTTAGAACTCAAACCTTTTCCCTACCATTCTCAATCAAGTGGAAACCAAAAGTGTTCAATAGAGAGGTAAAAAGTATGCTACAAATAAAATAATTGGATGAGCTATAATTGAGTGCTTATAAGAATGCCAAGCCATACAAAGAGAAAAAAATGGCATAATAAGAAAATTGTGCACTATGTTATTGAATTGGGATGAAAGTGTTACTGAATAACTCAAGACTCAAACTATTTCCAAGTAAACTCAAGAGTAGTGGTCAAGTCTATTCACCATCACTAAGGTAACAAACTATGGAGCCATTGAATTGAAAAACAAAAACAAAGAACGGTTCATAATTAATGGGAATAAAGTAAAGCAGTATATTAGAGATCAATTTCCAAATGAAAAGGTTATGATGAACTTAGTACATGCAGCCCTTGTTGGGAGGCAAACCAATGTTATTTTACTTATATGTTTTCTAATTTATAGGTGAATAAATGAAGAGGCCAATGGCATAACAAAGATTGAGTTGTTTTAACAATAAATGTGATGTGCCAATTCCAAAGGAGTTTTCTTTTCTTTCACTCTTTTTGATATTCATATGTGCACACTAGGGACAATGTACAATTTAAGTGTGGGGGATAAAACTTCATTCTCTAATTTAGTGTTTAGTATGTATTTTTAATTTTTAGGATTTTTTTTATCATGATTTAGATAGAAATTGATAAATACATGGAAACCAAATGCATGTATAGTTGATATGAAACATATGAACCCAATGATAGAATTGGTTGTCATGATTAGTATAAGGAATGTAACATGCTTAGTAAGATACTTACATTAACCATGTGATATGCTTGCTAGTTTTGATTGAATTGATTCAGTTTTTTATGCACATGTTCATGATTGATTTTTGTGTTCTTATTCGAAGAAAATTTGGGGTGTGTTATGCTAGTTAATAAGGTTTACCATGTTTTAGAATCTATTTGATCATCTCTTGATTTGAAATCCAAAATAATATTTGGCTTAAGAAATGATTTAAGCCTTTATTGGATCGATTGAGTCTTTCAAGCTAACCATTGTTTATATCCTTAGTCACCCTTTTGAGCCTTGCTAAGAACCATTCATATATTTAAACCAAATTTTAGCCTAATCAGTAAGCATTACCTTTACCCATACACCTTTAGCTTGTGTGAAAAATTAATTCATGTACTATGCTATAGAGCAAGGTGAAATATAATGTACCATACTAATTCACATCTTAAAAAATCACAATTACCCCTCTAAACAAAAAGAATAAAATTAAAAATAAGTTTGGATGTCTTGTGAGGAAAAAAGAAACTGAAGATATGTGGAATGAAAGAATGATAAGATAAAGTGTACAAAAATATCAAATGAAAGCTCAATTGAAGTTAAATATTGCATGATGAATAAAAAGAGGTTCATGGTATGGAAAAAGCCTAAATATATCCATTTATCTACACTTACCTAGTGGATAAGGATGTGAAGAATAAACCAATGAAACTTGTTCTAAGATTTAGTTGATTAGCATGCTTATGTAAGTATATATCATGAGTACATTTGATGACATCATGTGCAACACATACATACGAATCAATTTTTCAAAAACCTTACATATCCTTGTATTAATGTAATGTTGGATAATAGATATGTGAACTTACTTATCATAGATATATATTTATAAATGTGCAGTCCATATCATTTTAGCTAGTTAGAATTGGCTTTGCTTAAGGGCAAGAAAATAGTTAAGTTTAGGGGTATGATAACTCTATGAAAGTAGAGTTATTTGGCCATTTTTGAACCACTTATTTGTCTTCTTTTTTTAAACATCATGAACAAGCTTAATTTGTGTTTAACATGGCAATGTAGGTGAAAATATATCAAACTGATGAAAAATAGGCAAAATTAGGAAAAATATAAGATCATCACGTAGCAAGGATTTTAATGCGTCAACCTTAAATTGAATTCCAACTTTTCATCTCAGTCCTTGGATCAAAGTAATACGAATCCTAATATAATTAGGATCAATTTCAACCTATTTAAAACACCATAGGGAGGTTATAAATAACACACAATTAAGACCTACAAAACCCTAGCAGCTGTCAAGAAGAAAGAAATAGAGAAAAAGTTCAAGAGGACAGTAAAGGAGATACAATTTTGTGAACGATTAAGAGAAGATTAGTGCTACAAATCAAGAGATTAAGTTTATCAAGAGATGAAAAAGCTTAGCTTTAAGAACATAATTATGTCTAGCTAATTTATTAATTTGGGGTCTTATAAACCCAATTTTCTACATATGATGATCTAATATTTTACCCCAGTTGTTATTGTCATTCAATTATATTATTTAATTTGATTTTTATGCTATTAATTGTTTGGCCAAAAACTGATCTATAGAGGCAATTAAATAAATTTGAGAGAATTATTTAATTATTTATTTTGATTAAATACATTATAGTTTCTAGGAAGAGATGTATGATTCTTATGTGTGTAATTTATAATTGATGAACTTAATATGTAATATGCAATCTAATTAACATGAGAGTGTAATTAAGTTAATTACTATATATAGTGTGAAGTGTACTTGAGAGAGGAATGCATACTAGGTTAGATTCAATTGATTATATAATTGATTGATGATTACATTTTAGGAAATTTTAGTGATTCACATACTAGACAATTGGGAATTAAAGATTCCTAGATCATTTTCTCATATATCTTCGTAGTTGTTGAGTCTTGTGATTTAAAATTAGTTATAATTTATTTTTTTTAGTTTTTATAATTTTCCATTATCCAAATAGTACTCGTAATAAATATATTGGTACTCGGTTATAAGTTACACAATTTCTTGTTAAATGGATATCTATACTTAGGTACATTATATTACTTACATAGTCGTATACTTAGGTATTGCATCGTGTTGATCAAAACCATGATCACCAAAGGGTCCTTATACGAAGATGATGCTTTTTCGTTATTAGTGAAGGTGATAAGAGCTAATGATAACCCCTTCCATAAGTTATAAATGTAGGAGACCCCATGCATTCACGTGCATACCTCTTTCTTGCATTTTTGGAAGCCCCATTAAGTCTTGGTTCTTTATGTATAGAGTGTATACCTTCATTATGTGGCTCTATTCTATTGTCAGGTGGTGCAAGTAGCCTCTACACCTCTCATTTTTGTTGGTGCTCCACCCTTCTATTAATATTTCCGAAAAGGTCTCCCAATAAATCTTTGGATAACAAGTTCTTGATTTCCTTCTTCAAGTGTCTATAATCTTATGTTTCATACCTGATGTCTTTATGAAAAGTGATCCATTTAGAAGTGTCTCTTAATGGTGCTTTTATTTTAGGTGGCCATCTAACATTATGCTTGTTCTCCATTCTCAACATAGCTTGAGCCAAACTTACCCTTAAGGGTGGGCCCCTAAAATGTAAGAACGCTCTTCTCCAAGGCACAATATTTCTTAACCATTGACATCATTCTCCATGAGTTGGGGTAATATGTTTATTTCTACTTATGGCTCATTTTTCTTTCATCTTTTTTTGGGGATGCTTTGCACAAATGCCTACCCTTTCTAACCAAGTTTGAGTTCACGCTAAAGGTTAAAAAAAATTATTACTTCATCATAAGTTTCCTTTATCACATGGAGTATATATTTTGTTAACTCTACAAAAAAATGAATTTCTTAACATCCCATTCTTGAATGCCCCAATTGCAATTAAACTAGGACAATCTACTATTTCAAGGTTATACTCCTTGAATCTTCTTATGTACTCCTCTACAAACTCATCATTTCCCTAAGTAATTGAGAAAATATGGTGGGAGTCCTTTCCATGGGTTTGTTTCTTGCATAATTGGTGATAAAAATTTTGCAAATTGTGTGAATGAGGTAATAATGTGAGGTGCTAGATTGTTGAACCACTTATGCTATCTATCACACAAAGTAGTTGCAAATAACTGATATATAATGGAATCTCTCTTGTCTTAACTAAGACTTACTGGGGCCATAGTCATCTTGAAGTGAAGCACAAGTGTCACAGGATCTTTTATGCCTTAATAGTCCAGGCATTTGGGAGCACTAAACTTTGTGGGTGGTTCACTTTGTTCTATTTCATCATAAAAGAGGGACACTCATAGGTGTTTTCTATTTCTATCAATATTGTGATATGAGTTTCCCTCATCTCATTTCTATTTCTCTCCTCAAGAGATTGAAAATGTGTCTCCCATAATTTTCTTTCTTTAAGAAATTTCTCATGGTTGTATTGAACTACCTCTCACTCTAATAGGATTGGATGTACCTTTGCCAAGACATTATGATGCAATACTTCCTCCACTACATTTCTCCTCCTCTTCTAGGTTCATCTCTTCCTAGTATCACCTCCTCAGCTTCTTCAATTAACTCTATAATGCAGCCTATTTCTAGAGTAGTTTCTAGTGGGTTATTTTGGTTTGCTTAAGTGTGTAGCTCTCTATTTTCTTGTCTCATCTCCTCGAGCTCTCTTTTGAGCTCGATGAGCTATTGTGAAAATTCAATGTGAGGATTGGTCTCTTATGTAAATGTCCAATTTGATCCTCCTCCTCGTGCATTGGCATAACTAAGATTTGTTCATTAGCCAACCTCATTCTCTCCTTTGATCAGGTACCAACCATTGTTGGTACAAGTCATTTTTAAAATGTGGAATGTAAAAAATTTATTCATCTTTCAATATTTCTCTCTAAACCTTGGGGTCAATCTTGATAAATATGAGATCATAAGTAAAATGGTTGACCTATAATCCTGAGCCTCATGGTGGGTGCCAAAATAGTAAGGATGATCCAATTTATAGAGAGAAACTAGAGAGATGTTATATATGTGAGTGAATGTATCTAGTTTAGGATCATGTTCATATATATAGAATATTTTCATGTACACGTGTCGATTACATAGGGGGTACACATCAACATGTGTTAGAAGATTACAATAATAAAAGTATAAACTAATCTAAGTGTGACCACATGGTAAGTCCAAGCTAGTTATTGCATGTTAAGTCTGAGCTTGTGCTTCAAATTTAATGGTTTAAGGTGCGGCCATGATCCAAAGCTTAAGCACTATGTCTCATGGCTCGGGTACTATGGAAGGCTGGGAAATAGGTTACACCTTATACTCAAACACCAACTAATAATAAAAACTTTATATACCAACTAATAAAAAATTATATCATACTATAACTATTAGATAATAAGATCAATAAGACACACTCATAGAACAAGAATGATTTCATTAGATATTTGGAGATATTAATCCATTTTCATTCTTTATCTACACTAGATCAATTTTAAGTTAATTTTCTCACCTTTTTTCATGGTTCCTCTATCCAAAATTGAGGTTGCTATGATCAATTGGAGGTTGAAAGGGTATATCTCTCTTAGATATGTTTCATTCATCTATATTCATAGAATTCAATATTTATGAAGTTTGGATTTTAATTACTTTTAGATTTTGATTTGAATTTTAGTTTTTATTTTAAGTGATATTAATTTTAGATTTCTTATCTTATGCTTTGTTTGTGTGATATGTTGAATATTTCTTCGATGTTGTCTTTGTTCACTCTTGTTGGAGTGAATTTTTTCCTCGCCATTCTAGTTCTTGTGAGTTAGTATGAGTTTTGTATCATGGTTTGTGTGTGCTTTGATCCAACTTGGTTGGTATTTTATTTTATTGTTTTACGAAAGGAGGGATATTTCTATCTTTTACTTATTTTTATTTAAATTAGACTTGTAATTAGGCTGCTATTATGGTATCAAAATTATGGCCCAATACAATAGTAGACTATTTAGGTCTAGGATGAGATATTTTTAGGGTAAATAACTTCAAAGACAACCAAATTTTGTTCTATTTTATGCAAAAGTACCAAAAAAAATTTCCTCAACATAAAGATGTCTAGATTCTTATTTCATTTATATATAATTATCTTTTTATGATTAAGTTTTACCATGTCAACTAATTATTTTTAATTGGCTAACGTGGTGAAATTTAATTAGTTGATATGTTAGCTAATGAGCTTTCATAACAACTAATTAGCTGACATGACACTACTTAATCTAAAAAAGATATCTATGTGTAAACAAAATAAGAGTATGAATACTTTTCTATATAGAAGAAAGGTTTAAGTACCTTTATGTAAAGTTGATCGAAATTTGAATATCTTAGAAGCTATTTATCCATATTTTTAAGAACAATCTGTAATTTATATGGTTAAAACATGCTAATTGAAATTAGAATACTTGGGTTGATTTGAAATGGATAATTTTAAAGGAAAGTCAATTGATTATAAAAACTTCAAATTTTACGATGGTAAATCGATATCTAAATAAAACATTGTTATTGATAAAAGTTTTATAATAATATAAGAGATAGAAGTTAAGATTTCTAGATAATAAAAGCTGTGTAACAATATATTACAAAGCTAGGATTATTTGTATTATTTTTTTCCAAAATAAGTTGGACTGGACTGCAACCCTACAAGTCCTCCATATAGGGCCGCCCCAACTCAAATTTTGGAAGTGCATCATTATTTTTGTAAACTAGCGTCCTTTGATTCGTGTTGTAAATGTTGGGATTCAATACTTTATAGTGAGAGATTAGAGAGGTGTTAATACAATTGGTTAAATGTATGTATCCTTATGAAAGGTTCATTTATTTATAAATGCTTTATGGTTACATATATTAATTATAAAAGATGTATACATATTTACATGTAAGGGGTATAAGTGACTTAAAGTATAATATGTCAAAGATTTAGATGAAGTTTTGCTTGTACTATCCTTGGGCTCGATCTGAGTTTGAGATCGAGCTTCCTTTGAGATCGAGCTGCCTTTAAATTCAATACATCCCATAGATAAGATGTCTGGGGTGTTTCATCTTCTATTTTGGACTGGTGATTGAGTTTGGACAATTTACAAGTCCAGGGCTTCAAGTTGATCTGGATATCCAAAAGTAAAATCAGTTATAACTAAATTGTCTTTTTTTGCAACTTGTAGAATTATTTTCTTTTATAATCACCCAAGAAAAAAATATTGAAATAAGTAAAAGAAAAATATATATATATATATAGTGGTCTCTAAGGATAGAAAAAAAACAATAAATATATACATGTTGCATTTAAATAATAAGAGAATAATTGAAGAAAATTATTTGCAAACATTTATTAGAAAGCCACTTGCTAAATGTAGAATGACTAGAGAAAAATTTCAGTAATCTTTCTAAAATTAGTTATTATTGATTATATATATTTAAATGAGTGATTTAAAAGTCATGTATCGTTAAATATACACCTACTAATAATATTTTTTTTACAAAAGTTTGGATTAGGCTGACACTATCCTCCATATGTGTAAGTGATCAGAGTTAAGATTTTAACCTTGGATCTTTAATTAAGAACACTACTGTTTTATTAACTGGATTGTGAAGGCATGACATTTACTTTAGAATAAAAGTTAGCAACGTCCTTATAAAATAATTAATATATATATATATATATATTGATACTTCAAATAATTAATATATTTTAAATCTAATTAAACGTGTGAGTCAAACAAATTCATACCTAAATAAAGCGACTAAGCTCAGAAACCATATCCGGTACTTACTGTCTGATGAATCCATCAGTCATATATATCACAAATCTCGTGGATTGAAATTAATATATATATATATATATGGAATTTCTTAACCAAAATAATAATAATAATAACAACAACGTGCATGGATTAAGCCAAAACAAATATGAAACTTTATCTATGTACACTCGACAGTATTTGGTTTTCTTCATTACTTGTTTGCCAATAACTTCGTGATAGTAGGCAACCAAACCAAGGAAAAACAATTTTGCAAGCATTTCCAACCTTGAAAACTTATCCCCTTTTGCTTTTCCGACGTAGAAACAAAGTTTTTTGTGATAAAAAATTAATCTCTAATTACATGAATTTTGTAGCAATTGGGTTATCCGTGATGAACATGCCTGTTGCAAAGTGGGTCATATTATGCCCGTTGTGGAAGACTTATTGATGTAGATTGTTATAAAGCTCCTTAATTTAAGGAGTAAATTAAGGAGCAAAACAATGAGCTTAATTCAATGAGCAATTTAAGGAGCTATTAATTTAAGGAGTAATTCAAGGGGTGAATTTTCATATAAATAGATGTGTAATTGTAATGAATTAAACAACCAAGTGTTCATTCCAATCTAGAGAAAGGCTTTTCTGAGAGAAAATTGAGATTAATTTTCTTGGGTGTAATTGGGTTGTGGGTTATGAGTTGTGAGTGTTGTAAACACCTTATGTAATTTCTCCCCTTTCAGTAAAAAGATCTGCAGCAGGTCCGGAGACATATGTAAGATTGGCCGAACTCCGTTATCAAATTTGTGTGTTATTGTCTATTTTGTTTTTCTCATAAATCTCGTTTATCGAGAATTTGCGTAATTTCCCAACAACTGGTATCAGAGTTTTTAGTGGTGATTTCTGTCAATTTCCTGCAATGTTACTATTCATGTGAATAGTGAATTATGTAAATAGTGAAATTTTGTGGACGATATTTTTCACTGACGAAGGTGTTCTTATACATGGTGGTTTGCAGAAATAGTCAAAAATGATCCGGAGGAAGTCAGATTTGAGTGGGAGCAATGGCCGCAGATGAAGGAAAGGTGAAACTCGAGAAATTCGATGGCACAGATTTCGGGTTTTGGAAAATGCAGATAGAGGATTATCTGTATCAAAGAAATATATATCAACCTCTCTCAAGGAAGAAGCCAGAGGCTATGAAGGAAGAAAATTGGAATTTTCTAGACATAAAAGCCCTCAGAGTTATTCGATTAACACTATCCCACAATGTTGCTTTTAACATAGCAAAGGAAAAGACCACAGTAGGTCTTATGGCATCTCTCTCCAATATGTATGAGAAGCCATCGGCCTTAAACAAAATGCATTTGATGAGACATTTTTTCAACTTGAGGATGACGAAAGGCGCATTGGTAGCTTAACATATCAATGAACTCAACACAGTCACAACCCAATTGAGTTCAGTTGAAATTGAATTTGATGAAGAAGTATGAGCATTGATACTTTTGTATTCTTCACCAGAAGAGATCTGACGTAGAGATTCGGGTGAATCGTCAACCTCTTTAGTTTTGCATACATAGTCAAGAGGAAGAGATTTAACCAAAGGGAATGGGCATGGCAAAACAGACTACTAAGGTAGATCAAAGGACAGGAGGTCCAAATCCAAGAATCCTAATAATTCTCATAGCTCGAAGACTATCGAGTGTTGGAATTATGGGAGAATCGGACACTACAAAAATCAGTGCAAAAGTGCACCAAAGGACAAACAAATGAAGGCAGAGGAAAATGTTACTTCCACCTCAGGAGGAGATGGAGGAGATGATGCATTGATATGCTCTTTAGAAAGCAACAAAGAATCTTGGGTGTTAGACTCTAGAGAATCGTTCCATGTTACTTCACAAAAAGAATTCTTCGAGAAATATGTCCCCGGAAACCTTGGAAAGGTATATCTTGGTGATAATCAACCATGTGCTATTATTGGCAAAGGTGTAGTGAAGATTAAGTTGAACGGGTCTGTTTGGGAACTGAAGGATGTCAGGCATATTCCCGACCTAAGAAAGAACTTAATCTCAGTAGGGAAATTGGCTAGTGAAGGCTACACAACGATCTTCCATGGTGATGATTGGAAGATTTCAAAAGGTGCAATGATGGTTGCTCGAGGCAAGAAGAGTGGCACTCTTTACATGATAATAGGAGCACGTTGTTCAATCGCAGTTACAGCAAGCAATGAAACACCAAAATCTGTGGCACTAGAGACTAGGCCATATGAGCGAGAAAGGGATGAAGATGATGCACTCAAAGGGAAAACTTCCAGGTCTAGAGTCAGCGTAGATAGACATATGTGAAGATTGCATACTTGGAAAGCAAAAGAGAGTCAGCTTTCAGGCAAGTGGCAGAACCCTAAAGAATGAAAGGTTAGAACTTATCCACTTTGATGTTTGAAGACCAACAACTGTCTCATCCATTGGTGGGAAAAATTACTTCGTGACTTTCATTGATGATCACTCTCGGAAGGTATGGGTTTACTTTCTAAATCATAAGTCTGAAGTATTTGAGGCTTTCAGAAGATGGAAAGTTATGGTGGAAAATGAGATAGGTTTGAAGATCAAAAAGCTCAGAACCGATAATGGTGGTGAATATAAAGACACCAGAATCAAAAACATTTTCTGTGAGCACGGGATCAGAACGGAAAGAACTGTCCCAGGCACGCCTAAACACAATGTTGTAGTTGAGCGTATGAACCAAACGTTGATAGAAAGAGCCAGAAGCATTCGTATACAATCAGGTCTACCGAAGAAGTTCTGGGCAGAAGCAGTCAACATGGCAGCTTATTTGATCAATCGTGATCCATCTATTCCATTGGAGCATAGAATACCATAGGAGGTATGGAGAAAAAAAGAGGTAAAACTATCACATCTAAAGGTCCATTACATTTCACCTTACTCTAAAGTATAACACTTGATTGCATTTTTCTTTCTTTTCATACAAGCTAAAGGTTCAAGGATAAAGGTAATGCTTATTAGTTAGGTATAAAATGTGGCTTAAAGATATGAAAGGTTCTTTGTTAGGCTCAAATGGGTGATTGAAGATATTAATAATAGTTAGATTGAAAGGCTCAATCAATCCAAATAAGGCCTAAATCATTTCTCTTGCTAAATACTATTCATAATTTTACCTCAATGGATGATCAAATAGATTATAAAACTTGGTAGACCTCATCGACTCACATAACTCACTACAAATTTTCTCTCAATAAGAACACCAACATCAATCATGAACATATGCATAAAAATTTGAATCAATCCAATCAAAACTAGCAAGCATATCGCATGATTAATGTAAATATCCTAACAAATAGATTACATTTCTTATCCTAGTCATGACAACCAATTTTTATCATTGAGTTCATATGTTTCATATCAAGCATGCATGCATTTAATTTCAATATATTTGTTCATTTTCTACCTAAATCATGATTAAAAACAACCTAAATTAAATAAATAAAAACATTCTGTTAAACAAATTCCTAAAAATTTAAAATGTAGAGAATGAAGTTCCCTCCCCCAAACTTAAATTACACATTGTCTCCAATGTGCAAATATAAATTTGAAAAGCTAAAATGAAAGAAAACTTCCTTAGCTTTGGCATACCACATTTGTCATTGAAATGTTCATTCTTGTTGCGTCATTTCTCTACACATTTATTTACCTACAAAATAAAAACAATGAAAATATAAGTAAAATAACTTTGGGTTGCCTCCCAACCAATGTCACGTATAACGTCCTTGACTAGACGGCCATATCAAGTCCTAAGGCACATCCCTTTGTGTCCATTTACTTTTTAGTTTGCCTGGAAATAATTTGAGTCTTGATTTGTTCAATAATACTTTATGTTCTGGTTCGAAAACACGGTGCTCAATTATTTTCGCATGCCATATTTTTGTTTTATTTTTGGAATTTTTGGAATTCTTATAAGCACTCAACCATAACTCATCCAATTTATATATCTCCAACACCTTTTTAACCTCTCCACTAGACTCTTTCACTTGCCTACTTTCTAGTGGATGGGATGGTAAAAGTGTGAAGTCTAAACTTACTGATCTTTCAATTGATGGTTTGAGCTTAGATTCTATCTCAAAAGTTTCCATAATTTCTTTTGATACACATATGAGAGGCACGTCCTCCAAAAACTTCACACAATCCACAATATAAACCTTTGATTCTATACTTTCAAAGTTAAAACAAGTTGAGTTTTTTTCTAGTGAGTTTATGTCCTTGTTCATAGCATCATGTGTAACAGTCTTAAGTGTTGGTTACTTAACATATTCTTTTAAGTTTTCCCCACATTCAATAACATTTATCCTTAAGCATTCATTAGCACTATCAATGTCAGGGGGTTAAATGCTTTAAAAACTATAAACATTACTTGTTCATCTTGCACTCTCATTGTAAGTTCATATTTTTATACATCAATGAGTGTTCTTCCAGTTGCTAAGAATGGATGACCAAGTATGATAGGAATGTCACGGTCCTCTTCCATGTCTAGCACAATAAAGTCTATCAGAAAGATAGATTTGTCTACTTTTACTAGCACATCTTCTACCATACCCCGGGGTCTTTTGATTGACCTGTTTACCATTTGCAATGTTACTAAATTGGGTTTGGCTTTACCAAACCCCAATCTCTAGATACTAATAATGGCATGAGGTTAATGCTAAAACCCAAATTACATAATACCCTAACAAAACGGATGTTCCTAGTAGTGTAAGGGATGTCAAAACTACATAAATCTTTTAGTTTTGTGGTAGTTTTCTATCAAGGATGACACTACAACCTTTAGTCAAGGTTATTGTTTCATGATCTCCAAGCCACTTTGTCTTTGATAGTATATCCTTCATGAATTTGTCATAAGACAAAATTCGTTCAAGTGCCTCTACAAATGGTATGTTTATGTGCAAATTTCTTGAAGACATCAAGAAATTTTGAAAATTATGTATCTAAATTTTGCTTTTGCAATCTTTAAGGGAAAGGAATAGTGAGTTTGTAAAGGTTTTTTTCCTTTGGCTGAATTATTTCATTTTTAGTGCTCTCTTTATCCACTAGTTCCTCTTCATCCTTGTTAATTTCATGTTTCTCCTCATCCTTTTTTGTCTTATGTTCCAATTCTAAAGTTTTACCACTCTTCAAGGCTATGGTGTTGCACTGGTCCTTACCTTCTCTTCGTGGGTTTACAATTGTGTCACTTAGAAGGTTATATTGAGGCCTTTGAATTATAGCCTGAGCAAGTTGCCCCATTTGCTTCTCCAAATTTTGAATTGAAGCCTCTTGAGTGGACACTTTTGTATTTACTAATTGAACGAAGTCTTTCATCATCCCCATTAAAGCATTTGTATTTTCCTCAGTAGGTGGCTTCTTCTCTTAGGCTTGTGATTGTTATAGTTGTTGAAAACCAAATGGTGGAAATGATTAATGGTTGAATTGATTACCACATTGTTTATTGTTATTACTCCAAGAGAAATTTGAATGTTGTCTCCATCTTGGGTTATATGTGTTCGAGTATGGATTATTGTTTCGATTCACATTACTCATATAGCATACGGATTCATGATTATTTGGAAAATTATCAAACAAATGAGCTCCTCCACAAAACACACACGACACTCCTGAATTTTGGACATGGTTTATACTCGCTGTCGAGTTTTGAGCCTTTAAAAGATTAACCAAAGATGAAAATTGAGTTGTAAGTGTTGTGATATCATTTACCTCATGCACTTCGGCTACTCTTCTTGTGGCTATGATTCTGTCCATTGGCCATTGATAATTATTCCTAGCCATTTTCTCAAGTAAATCATAAGCTTGATTGTAAGATTTGGCTAGCAAAGGTCCAGTAGCATATGCATCAATAATAGTTCTTGTTTAAGCATTGAGACCATTGTAAAATGTCTCCATTTGAATCAGAGAAGGAATACCATGATAAGGATACTTTCTTAGTAATTCCTTGAATCTCTCCTATGTTTCATATAAAGATTCTCCTTCATATTGTTGGTAGAAAGTAATGTCATTCCTAAGCTTGGAATTCTTTTTTGGTGGGAAGTATTTCATCAAGAATTTTTCTGCCAAACCATTCCAAGTTCTAATGGAATCAGGTAGCAAAGAGTTTAGTCAAACTCGAGCACGGTCTCGTAAAGAGTAAGAGAATAATTTGAGCCTAAATTCCTCCTCAGTCACACCACTGAACTTAAATGAATCTATAACTTCAATAAACAATCTGAGATGAAGATAAGGATCCTCTATTGGTAATCCACTAAATTGTCCAACTTTTTATAGCATTTGAAACATCACTCGCTTTAACTCAAATTGATTAGCTTGAATGTTTGGCCTTGTAATACTTGGATTCAACTCTTATAACGTAGGTTTTGCATATTCATTCATAGCTTTATCCCTATCACCCATCAAAAGTTTTTGATTGATTAAGTTTAGCTTATTATTCTTTAATTCTATTGGATTAGTCAATTTTTTCCTCTTGGGTGACAACTTGTTTTCTAATTTATCTCAAAATATGCTTAATTTCAAGATCTAAAGGTAAGATTTCTCCCTCATAAACTCTGTTCATGCAATAGACTCAACTATATTTCTACAATACTACAGAAGATATCTAAATAAAAACTAAATAAAAATTAAAAATAAATAACTAATAAATAAATTAAAAAAAATTAACTAAAATAAATAAACAACTATATAACTAAAAAAATTAAAATTAAAATGATGAAAAATAAATAAAGAAAATAACTGAAATAAAAGAAAAAAAGAAAAAAATTAATTTCTAATATTTATAGTCTCCGACAACAACGCCAAAAACTTGATCGCCACACAAATTGTATGTTCAATGAGTACGCAAGTATATATATCGCAACAAGTAATATAATGATAAGAAAATATCATTCACACAGAAATTATTTTATTAGAAAGTAATTTTTAAAACTAAAAAAATAAAAATCAATTCTTTTGCGTTTTTTTTATATTTTTAAGGAAGAAAAATTAAAATAACTAAAAATAAATAGTAATAATTAATTAAATGAGATTTGGTAACTAAGAATATATATGAAAAAATATCTAGGAATAATTAATCCCCTAATTTTCTTAATATGTGAATCGTTAAAATCTCTCCAATATAATTATCAATTAATTATATGATCAATTAAATTAATCTAACATATCATGTATTCTTCTCTCAAGTAAATTACACATCATATTGTAATTAATTTAATCACACTCTCATGCCAATTAAATTGCATACTACTTATTAAGTTTATTCATTATAGATCACATACATAAGAATCATGCATCTCTCCCTAGAAACTATGCATGCTATTTAATCAAGACAAAAAATTAAATAATTCTCTAAAATCTATTTAATTGCCTCTATAGATAAATTATTGGCCAAACAATTAATAGCACAAAAATTAGATTAAATAATTAATTAAATTAAAATTATAATTGGGATAAAATATTATATCATCACATAGTTAAAATTGGGTTCATAAGATCCCTAGATTAATAAATTAACTACACATAATTGTGTCGATAAAATTCATATTTTTCATAAAGAAAGACATAAAAATTGATAAAGAAAATAATAGAAGAAGAAATACAATCAATCTCTTGAATTGTAGTGTTAATCTCCTCTTAAATCTCTACCAAAATTGTATCTCCTTTTGAATATTTCTATATTTTTCTCTCTTTTTAGCTCTAAAAACTTATCAAAATATGCTAATGATGGCTCCTTATGGTTTATGGGGTGATTAGGGGCTAAAATATAGCTCAGGTGCAATCTAGACCATCAAATCAGCTTCAAATCAAGGGCTGAGATCAAAACAAACAAAATCAACAACTCTAGTCAATCACGACATGACAAGTGGCACACAGAATTCATTAGGCAAATCAGAGCGCAACGCATGGTAAGGGAGACCGATCCGAGTCAACGTATGCTAAGTCAGCGCCACCGGACGCAGCGTGATTCGTGGTAACGGATGGTGTGGCACACGAGTGGAACGTAGGGAGCGATCACCTGACCACACATGGCGTGAAGGTTTGACCACTCTCTGAACTTGGATTGAACGTAGCATTGACATGTGGCACACGATACTTTGCTCCTCACACGTAGAGATCTATGATTCGTTATCCCTGCTTGCATGGGGTTTGTGTGTCTTTCCCAATTATCTCCTCTACTTACGGGGTAGGCTATGTGGCAAATTTTGATTGATCCTGTATTAAAAATTCATAAAAAATCCATAAAAATCTCAAAAATTGCAAAAATTATATTTTCACCATTTTTCACTAAATGGATTAGGCTTACAGATATATGTTCTTTTAAATCCATACACAGGATATGACTATTTAGACTTGCTTTCGCTAACTATTGAATCAAGTTTTGGAGTTATAGATCTACCTAAACTTTAAAGCATAATATAAAACTATTTGTTATCTTAGTAACTTATCTTTATATGTCTATAACAATGTCTATTTATATTTTTCTTTTTATTGAAAGATTGCAACTAATAAACCTTAGAGGTGTAGCATGACATCCCAACTAAGTTGGCACCTCCGTAACACTCTTCTTCATCTAACTCATCAACTACAAATATAAATAAAATGATAAAAATAATAATTATATAAACTATTCCTCAAAAACACTTATGATTAAACCTGTTATTGATATCCAAAGAGGCAAAAGCATTATCAAATGATAAGGTATCCTACCACCATATCATACTAGTTATCGTAGAGGCTATACTGACTTTTCTAATAATACAATGGAAATCAAATTGCGTTGATGATAGAATATTAATTCAATTCCAACTGTCAAACCCCTACGGTTTCCTTGAAATTATATATGCTATGCCTGTAAGAAATCTCTAAGGGACATCATTGAATTAAAATGGTATAATTTTTATATTAAAAGTTCTTTTAAATAGATTAAATATTGCATCAAATATAATGCCATAAATAATATCGCACTGCAACCAAGTTGTGAGAAACAGCAAAAAAAAAAAACACAAGTTGTGTCGGGTTGTTCAACTCTAGTGTACGTGGGTGATCAACTTTACATAAGATCGCCTTTTGAACATCACATTGCGTCACGGAGCAGCAGCCACAGCAGTCGATTAAACATTAGCTACAAGATGACTTTCGCAACTCCTGGATTCAGGATTGGTGGTGACATGTTTTCATCCCATGAAGTGACAATTTCAGCTGAAGGGACATATGGATGTCATCATCTTGGATCAAAAGCTCAAAACTTGGTGAAAAATGAAACATTAGACTGAGATTACGATTTAAGTTTCAATTTTCTCATCAAAAGGAAATGGTGCCAGAAGTGTCAAAGGAACAATTGAAAGTACAAGAAGAAAGTTAGACCCAATTCGAATGCCTTGAGTTGTCTTCTAATTCTATGGACACAAGTCAAGCTGCAGCAACCAGTTGGAGGATGAACTTTGAAATTACAGTGGTTCTCATTTCTAATACACTTGCATGTTTATTTGTTATCTCGCAACTTTTTTATGAGAAAAGGAAACCAGATGTGCTTCCATTCATTTCCGTTCTGATGCTTATGGTTCTTCCAATTGGGCATATGATTCATCTACTGCTGAACTTTGCAGCAATGTTTGTTAAAAACCATAGCCAAGAGAAAGTTTTTTTTTCTTGAGAGTCATGGGTGGCTTGGAGCGAATGAAGTAATTATTACGGTTGTGACAATGGTAGCCTTCATTGTAAAGTTATATCTTCTTCAGCTAACCTGGTCTTCCAGATAAAATAGTGGAAACAAGAATAGTTTGAGGGCATCCGAGAGGAAACTCTTTTATGTGACGGTTTAAATGGTATAACTCCCCACCTCATCTCCATAAATTCAAGTTCAAATCCCATCCTGTAAAATTTCCTATATTTAATAAAAAAAATTTAGTCTCTTTTAAAAAAAGATAAAAAAACATATGCAATTGATTGCTTGGTTTGTACGCCACTACAAGAACTCCTACCAAAGCCCTTATAGGACACTACTACGTAAAAGCGGCTAGGTTTTATTATTTGCAACATAATTCTCTTTGGGAGGACCTCAAGTCTTATGCAGGTTTGGTTTTGGATGGTTTTCTACTACCACAGATACATACCATTTAACCTATTCTTCAATTCAGGTGAAAAGGCTCAGCCCATTTATTTTATATTGGAACCACCATGGCTCGTCTACTACCTCATGCATCTGATCTTTATAGAGCTCATATTTGTTCATCTTCATTTGATTTGTCCTTCATTTATGCAAATCACAGGATGGATTTTTATTTCACTACCTGGAATATCATCATTCCTTGTGGTGGTCAATTGTTTGCTGTTCTTTTCTTGCAGCAGAGATTTGGTGGTCGCTGCTTTTTGCCAAGAAGATTCAGAGAGACTTGTGTATATGAGAAAGCAGAAGTTATAAACAATGATAATTTGTAAGAACAAATCAATGTACATGTATACATTTAGCATTTGATTAGAGCTTTAGAAACCAATAACCAATTTTGTGAGGTTACAGTAGCCAAGGAATAATATTTGAACTACATTCTTTTCTTCTTTATTTATATTATTTTTGAACTACATTATGGCATTATGGCTGTGACGACTAAATTTATGGCTGTGAACTACATTATGACATTATTGACCACTAAATTTATGAAAAGAACAGAGAGAAATAGGAATTATGGCTGTGACGAAAGCTTCTTACCTGCCTTTCCACCGCAAATCTTTTAAGCTGTGAAACCCTCCGATTGACCAAGTTACTCAACAAAAATTTCACGACTCATTAGCTTAGAATAATTAACTAGTAGGTATATGTTGTGCATCCTAATTGCTGAGAAGGAATTAATGATAAATCATATAATCAATTCATGGGCTTGGACTGATTAAGAAATAAATGATGAAATGAATACACCATAATTGGTCGGGGTGAATAAAGAAAGAGCAGTTTGGTCAGAAGAATCAAGGAATCCATCAAAACACTGATCAAGAATGTCGGAAATAAGTGAAAAATCCTCCAAACTGATAAAGGGCATTTAATAACTAGCTAACCATACATGAACAACCATATACGAACAATATGTACAAAAGCTGAGTGCTACTTAGTGACAAGGCAATTAAACAATAGCTTGCCCTACCTAGTTATTAACCAGTTGTATGAATCCCCCAGACAATTGAATACATTGGTCAGTGGAACTATAGGTTCTCCTCTCTGATCTTCTAAACTATTACTGCCTCATAAACCTGAAACTTAATGCAATTGTGTCAGCAAAATTAAAAAGGATTTGAAATAGAAAACCAACATTGAACTTCAATACATTCAGTGATATCCATTCAGACAAGTCAAATAGACAAAGCCTTCCCTCTAAGAAATTACAAAATTCTTTACAAGAAGATACTAAAACCACCCTCAATGACACTTTTCTAATCATGGGCTTAGTTTTTCATTATTAGAAGATATAGATATATAACGCAGTAATAATACATAATAATACCATAAAAATGGGTCGATAATAATACCACAAGTCTCATGTAGCAGGAAAATTAATCTACATGGACAAGAATGGTCAGCTTTCAATGCTAAAAACATATCTCATCTAAAGATCAACCATTTAATTTAACCTCAATTAAAATTAAAAAAGAACCATGCCCACACTTGAGAATCACCCAATTTATCCGTCTTGTCCAACATGTATAACAGAACTTCAGCAATTTTAACTAAAATGAAACAGGAGGAAACATATAATCTTGAAAAAGGAAATTTGAGTTCAATTTTAGCAAGTCACAATTCGAACTCTGAAGTAAAATCAATAAATTGAATCATTCCAAGGTAATGATCATCAGTTTGTCATAGACTATGCATCACATCTCTACTGCATATCTAGTAATTTCTTCCTATGGTTTGGCTATGCAACTTTTTAGTTAGAACCAAACCGGAGAAGGAAAATTGTTTTTTTATTTGAACTGGAAGGAGTAAACATTTGGGTTGTTGGACCCTAGTATACAAAATCTGATGCAAATGGACTGGTCAAGTTTGTTTTGGTTTTGGTTGCTGTTTGTTATGGGCCTAAAGCTGACAGTTGGTATGAGATCATCCGCAAAGATTGATACTAAAGCAGCATTTAAGAGATTTAAGTAAAAGTTGGGGAAGGAATTACCTCTTCTTCAATAAGACCTTTTTCCAGTAAGAATTCTAGATATCTGAAGACCTCTGCTAAATGCTTCATTAAACAGGATCCTCGTTTGCATTGATTGGAATCCAGGTAACCATGAAAACAATGCAACAGGGGCCATAATAATGACACCAAATAGTAGATCATATAGCCGAGCCAAGGATACCACAGTATTCCATACAACTGTGGACTGTAGAAAAGGTCTAAGTACCAGTGCTATTGAAATCATACCCCAGCCAGTGGGAATGAATGCCAATAAACTTGTGACAATATCAATAAATTTGAAGGGAGTGAACTTCAGCAATATAACAACCACAAGTACTGTAACCGTAATGACAAGAAGTTGAACTAGTCGGTAGTAGATATGCTCCTTTACAGCGTACTTGTCCTGGGCGTATGTCATAGTGATATAAATTGCAACAGCCACTACCATGTATATCCAAGATAGCAAGTAGACAGCTATACTGGTGTTTCCATTAGCAATGCCTAGCTGATACACTATACCATACTGGAAGAAGAAGAATCGAAGATCTAAAATAATCTCCAACAGCTTTCCCCAAAGGCCAGTAGTTCTGAGATGGTCTTGCTCCTCATACCACCATGTTTCCCAGCTCTGTTCAGCAGTTGTGAACATCCCACCAGGATACCATATCCAATTCACAAACTTTTCAAAGTCATATACAGTTTTCAGCCAATCAAATCCAGAAGGGTTAAACACAAAGGGAGACATTATCCATGAGACCACAAGAAACCAGCTAGTGATTGTCATTGCAATATAAACAAAAGTATCCTTGGCCAAGGGGCTATGTGAAGCATACACTGTAAGAATAATCCCAAGCTCAATTGCCTTAACAAAATGGCTCCTAGCATACAGTCGATAGTTCTCAGAAAAACTCTTGTGCTCCACCACAAAACCACGTCCAGTAGCTCGGTACTTTGCACCCCCATGAAGTAACGTCCGGCCAAAAAAATGGGTGCGAGTTCCCATTGAAAATGTGTAAAATAGTGATGCAAGCTGCAATTGCATTGTCAAGAAATCCCATATTGCAGGCAGGAAACCGTGCTCGAGAGAGTTTTCAACAATCATTGGCAGGGAAGTAAAAAGACCAAGTTGTATGATAAATTGCTGATTCAAAATTGCACCAAGGGCTTTATTGTTGCTGGTATTGTTCTTGGCTACCTTCTCAACACCACTAAGAGCGAGATAAAGGCGGCCCCAAAGAAAAGTGTATACAGTCAGTACCACCATCATTGTGTTAAAAAAGAATCCCACAGTTGTATAGAAAAATGAAAGCATTCGGAAGAAGTCCAATCTGTGACCCAACCGGTAAACATCTCTGCTCAAAACCTGCTCACCATTGCCACTAGCAACCTTCGCTTCAAACATCGAGATTTGATTTAACCCTACATCCCTCCCTTTTCCCACCTGTATATATTCATGGTGTGTCACATTGCCTCCTCGCAGTGTGCAGTTGAAGCCAGCAAATATATCCTCACTGATATTGATTACTTTAGAAGCTTTGCTGATTCCTCCACGAGGCAGGAACCAGAATCTATCAAAAAAATCTGGATGACCATAATGCATTCGCACTTTCAAAGGGTTTGCCAGAACGCGCTGGCCCAGCGTTACAAAACTTGTCTCCTGAGCCGACATGAACCGAGCAAGTGAAGAGACTGAACCCGTAAAGACATTCTCACGGACACCAAGTATGGTTGGTTTCCTGATGCCATAATTGGTCTTGAACTCCTCCAACAAATTCCGCATCTTAAGTGCCTCCTCAAAATAGCTGTCTTGGTTCATGTCAATGGTCTGAACTGCATCACCTCGCGTAAAGATTATAGCATGGTTCTGATTTTCTGGTTTTCCTTCCCCAAGCTTCACTGGACCGGGCAACCTGATCCGGTAGATCTCCACCTCGCTTTGCAGCTGCTGATCATACTTGACAAGAACAGAGTAATACTCATCCTCATCCCTCCCAAGGTGAACCTCATCAACATATGCAATTCGAAGGGCCTCATTGTTTTTCATTAAGAATAAAATATCCTCGGCACGAGAGTCTCCCTTTGCCTTATGTTTCCCATACAATTGGCAGGCAACAACATAGGTGAATTTGATTAGAGCAATCCCATATTCCTGCCCTTTAAATAGAAGACTTACACTACTACCTGCTCTGTTGAGATCCCTAGATTTGGGTGGCTTTCCTGAGTGAAGACCATCCAAATGACTGTCCTGATTCAATGAACGATGAGAAACAATTCGTTGTGATCCATTCCTTATGTCTATCTCAGAAGCAGAATCAAGAAAGGCAAGCATTGAAAGAGCCCTGTAGTTATACATCATTCCTCTGACTGTGCGAGATAATGTCTGACCTCTGTAAGAGGCCCAAAGACGGAGATCCTTCGAGCTCTTCTTCCAGATATCATTGTCATCCACCATACCCTCTCTGCGCATCCGCTCCATAAAATTTTTCCACTCATCTTCATAAATCTTCTGGAGATAAAAGACGGTGGTAATGCCATCTTCGTTTTCGCGTTGAAGCATTTCTTGCTTATACAATACATCTTCATCATAATAAGGAGTTAAAATGCTGAAAGCCATCATTTTTTCAACATAAGGTGCACGGGGCATGTTCATGAAAAGAGAATTGCTGAAAAAGGCAATACGCCGCCTTGCCTCAATATTCTTTGGTACATTGTGCATTGAGTCCCTGGAAGTGAGAATTGTATGCAGACGCCTCAGATGCCGGAAGAAGATTGCATCCTCAGGAAATTCAATTGCATTTTCAAATAGCAACCCTGCATCAGTGACTGGACTAAGAGGTGCTAGGCCTTCCTGTCTCAACAAGTCAATGGACTTCTTCACCATTGGAAATTCTCGAACAGAAAGCTCATACAAGGCTTGCAATATATCCACCGCTCTACCTATATCTCTCTTGGGTTGCATTAAGAGCTCAATGAGTGAAATCAACTTGGCATGAATTTTTTCTATAAGAGACATCTTGTATTCAGCAGTTACCCTCCCCGTTTCAATGCAGCCATCTATCTTAAAAAATACTTTTGAAATAATGGAGTGCTCTTCTGTCTCATACTTGACAATCATAGATAGTAAATACTTGACACTATCATATACTTCAATTACAGCACAACGCCGGTACTCGTTCTTGCAAATCTTCATCCAAACTGACCTGTCGGATTCATTTGCCAACTCTGTGGTCTGGCTAAGAGCAAGCAATAACTCATTGCAAAGGAGAAAACATGGCCAACGTATGACTCTTATGTTCCAACAATTCGGTGGCAATTCCAACAGCTCCAGCTCTTGATCACTAATTAAATCTTCTTCCCTGAAAGTTATCATGATTTCATTCCATATTAAAGCAAACCTGGTAGCTTCAACTTGGCTTGACTCAATCTTCTTGTAGGCTTGACCAACTCCATATCTCAACTTCAACCGGTGCATGGCCTCACGGAGTTTCTTCACCAAAGTCATCTCAGGGTGTAAGAATTCTTCCTCTGGCATGAGATTGAATTGCAATGCACTAGCAAAGAACTGAAACCTCAGCTTAAGCTGCCCAATATTCCTTATCTCTCCCAAATGTGAAAAAAGTCCAATTGCTGCACCAACAAAGGATGAGTAGATAGCATACCATATTTGCAAATCCATTAGATAAATACACATGACAGGAACCCATAACAACACAACTGCTATTTCATTAGTGCTGTTGAAAAACTCATGCCAGTTGTATTTTACACCTTTAAGATTAAAAAGTGCCTTTGTTGGGGAAACAAGAGGCTTAATTTGAATAAAATAACTGAAAGACAATTTTGAAGCCAACACTACAATCCAGAATAATGTATATTTAACATTGTCAATAAGCCCCTCCCTCAGGCCACGACCCACAAAAATCCGTGTATGAAACCACCATGTCAACCAGTATATTATGATCCAGTCCAACTCCTCCAGTAAATTCCGAACCCAAGGAACTATAAAAAGTACCAGTGACAGTAACTCAGGGATTACAAAAACAAAAGCAGCCTCAAGAAAAGTAATAATCCTCTGATTTGCTTCATCCGACCACTTCCCATCAGAATTCTTCTTAATCCAAATCCTTCCATAGAACACCGCAAAGACTATTGTCCACGTCAAGGCAACCAATCCCTTCAACACCATCCTCACCCCAAGCCACATGGTCTCTTTGGTTACCAAACTGTATTGCGTTCCAGCATCAAGCACAGCTTGAAGAAGCCTAAGACCACCCCAGGTGATGAAGACTGTAAGCAGCTCTGCTTGAACATGCCTCCTCTCCAAAGCATGCCAAGGATAATTTGTACCCTCCCAAGCAACAATAATAGATGCCTGTAAGAACAATAACAACAACACCCAGATCTTATCAAAGCACCTAAAGATATTCCAAAACGACCTTTGTTCCACAAAGCCAGTCTTCCCCACACGCTTAATCTTAGGCATAGTGGCAAAGAAGTTACATCCAAAATCGATTGGCCATTTTATTCTTGAAAAACACCTCCTACTCCAAAAGTATTCGTTTAAATCATCATAATTCCTCCAAGCTGAGTGTGGTGCTTTCCCATTTCTACTACTTTCTATCTCTGTCTTAATAGTCTGATAAAAGGGCATAACCACACTCTTCAAAAACGCATTTTCCCCTAATATCGTGGGCAAAAAAGGCCTACCCGTATCTGGGTCTATCTTCTCATCAAGAATATAATTAAGCTCCATAGCCATAAAATGATATATATAACAAATACACTCGGGAGTAAATCTAAGATTAGCTGCTTCACCCCATGTTAGAAGATACAAAGAGACATAAAGCAACTCACGGCGTAGAACGTCATGGTTCCGGCGACTCGATAAAACAACATTAGATTTCCGGCCGAGATAAGAACACCACGAAGTGTAGTTGTGTAAAAGCTTCCGTCGGAATTTTCGCAACACTCCCGGCTCTAGCTCATCAACAGTGGCCGGAGGTGGTTGGAGCCGCATTTGAGAGTTGGCTAAGTGAAGAACCAAGTGCTCTCTCTGGTTCCGAACATTATCGACCTGGAAACCGAAGAAAAGGCCCAACCAATCCATCAAATCGTACCTCGGGTCCCAAGCAATATAAGGAGGTTTCCGGAGGTCTCCGACGGAGCGTAGAGCTTCAACGGCGGCGCGTACTTCTGGGTATCGGTGTGAGGGGTGATCTTCAAGCAAATTATGGATTGGGATTATGTTGTAAATTTCAGACACTGGTGGCGGCGCGTGAGATGGTACACGGCCTCTTGTGGGCTGTGGTCTCTGACGAAGATTCATCTCCTTTTGTCTTGAATTCTTTTCTCTCTTCAATCTTCACAGAATAGCAAGTTGCTCTCAAAAAAGTGCTCGAGTCACAGCTTCTGGTTTCGGATTCATTTGGGAAGATGCTGAGAGATTCTTCTGGTATAGTAACTGCTGATGAAGCTCATTTTACTAGCAACAGCCAAAGAAGAGAATGAGTGGGAAAAAATGAAACGTCATTTTTTTTTTATGTTAATGTATTTCTATTTCTTGTTTTAAAGTGATATCAATACTTAAAAGACCTCGAAAAGGCATATTTTTGAGTAATTAGGATATGGAATGCTTGACTAGTTTTTTTATACACAATCTGAGGTCGCATTTTAATTAATAATATTATTTAAAAAAAATTATTTATTATTTGTAAAATACATAATAATATATATTTCAAATAAATAAAATTTCAAAATTAATATAAAAGATCGAGAAAAAACAACATTATTGATAAATAATATATTTTGAAAATAAAAAATAATATCTCTATTTAAGTGAGACCTTTATTAAAGTAAATATACTTCATAAATAAATAATTTAGTTTAGTTTCTGGAAAGAGATAATAACGAAAAATTTAGAGTTTTTCGAAATGCTTTGTAGCTCCCAAAACTTGGAAGTGCTGCAAATTTTGTTGTACGCGCGAGTTGGTGCGTTGGTTACGACGGATTGTTGTTTTGTGGAATGTGGTGTAGTGGAGCCCACAAAATATGGTACAATAATTTCAATGTCTTCTATCAATATCTAGGTAGTCGAGAAAGCAACTCAACAATAAATCGATAATGGAGCTGATTCCTTGAAACGACAGCGTCCGTTTCTCTCGTGGCACGTAGAGGTTTTATTTTCTTTATATATTTTAATTTTTAATATTAAATGAGTAAATAAATTTTTCTATATGTAATTTTGAAAGTTGTTACAAAAAATTATTAAATTTTAGTTTATTATTTTTTTATATTATTAAATTTTATAATTATTATAAAAATATCAATAATTTTTTTTATTATTTTTAAATTATTAATTTTATAAATTATTACAAAAATATCAATTATATTTTTATTATAATAAGTTAGGTATATATCGATTATATTTTTATTATATTTATAAATTTAATAGTATAAAAATAAATATTTTAAAATGTGATAAAAAAAATTAAAGATATTAACAAAATTATAATATTTTTAATTAAAAATGATTTATTAAAAAAATGAGAGAAAACAGCTGGTGGCTGATTTGGATATTGGAAGAGCAGGAAGCAAATTAATTTCGTGTTTTGGGTTTCTTAAATTTTTGGTTTTCTTTCTATTTATCATATGTTTTTTTAATTAATTAATTATAATTTAAAACATTAAATTTTTATAATACCTCTAAAAAAATACTATAATATGCTTGTTTCTAACTTTCGTTATACTCTAAAAGTATAACATAAAATTAAATTATTAAAGTGTTCATAAGATTCATATAAAGATTTAAATTCATTGTTTATTCATGTCAATAATATAGAATAGAAAAAAATATCATAAAAATTTATTTAATTAAATCATTTATATTATTTGATTTCATAGATTATAAATAATATGATTTAATTTTTTAATTTAAAAAAATGATCAATATTATTTTTTTATATTACTCCAAAAAATAATATTTTAATTAAAAATATTATTAAAGTAATGTGTTTTATCTTTAATTAATCATATTTTGTAAAACTAAAATACTAAATAATACAATTTATAAATGTAACTAATTATTAATGTTAATAATTTTCATGAACAAAATATTTACTTCTAAATTAATTTCTAGGTTTATTATCAAATAGTTTAATTAAAGTCGAAGAAACACTTAAATTTTGAGTAGATACATTTTAGTATAAATCTATTTCCTATCATACTTAAATTTATATTTAACCATTCATGAACACAATTCACAAACACATAATATTATTTTAGCTCTTAAATAATTATTACTCAATTGATTTAATATTGTGTTGATCGATCGAAGGTTGTAGATCAATCGAGTTTGATCTAGCACTCTCGTGTTAGAATTATGAAATTGGTTTATCATTGCTAGATTAATCAAACAAGGTTTTTATCGATCGATTAATTAAGACTTAGTTAGATCAATTGATATCCTTGCTCGATCAATCAAGTGTGTGATTTATAAATTTAAAATATTTGTTTAAATTAAAGACAATTTATAAAATAATCACTTATCCTTTCTTTAATGTACTTTAATATTTTTAAAATGTCCTAAAATATAGACTAAGATGTAGACCAAGATAAGTTAAAAGATAGCCTAAAATCTTAATTAAACTACTTCAAAATAACTCTTCTTAAATATGAATATTCTTGATTAATGAGTATTACTAGTCTTATTTAAAATAGAAAAGATAATTATCAACTATTTAGTATTAAAGTGTTTTAGTTTCCAATAATTAAAACTTATTGTCTATATATTCAATCATCACGCAACACTTACTTCTTAATAGCACAAATCTATAAGCTTTCAATTTATATTTTCTTTAAAATACTTAATGGTCATTTAGCTTCTTCTTCTTAGGAATTTTTATTGCTTGCATCAATTCTTTACGTGTGTGGTCATACTTGATTATTTAGGTTAGTAGAAGCTATGTTTATTGATCTTACTCTTAAATTATTGTTTAAGGGTTGCAATATATTTTCTTTAAATTGATTTTGATTCATAAATCTATTTACTTAAGGTTTATTAAGTATTAAATCCATCTAGAACACACAGTGACACTTGTATTTATATGCTAACTTTTTAGCATGTTATTGAACATGTCTAATTAATAAGGAGTTAATTGAAATGTTAGTCTAGATACTGTTCATGCTAGTCTTAAAACTTATGATAATAGAGCAAGGGCTCGTAGCTAAGGTACATTGGGGTAATATATTAAGAGGGGTAGCATAAGATCAAGTTTATACTTATACATTTGATTTTCAAAGTGAATGAATAAGTGATTTCTCTTTTAGGTTATAATTGTGGCATAGATTATTTCTACTTAAAAATATCGTATGTTATTTTTATTTTCAACATTTTACTATTTACACATTATTGCATGGCTAACTGTTTTATTTAAATTACTTTTTAAAATTTGTTAATTTTTAAATTAACATATTCACTCCACGTGATTATTTGATCTTATTGTGAATTTTTATTAATCTATGGAACTAAATGACACAAATAACTTAAAGTAAAATATATCTATATCTCATTTTCTATAAAATATAAACACAATTCAAAAAAATAAAAATAACATTTTTACAATTTATAACAAAAAAGTTATTATTTTTATATCTAATTTATATATTTTTTTATTATTTAAAATACTACAATCCATTCTATCTTATTGAATATCATCCAAATAAATGTATTTTAAGTTAAATTACAGTTATTTAAACATATTTTATATTTAACATCATCTAATTAAATATGATTCTGAGTGTTATTTTTATTATTATAAAATTTAGAAATATTAGTTTATGTAATTTTCCTAATTGTTTTTGAAAAAACACAAATATCCACTAATTTTTCAAAATAATAATTAATAAAATGAATAATAGCATCATATTAATTACTCTTGAACTAATGTATGATTTATGTTGGTTGCTAATCAAAGAGTTATTTTTATTTTAAGAATACACCCCATTAGTTTGCTCTATTCATCAACATTATTCTTATATTTTTCAAAGAAATAATTACATTAATTTTAGATACTTAAAATGTTATTATATTATCACTTAATCATGCAATGAATAATATGTTTTCTACCACCAAAGTGAAAGGTGGTAATGTTTAACCACTGTTAATTTGAAGGGTGAACCTTCAAGCTCATATATATAGCTTTCAACAAAAAAAAAAAACTATAATTATTAAGTAGTATGCTAAATTTCTATGATTTTTGAAGAAGTACACATGATCATCATTGATTGCTTTTTTTTACAAAGTAGTCAAATTAATACATGATCATATTTTAAATAACATTTTTAAAATTTTAAAATAATAATAATAATAATAAACAAGAACATAATATATATATATATATATATATATTGAGATGGCCTATAACTTTTTTGTTCATATAAGATATTAACGAAGGGCTGGTTTGGGGTTGGGGATAATGGTTGGGAGATAACTGAGGTTAGCAATTAGGTGGATTTTTTATATTATTAATTTGTAATTCTAAAAATAAGTGTTTGTTACATAATTATTTTCAGAAAAGAAGAAAAAAGTTAATGATCAAATAAATGTGTATATTATTTTTTTGAAAATAATAAAAAAATTTATACATGTTTTATAATTATAAACTAAAAACGTATGTACTAAAATAAAAACAAAAAATATCTAAATCGCTTTAAAATAAATATATGCAATAAAAAGGTTGTCTTAAACTTAATATCTAGATGAAAAATACTATAATTATAATTGATTTTATTATATTACGGTGAAAATGAAAGAAAATTTTTAAGAGAATTAATTTCTATAAAGGAGAGAATTAATTTCTATAAAGGAAAACTCTTGGGGAGGTGTAAAAGAGAGGAAGATGAAAAACAGCAAGAGTTTAGGGATTAAAAATATAATATTAACCATAGATAGCTATGTTTAAATTTAGCCAAAAACAAAATAAAGTAAAAGGAAAATCAAAATAATTACACTTGGATTTTTATAAAGAACACCCATTACAATTTATAAAACATAACTGGCTTTTTTTTTAATAAAATGTTATGGTTTAATATATGCTTGGATTCTTTTACCTTGCATCTTGCTATAAGATACATTGATCCTATTGTTAGAGTAAACAAAAAAAATTCCCAATCGATAATTACTTTATCCAAGAAATTGATTACAATAGGTTAAATTTTTATATTAGATTTTATGCGCATGATATTTCAAAAAAATTAGATTATGAACTCTATATTAAGACAAAAACTTAAATTCCTCCGTTTTCTCTCTTTATCTTTGCTAGCAACAAATAAATTTGATTATAATCCGAAGTCTATCAAACTTTAGCCATCCTTTTCGAAGTCTTAAAGTTCAAACTAGGATGAAAAATAAGATATTTTATGTTTTATTTAATGTTTTTAATGAATTTATAGTACAATAACATCTCAGGTTGTGATCATTCAAGTGATATAAAGATGAAATCATAATCTTCGTTATCGGGTATCATTTCATTTAAATTATAACCCTAAAGAGCTTAATTTTTGATATATGTTGTATCATTTATTTTTATTAAACTTACATTATAAATAATTATTTATCATATTTTCTATTATTTTTGTTTCTTTATTGTTTTATTTAAGTCTATTAAGGACAAATGAAATATCTTAATTAATAATATTTTATTATTATCGCATCTTATTAAAATTCTAATAATATAAGATGATATGAGTTTTAAAAATTAATATATTATCTCAAAATTTTATTAACATTTTATCACAATTTAATGTTCAAATCATTACTTACAAAATAAGATATCTAAGTCAAAATTATAGTCGATTTCAAGAACTATATTCCTGGTCTGATATATGTTTCTTGTGCTCTATAGCTCAATTTGATGAAGCCAATGAATCCAAGAATCATGACCAACCTTAGGAATGTGCATTTGTTCGCGGTTCCAACACTACTACAATACATACACATGGTCTCAAAAAAATGATAGAAATTTTTGGTGTTTGGTGTTTGGTCACGGTATAATAAAAACTGATATCATAGACATATATTATCAATTTTCTCTCATTTATACCAAATACTAAAATTTTCTTTCATTTTTTTTCTTTTTACCTCTCCTTTTCATTCATTTTTCTCTCTCTTTTTTTCCTTCCCTTTTCTCCCCCTCGGGCACTCGCATTGTATCATTTTAGGGTATTCATCGCGCGCCCTCACTCTATGCCACTCTGAGTGTGTTTTCGTTCTCGTCTCATATTGTATCTCCAAACTACTCTTATTTTCAAATAATTTCGAGTTAACTATTATATGTTCAGGTTTGAGAACAATTATAATAAAATCTCTTCCCATTCGTTCCATGTCCATTCATGACTATTTGACGCTTAAGCCATCTAGACAACCACTCAAGACCAACACATAAAAATGGTTTCCATCAAGAGATTGGTTTTTTTATCTTTTTAATTTTTAAGATATAACTTTAAAATAAAAATGTTTGGTTTGTTGTAATGTTATTGTTAGATTTTGTGATTAGAGATATAATGTTTATTGTATTGTTATATATACATCTTTGTTTGGAATTATTAATAAAATTAATATTTTATCATTTGATTAAAAAAATAGAAAAAAGAACCAAATAAGTAGAAGAGTGTAATTTTGTGGTATTTTCCAAAAGTCTAGCTTTATATTAAAAACTTATTTTTATTAGAAACAAATTGAATGGTGAATAGAAGATGAACATGAACGGACGTTTTTAATGAAAAATGAAGCTTTTTTTTTTTTGTTTGGGGGAGATAGGGGTTAATGAAGTCAACATAGTAGGGATAGTCATTTATGAAAAGAATTATACGTGCTCAAAACATGGAATGAAACGAATTGAAATAATTAACTAATTGACATTATGACGTTAAGAGGCTGCAACTTGGAGAGTTTCAAAAGAGTACGCATATATATCATTATTATAACTAATTTTTATAATTCTACTTACCATATTGTTATTTTAATATTAAAATGTGTTATTTTAGTAACAAATTACTTCTTTGATACCCTTTTTATTAAAATGCTAAAATGATTTAATTTTTTGATCAACAAATTATGTGCGCACTTTAGTAAATAAGGGTAGTTTTGGGTTTTTTATTTATGTTTTTTTGCTAATATTATTCTTATTTCCTATAATAATATAAAATAAAATAAAATAAAATAAAAACTACTGCTAAATGATTCATGTATTACTGGTGATTCTACACTATTGGAAATAAAGTATTTGTTTCACATGTAATTTTTTTATATATATTTAAGGGGTGATTTGGAGATGCTATTTTGCTGAGATAGAATCGAAGGGATGATAGGATATATATAGTTAAGTAAACTAGCTTGAAAATGATGATCTTTTTTTTTTCATTAATAATATTACAATGGACCATTTATTAATTTTACCTCTTATGTTGGAGAAAAAAAAATTACCAAAGAATTAGCAATATTTTAGGAGGGAAATAAAACTAAAATACAAAATTAATCCTCATTAATTAGGAGCGCACATGACTAGTTTGTTGTTGACTAAAAATATGAGTCATTGTAATATTTTGATAAAAAGAACATCAAAGAAAAAAATTGGGTAGTAGAGTAATAACACACGCCCTTTTTAACTGAGGCATATAAAAGTTTAAAAGTTATATTTCCAAAGTAATAAAAATTAATATTAGAATAATTTAAATTTTTTTCCTTATAATTTAATGTTTATTTTAACTAATAATTTTTTACTATATTAATTAAAATTATACCATAATTTATAATATAAAGAATTGTTAAATTTTATTGGGAATAATTATTCTAAATTAAATGCTTAAAGCATTGATCTTTTATATAATCAAGTAAAATTATATGTTACTGTGATACAATTTTTTGATAAATTTGAACTCACAAATTACACTTATATCTGTGTTTATATATAATATGGTAAGTTACGTGAATAAAAAATTATTTAATATTTTAAGAAAATTTCACGTGACATACTATTGCAAAGAATCTTTAATTGTTTATTGGAACGTATGGGATCTTTGAGATCTCTAATCAACATGCTAGTGCTGTGTGAGTTGGATTAATATTTTTATACCAGCGATCTGATCGAATGTTGAAACTATGATAGATTCTTCGCAGAGTGTTTCATAAATGAATAATTTATCAAAAAGAAACTTTATGGAATAAATTATTTTTTTTATCAGTGCGTCAAATAATTATAAGTTTTAAAATATAGATTTTATTATTTTAAATAATAATTATTTATTATATTAATTAGTGTATATGTATAAAAAAAACGTTCATAATTTATTTTGAAAAAATAATATAAATAATTTTTATAAAATTTATAATCATAAAAATAATAAATTTTATGTCGTTATATATTTTTATTATTTAAAAATTTAATACATTATTTCATATTGAACGATATTTAATTAGATTTCGTCTAAATTGAATTATAATTATTTATGCTTGATAAATATTATTAGAATATTTTTTTTAATGTTCTAAATTTGAGGGTATTATTTTTCATAATTTTTCTTTATTTTTGGATTAGATATAAATATTTTCTTTTACGTTGTATGAAACAACACAAAAAGATGCATGTTTGAAAATAATAATGAAATTCTTATTATTATTTAATTTTTTTCAATAAAGATATTTGCAAAACAATAAATTTGAGGGATGATTTTGTAATAAAACAATAAATGAGGGATATAATTATCTATTTTTTAAAATCAAATTTTTTATTTTTATTTTTGAAAACAGGAGGAGATTATGTAATAATTTTCCAGTTTTCTAATATATATTATGAAATAAAAAATAACATCTCTAATTATCAAAAAACAAAGATTAGGTGGAACTCCCACAAAGAGAAAAAAAGTTTATTCAATCTTATAATTATTACAAGATATATATTTTATTCATGTAATTATTTGGTATATTAATTAGATCATGTAATTTAATAAAAAATATTCAAATTGATCAAATTAACATAACATTATTGAAATTAAACCTTATACATAATAAAAATGTATTTATTAAGCTATGTTTAATTAACTAAAATTAATTTAATAATTTTCGCTACAACAATTAAAAAAATTTAGAAAAAAGCATTCATTTGTAATAAAAAATATTCAAATCTCCTTTTCAACGTTTACAAAGGGAAAAAAAGAACTTTAGCTTGAAAATGACATAATTTAAAGATATTATAACTTTATTTGATTTCGAAAACATTAAAATCTATCTAATACACATGAAATAGATGATAATGTATCTTTCACATGTATTCTTTTATTTCACTTATATGAAAAAAATACAATTAGATTTATTTGATTCTTTTTAAAAATTTGGGTTATATGGTATGAATATCATATATTATTCAAAAATTAGATATGATCACATCCAATTGATTTTTTACGTATTATGATAAAATTATATTTAATTTTCATTTATCAATTGTAATTGAATTTTATTATACCTTTATTAAATTTGATCGACTAGAATTGGATGGTTGTCAAGTTGACCAGAGTTTTGTTCGACTGACAACTCAACTTGTCGGACCGACCTATATACATGTCCAACTAAACTCTATAGTTTTCCAACTAGATGAATTTGATTGAGCGATTATCCTATTTTTTGAAGTCGAATTGGATACATGTTAAATTAAACAAGATAGTTGCCAAACTAACTAGATTTTGATCTATCAATGACCCACTAGCCAAAGTTGAATTAGACAGATGTCCAACACATCATAACTCAACTAAATAAGTGTCCAACTTATCGTATTCCACCCAATCTGTCGAAGTTGAATTGGACACACATCCAATTCATTGTAACTAAATTAAACAATTATTCAACTAATTTTTTTTATCAATTGATGTCTCTAAATGTTTTGTGAGGGCAAGAAAGTTAGAGGGAGAAAGTGAGAAAAGTTTCATAAATTTGAGAAAGCTTCCATGACCAAGATGTCTTGTGCTTGCAGCTACTTTTTAGACCGTTATAAACCATATTTGTCATGTTTCTTTGCAAGAACTTTCTATATGTTTTATTTTCTTTCTATGTGTAGTTAACTTCTATTTGCAAAATATTTAAAAACTACAATTGATTTAACAACAGAGAGAATTTTGGACTAAAAAGATGAGTACTTTATGTGTATTTAAAAATACTAAAAATATCATGATTTAATATACTTTAATTTATTAAATAGATTTATATTTGAATAGTTTTAACATATTATATATATATTTGTATTTTCAAAATCATGAGTATTTATATTATTTTTTAAGTATTTTTGCTTCAAAAATAATTTAAAGACTCGAAAAAAAATACTGAAAGTAATACATCAAAATATTTAAAGTGTAGTATTCATTTATTATATAAATAAGTGAGAAAAATGAGAAAAAGTCAAATGAAAAAATGAAAAAAAACAAACAAAATTGCTCAATTGCGTGCATGCCCAGCCTGTCCCAGGCGTAGTCGCACACATGTCATGTCGAGATCCATACCCTTGTTTACGCTCATCTTCCGGTGCCAGCGCCCAACCGCGCGCACCTATTCCTACACGTGTGCCAGTCTGTTTGAAACTCCTCGAATACCCATTTTCAAGATATATTTTTTCCACTTTTTTAGCCTTTTTCTCATTTATAAAAAGACCTTTTTTTCAATTGTAAAAATCATCCCTTAGGATCCCTCAGATCTCACATTTCTTAGTTCTTCTCTTTCTCTCTTTAGAAATATTTCTTAGTTTTAGTTTTAAAGTTCTTCTCTTTTTTAGAAGAACTAGTTATGGTTTTGTAAATTTCTAATTTTTGATTTAATAAATGAAAATACAAATCCGTTTGGAGGTTTTTTAGAAACGAAATTAGTATCAAAGTTCTGTAAGGATTATTTTGAGGTATAATTTTAAAATAGTTTTTTTACAGTTATTTTTATGTTTTATTCTTATATGTTATATTTAATTTGTCTGTGATTAAATTTAACATGACTAGCTATTTGTAAATATGATATAATAATAACGTTGTCATGTTTACGAAATATTAAATAAGTAAAACATTTCTATAAAATAAATTGATTTTATTTTTATTCAAGATTTTATATTAAGTATGTTAGAGAGAAATATATTATTTTTCATTACAAACTTAAATCTAAAAATTAGATTTTAAGATTTAATTATCTTGTCTGATTTAGAGTAATGCCCTTTTAATTATTGGTACAATTGTCAGTAGTTAGAATGAAACTCTATTTCAAAAGTTTTTATAAGAACTATTATTAAAAAATGTATTGTAACATATATTTAGTAATGATTTTAAAACTTGAAAGTTAGTACTCGGATAAAGTTTAAAATATCTAACCCACCAAATGTGACATTTAAATGGTTCATTTTCAATCTTTTAGAAAAAAAAGAATTTATTTAATTAACCAAATTAATTATCAACTCTAACCATAGGTGTTAATTGATTTGTTTAATTAACAAAGAATATCTAACCCTACCAAATTTGATATTTATATATATAAAAAAGAATCAATAAATATCAATTTATATATTTAATAACCTAAATAATACGAACAAGCATAATTAACTTAATTATTATATCCATACATACTTCATTGTTATGAATGATAAAAATTTGTATAGTTGTTTATTGAATTCATATTTATATATTTTTTATGTTATTAGATTAGGAAACACAAAAAAATATCAAAATATCGGGACAGTATGTTTAGGATTTAATTTAATTTTTAAAAATTTGAATAATAAATTAATAACCACATATATTTTGTTCTTAGATCGACCTTGGGAGTATACTTGTCATTTTCTATAAAATGATTTGTACACTTGCGAGAGTTTTATAAATATAAAACCAAAATATTTGCAAAATCAATATTGCTAACACGATGCCGATTTTGTTTATCAAGTTTTTGGCGTCGTTGCCAGGGAAGGAATAAAGTTTTTAAGTTATTTATAAAAAAAATTAAAAACTTTCTATGTTATAAATTGTGATTTTTTATTTAATTAAAAAAATATTTTTTTCAATACTTAATTTTTCTTTAATAAAAAAAATAGTTAACTTTATTTTCTTATTGTATTTGTTTACTTTCATTTTATTTTTTTCTTTCCTTTTTATTTGTGTAGATTGTTTGAATGTTTAGTATAATTTATTCAATTTTGTTTCTTTTTGTATAGTCATTTTATTTTTTTTACTACACAATTATGCTTAAAACTTTAGTTTTATTTAGTCTATGCGAGGTAGGAGATCCTAAAGGCATCCCTTACACCGTACATAGATAATATTAATAAACCTAGGAAACTATCAAGAAGGTTGAACTTTGAAACTTTTCAACCTAAACCTAAACCAAACACCGAACCTAACCTTGAATCCTTACCCGAACTCTTAAAAATGGGAGATCAACGAACTATCATTGAAACTACCATGAAGGAATTTGCAAGAACAATCATTGGCATTGCAACTGCCTCAATCCAACTAGGTGGGCAGCATGGAATTATGACTTGAAAAACATTCACTTTTCTATGCTTCCTTCATTCTATGGCTACCTAATGAAGATTATATTTCCTTCATTAGAGACTTCTATGCCATAGTCCAAACCTTCCCCTTTAGTATTCTAAACGAGGATTAACTTTGAATGAGTTGTTTCCCCTACACCTTGAAGGACAAGGCCAAATCTTGGTTGATGTCATTTCATCTAGATTCTCTGATGACCTAGGAGGAGGTTTACAACAAATTCATGGGAAAATTCTATTCCTACCAAAAAACATCAGAGTTGAGAGCAAAGATTTCCACTTTCTCTCAAATGGAAAGAGAACCAATCCATAAAGCCTGGGATAGGTTCAAATTGTTCCTTACTCAATGCATCCATCACAACTTCCCTTTGCAGTTGTAGAACAAATTCTTTTATGATGGACTTACGCAACAATGCAAATTCATTGTCGACAACGTTATCAGATGAGCTATGGGAGAGAAGGCAGCTTAAGAGACGTACAACCTCTTTGAGATGTTGGGTGCGAATTCATAATAGAAAATCTCATGAGTGAAAAGAGTTGGAGTTCATGAAATCGATTCCAGTAATGAAGTTTAAGTACAACTTGGTCAATTGAACAAGCAAGTTTCCCTTTTCACTACGCAAACCTACCGTAACAATAAACATTGTGGTTTGTATAGAAACATAGGACATGGTACTGAAGCCTATCCATATCAAAGAGAAGCACCAGCTGGACTTGAACAGGTTAATGTTTTGGGAGCATATTAATAGAGACTAAGATTCGACCCCAATTTAAATTCCAACAATCTTGGGTGGAGAAATCATCCCAACTTCTCTTAGAGGCAAAACAACCCTCATTTTGCCCAAAGCTCAAATCAACTAGGCCAACAATTCCATCAGTCCATTCAAAGAAGTCTTACTAGTAAACCAACCATAGAGGACAACTTGAATTCTTTTATTCAAGTCTGTAGAGATAACAAATTTAAAACCAATCAACAGTTGGACTCTATGAAAGCTTCTATAAAAAAGGTGGAATTCCAAGTGAAATAGTTAGCTAAGTATTTGCAAAAACAAAGAAAATACTAACTGAATAGTCAAATTGGATCAAATAAATTTAATGAAGGGGAGACATTTAATTTGTTATTCTGAAATCTCCAAGCAACGTCTTATTAAAAAATGATAAATTTTAGTCCTAAGTAGGAGATCACCAATTAGTGTATTTTATTTTATTTTAGTTTGTTTTGTTTTTTATTTTAATAATGCGTGTAGTAAAAGTCCAATGAAATAATAGAAATTCATTTTCTTAAAAATTGTGTTCATTCTTTAAATTTAGCATTACAAAAAAAAAAAATTAACTTAGGTTCCTTGCATCTTTCTTCTTTAAGCCTATACATTTTGTCAAGTGAGAAATCTTTCTTAGAGAGTTCTACTATTTTTCAATTTAAGAGCTAGTTATTGATACACAAGAGAAAGATGATCAATTTCAACTACAAGTAGCCATGAGAGATGCTAAAAATAGGTAGAAAATGATGAAGGCCTATGCAATGCCAATCATCAGCAATGCAACTTCTGACATAAAATTGCAAGAGGCTGTAAGGAACTATGAATAGAAAGAGATTCATTATTCTTTGTTTCCTTTCTTTTACGGTATCCCTAATGAAGACCCTTTACATTTCATTAGAGAATTCTATGCTATTGTCCAAACCTTTCCACTACAGAGAATTGATGAAGACCAACTTAGAATGAAGTTTTTTCCTTATACCATCAAGGATAAAGCTTGGTCATGGTTCATTACTCTATTGCTCGATTCTCTAACAACTTAGGAGGCATGCAGTCTATGAAATTTTATGGGTATGTTCTATTCTCACCAAAAGACTGTTGACCTAAGGATGAATATAGCAACATTTTCTCAAATGGATGAAGAGCTCTTTCATAAAGCTTGGGAAAGACTTAAACTCATTTTCATTCAATGTCCTCATTATATCTTTCCATTACAGCTATAGAACCAATTATTTTATGATGGATTGACATTGTAGAGTCAATACATGGTTGATAATGCTAGTAGAGGAGCTTTGGAAGAAAAGACCTCAGAGCAAACCTATAGTCTCTATGAGATGTTGGGTTCTAATTCCCAATAAAGAAGTATTAGAAGAAGGAAAGAAGGAGTCAATGAAGTTGGCTCTAGTAATGAAATGACCTTACAACTTGTTGAATTGACCAAGCAAGTGCAATTTCTCACTACCCACCAAATGCCAAATTAAGAGGTGTGTGAAGTGTGTTTTTCAATTAGGCATGATGCTCGTAATTGTTCATATACTTGTGATTCTAGTGTGGATTCCATAGAGGAAGTGAATTCTTTTCAAAGGTATCATTCAAACACCTATAATCATCCTAACCATCATTGGACACCAAACAATTACCAAGCGTACACCCAATGTCAAACACTAAGGCTAAATAAAAACCACCTTTACTCACCGAATCAATCTTTTGAGCCAACCTTAAAGGATATCTTGAATGCTTTTATTCAAGTTAGTTACGACAATTAATTGATGAATAATCAAAAATTGAGCACTATGGAGGCTTTGATTAAAAGGATTGAAGCTAAAGTTGGGCAACTAGCTGAAAAAATGCAAAGGCAAGAACCAGGAAACTTTCCAGTCAACCCAAATAAGCGAAGGATGTAAGAACCCTTTGAAGTGGTAAGAAATTCAATATCATTTCACCTAAAATATCTAAAGATCTACCTTGTAGTTCAAGTAACAAAGAAGGTGAAATTCTGGTCTCGCAAAAAGGAGAGACAAGTGCTAAACTTGACAAGCCTTCGAAAAAACTCATTGGGGAGTCATCTGACATCCCCAAATTTCAAAAGACAACAAAACCATATCAGTTGCAAATACTTTTTCCACACCGAATGAGAGAATCCAAACAACATAAGCAATGCTATGATCTTTTTAATATGATTTCTAAAGTAAATATCAATTTACCATTATTAGAAGTGATCATGAATGTGTCCTCCTATGTTAAATTTTTCAAAAAGTTAAACACTAAGAAAAATAGGTATGAACTTAATAAGCGAGTTATAGTATCATAAATTTCTAGTGCTGTACTTCAGCACCAACTTTCCCTAAGTTGAAAGACCCTAGAAGTTTTATCATAAACATAGCTATAAGGGATATGAAGGTCGCTAAAGTAATGCTTGATTTAGGTGCTAGTATAAACTTGATGCCCTACTCTATATTCTTACAGCTCGATTTAGGAGATTTAAAACCCACAACTATGTCCCTTCAACTTGCAGATAGATCTCTTAAGTATCCAAAAGGAGTAGTTGAGGATGTGCTAGTACATGTAGACAAATTGATAATACTTATTGATTTTGTGGTTCTAGATATACAAGAAAATCCAACCTTGGATAGAGACCACACAAGATCAAGATTAGGGTCATCATTACCACCAACCATAGTACAAGCATCTGTGCTCAGTTCACTTCCTTTGGTTGTCTTGAAGGCTAAGTTTTTTCGTTTCTTGAAAGCAATTTTCTCTTGTCTATGTAACAGGTGGTGCACTTCGAAGACTTATAGGTTATCAACTAGCTCATTAGAGAGCACACAAGATCGAGATTAGAGTCATCATTACCACCAACCATAGTACAAGCATCTTTGCTCAGTTCACTTCCTTTGGTTGTCTTGAAGGCTAAGTTTTTTCCTTTCTTGAAAGAAATTTTCTCTTGTCTATGTAACAAGTGGTGCACTTCGAAGACTTATAGGTTATCAACTAGCTCATTCACTGTGAGCTTATTGGATTTGTATATGGACTCAAGAAAAATTTCTTTATCTCTTCACGGCAGATGTACCTTCATGAGTAGTCTCAAGGATATCCCAAGCTTGTTTTGATGTTGTACTACTCTGAATCCTTTTGTATTTATAACCCATCACAACCTTTATGATAGCATATAAACCCTTATTATTCCATTTAGACTCCTTGGATTCTTCTTTTGTCCACTTAATCATTGGTTTTGGAATAATAGTATTGTCTGGTAAATTTTTAGTATGATATATCTAACCATTCTTAACAAAGAACCACACATTGTCTCCTTGAAACCACAAGAAGGCCCTTAGTTATGATTTCCAATAGGTGTAGTATAGCCTATTGAGAAGTGAAGGTCCACATATATTACTTCCTTATCCCGAATCCATTGGAGAGAAAGTATGTGTGTGAAACGAGAGTTAATGAAATCAACACTGGAATGGTTAAGCCCAAAAAAGGGTGTATTTGCTTTGATACCAATTAAAAGAGTCTACGACCCAATACAACACTAGGGTAAGTAGATATAAACTCCTTAATGACTTAACCCTAACTCGCACAAACAAAAAAGAATACACTTAAATAGATAATGTAGTAGAAGCACAGATAATATAAAATAAGATAAGTCGATAACTTTTCACAACATATATTATATAATCAATAAAAAATTGAAAAATTATTAACGCTTTTTAATCAAAGTTTAAGCTATAGTATGTTATAACATACACATCTTAAAATATGATTATACTAACATAACAAGCAATGTAAAGAGGTAAACTTACATAGAGACCATATCTATGTGGTAATGTCCTCGGGTTGCTTAAGGCAGTCACTCAGTAGTAAACAATTCACTAATCAATAAAACAGTTACAACTCTGAAAGAAATAAAACCATTATTACCTCTATCAACTGAGATCTCAGTCCGAACTTCTTATTACTATTCTTGTTTGCTGCTTCTATAATGACCTGGTTCAACACAAAGACCCTACTCTCCTCTACAACTAACACTACCCAATATGGTATGATAGGTAGCCATAAAGTAACGTGAAATATTTAGAAAACAAGAAACCTTGAGGATTACACTCAATCTAAGGCACCAAAGAACACATTATTGTTTTCACCATTCTAAACCTATCATTTATGCTAAAAAAACCAACCTCGTGGTTTGTGAAAACATTTTAATTACTTTTTTGTTTCTAACTATGTACGTGTACAATTTGTAGTAATCAACTTACAAGTATTATAAATGTTGATTATTTTTGTAGTCAAAATATTTGCATATAAATTTATTTTTAAGTTCGATGTCAAGTCTATTAAGCAAAGTTGAAGAAACGTCAAAATTTCAGATAATCGTACTCCAGGTATATTTTTTATACTATAACACATATAATTACACTCATACATTTAATAATATATGTTCATAAAATTAGAATTATTTTTGTTACTAAAATATTTATTTAATTTTTAATTAATTTATGAAATATAACACATATTATATTTAAAACTAATATTAATAAGTTATTAGTATTATCTACCTACCTATGTATATTGTGGTTGAATAGTGTAAGCTGCTGGATCGGTCGAATTTTTGCGATCTGCTGAGGTGTTGCAAAAACTGTCGAAAAATAATAATTAGAGTAACGACAGAAAAGTGACAAAAGAGTGGCAGCAATTGCAGGTTAATATAGTTAATATATGACAGGAGCGGCATCAAAGTTACAAATTCAATAATATATATATATATATTTGGAAGGTGGTGTACCGGAAGAGTTTAATGATTTATTACAAGTAATTAAATAGATCGGTTAATATTTATAGAGTTTTTTTTATTAAATTTTTATATTTTTAAACTAAATAATTTTACTTATGATTATAATTATTTGATTTAATTATTAAATTTTAAAAAAATTATTATTTTTAAACTTGTGATTAATATGTTTAATCTAGAATTTGTTAGTTGAATTGATTTAACATGTATTTTGAATCATCTAATTATGATTATTTGTTATTAAATCAATTCTAAAACACACAAACACTTGTATTTTTGTGTTAAATCTTTTGTAGTTGATTTGTGAACGTATCTGAATGGCGAAAAATTTATTGAAACGTTGGTCTGGATATTGCTCATACTAATATTAGAAACTGTAAAAATAGAGTAGAGACTCATGATTAAGGTATATTGGAGCAGTATCATAGGGAGCGTAGCATAAAACTAAGTTTGTACTTTAACATTTGATTTTCTTAGTGAAAAGTTAGGTGATTCGATGGATCGATAGTTTTCCCTTTAAGTCATGGTTGTGGTTTAGTTTGCTTTTACCTAAAAATATGGTGTGTTATTCTTTCATTTTCAGACTTATTTTTATATACAATTGCATGCATGACTGCCTTGTTTAGGTTATTAAATTATAAATTGATAAAAATTAAAAATAACATATTCACTTCCTCTAGGTTAATTATGTCTGTATTTTATAAACTTTCATAACCTTACACAGAGAAAGATAGAAAACTAAGTAAAAATAAACACACAATGCGTTTTGTACACGGGAAGCCAACACACAAAAACTGAGTACAACAGAACTTGCAATTTTTATTTAGTCATTTGAGTTATTTTTAGTTTTAATTTTTGCATGTTAAGATGTTTGTGGGTATCATCACTAGAAGCCCTCACGAGACCTAAACTCATCAACTAGGGCAAAATAGTGGTTTAAAAGCTTGTTACATACGCTAAATGTAATTATGTCAATTTATGAAAATGAGTTAGGTTAGTTTATTTTTTTAGTTTTTATATTGCTTTTCTTGCTAGAGATTAACAAGAAATTGGTTAGGACTTGTGATAAGTGTTTAAAAAGCACTAATATTCTGTGATTTTATTAAGCTTAAATGTAACAAATAAGTTTGATTATAGTATGTTTATGTAAATATTTATACAAATCTATATGTTCGGAATCACAAGTATTTTCTATTGTATTTCCGATGTTTTTAGCTTCAAATATATAACTTTATCAACACATAAAGAACAATACTTAAAAACTCAATTTGCACCCTATAAGATAAAAAGAATAAGACATGTAAACCTTACATGAAGAACCAATCAATTTGTAAGGAGTACAAGACATGATTGAAGAAAAGTGAAGCGTGTTGCAGCGAGGACTATTGTGTGCAATAGTACACACTATTCGGTATGGATTTATTAGGCATGTAGAACAACCTATGTCACATCGTGGATTAACGTGGGCCACGACACGACTTTCTTTGTTTGTAATTGGGCGAAGCATTACGTATCATATTCCACAGTGGTGAAAAACCTATGCTATGATGCACCTATATTAATTTGGCCAAAAGCCCTCTGATCACACTTTTCCCTATAAATACATCCTATAGGTTAAGGTTTATAGAAAAATTAGTTTGATTTTTTTTCAGTGTAATTGTCATTAGTTTATTTTTTAGATTAATATTAATTTATACACAATTTAAATTTGATAAGAACGTATAAGAGACAACATGAGATAGATTTTTCAAATTAAGAAATAATAAAAGAAATTTAAAAATTAGGGATTACTTTGAATATCAATATCACACTTATAAAGCAGGACACATTCGTCTATTAACTTTTGGTATTAAGATATAATGTATTCCTATTTCTTTTTAGTAATTCTTTTGTATTTTTTGAAATTAATTTACTTATCATTTATTAATTTTGAGCATTTCTAGTTGGTTATTATAATGAGAATTTAGTCATGTTGTTATGATTGTGTAGATTATTTAATGGATATTTTTAGTAATTAATTAATACATATTGTTTCTTATTTTAAAATTTTTATAAAATTTATTATTGATTAATATATTCACGAAATATTTTTCATACTAGATTTAAAATATGAAAATTAGGTTTTAAATACATCATATAAATTTAATTTAGACACCTTGAATATAAGTTTAAATTAGTGGCATGATCGAAGGCATCCAATCAGATGGTTTGTCAATTCCTTAGACATGAGGCATAATCTAATCAAATTAATTGGTGACCAATCTAAATGCATTAAATGGTTTGATTAATAACAAATAATGATATGATCAAACACATCATTTTCACATAAATAGAGAATCAATTGTCTAGATATATGCTTAATTAACTTAAATAATTATATAAAACATAATCAACTAACTAAATATTATATTAATTTTTCATCGATTTTTAAATTCATATATACCTTTAATTTATTTGAGTCTAATTTATTTTATACCATTTTATTATTTTTGTCATTAATTTAATATTTAAAAAAAATCAAATATTATGATAGAATTTTAATACTTATTTTTGTCTTTATTTTTAAGAAATGTGACGAATTATTTAAAACTATTTAGTTTCTTTTTAGACTGATTTTAAGAATATATTTATCATTTTTTACAAGTAATTCTTACGTTTATAAATTTTTTATAAATTTATAAAATTTAACTTTTTTATATTAAATAACATTAGTGATTTTATTATGCTAAATCCCAAGGCAACACGACTCTCTGGACTTGATCCCTCTTAAGTTCCATGGTCAATTAAGATGTAATTAGAAAAAGTTAAGTTGTTTTGTGTATTGCATTGCAACATTTGGAATATGCATATATATATAATAATAATAATAATAATAATAATAATAATAATAATAATAATAATAATAATAATACAATTGAAGTTATAAAAATAATTGAATGTTTATTAATTAAAAAGAAAATAAGAAATATATTCTTATAACTTGAGATAATTTTTTAAATAATAAAATAATAATAATAGAATTAACATAATAAATAAAATTTAAATAGATAAATAAAGTGACTCACTTTCAAAAGGTTGAGAAATTAATCTTGGCATTTGTGTCTTATCTTGGTCGTGTAGTGTTTCTACCATTTTTCTGTGGTTTTTTTGTAGTTTAAAAAAAACAAAAGACCTTTAAATTTATAAAGAAATTAGTTTTAAATTCTAATCAAATCATGTAAGAATTGTGTTCGTACTGCGTTTGTGTCGTGTTGATGTGTCAACACTGATTGCTTCCATTTATGTTCTTCCTCAACTTTTGTTTTTCACACATTACATTCTGTGTGTTCTCCAAGCGTTGACGAATCGCATCCAGGGGATCCATCTGAAAAGCAGGATGGTTCAGAACTGATTTCAACTGCTTTCCTTCTTTCAATCTGAAAAATATAAGACGTTATTTAAGATGGTTTTGATGACCACACAAATAATAAAAGTAAAATTATAACAGAATATGGAAAACATGAAATGGAAATCTTACATTAGCTTCTGCCTTGATTTAGAGTTCAGCTTAATATTAGCTGATGGAATTGGTCGCTGAGGAGACTTTAATTCAGGAAGAAACTCGGTGCGGGAAGATAGCGTTGAATTCAATAAAGCAACATAATTCAACAATCACATCGATACAATTTAATAAACACTGCACCGACGTTAAATATTTCTTCCAATATACACGACGTCTACCAAACAGTTATAAATCATACAATTAAATCATGTTGGTTGGTGAAATAGTAATTGATATTTGTAGATATAAACAATGTAAATATCTGATACAAATTAAGAAAATATACTCAGAAAACATTGATTTTCTCTTGTAATTATTTATTCAAATATTGATTTCTTCATGGTATCAGAGCCAAGTCGTTGCTTTATAGAAATTTAAAACTATTGTTCTCTAAAACATGGATTTCTTTCTCTGAAAATATTTCTTGTGAAAAAAAATTCTCATTCAAACACCCGTACAAATATTAATTACAAACATCATTTTTGAAGCAATATTTGTCCCACCTAATTTTACCAGATTACTCTAAACACAATTCTAAACATTTTGGTAAAATTAGAGTAGAAGAAAAGCTCCCCACGTGCCTTCACACGATGCCTGAAGTAAAAGGGCCCATTTTCCACGCGCTCCACGTGCTGTCACGCACCGTCTGGAGGTTAAAGATGATGACGTGTCATCCGGCTCGACTGGCTTGGCTCGGTCCGGCTCGAGGGCGTAGCCGGCTCGCAGATCAGTTCGGCTCAGGTTGGTCCGGCCAGCGGTTCGGTTGAACCCGGTTTTCTCGGTGTTTCACAATTTTCCTATTTTTGGTCGGTTCGGTCCATTTTAAAGGTCTGAACCCGATTTTTTTCCCGGTTCTAGATTTCTAAAACCAGTTTGGTTCATTTTTTCAAGTTTTTAATCTAATTTTGAACCGGTTTTATGGTTTTTTATCCGATTTACTATAAATATATATTAAAAAAAACAGGAAAAAAAATTTTTAGTTCTAAAATTATTACACTATTTTCTAGTTTATTTACCATAATATCATGACAGAGGGTATAATTTCATTATCTATGGAGCAATCAACTCCAACTATTGTACAATCGGTTCAGTCTGAAGGTGTGTTTAATGCTGGAATTGTTCTTACTAAGACTAATTATAATGTTTGGTCTCAAATAATGGAAATGCATATTGCAGAGAGAGAAAAACTCTCTTATATTCATGACAAAAATTTACAACCAGGAAAAACATCAAACAATTATAATAAGTGGTATGGAGAAAATCAAAAATGAAAAGATGGATCCTTATGTCAATGAGTCCAGAAATCATGAAGCGATATTTACGCATACCTATTGCTCTTGAAATTTGGGGTGCTTTGGCAAAAGCATTCTATGATGGAAGTGACGAATTACAAGTATTTATTCTTAAACCAAATAGCATTTACTTCCAGACAAAATGGAAAATCACTTTCAGAGTATTATGGAGAGTTGACTGAAATTTTCCAAGAGCTAGACCATCGTGATAAGGTGGTCATGAAAGACCCTAATGATCTAATATCATATCAAGAGTCTGTTGAAAGACTAAGGATACATATTTTTCTTGCTGGATTAGATGATGAATTTGAGCAAGTTCGTGGAGAAATTTTGCGAAAAGAAACTATACCAGATTTAGAAGGTTGTTATTCCTTGATTCGACGGGAGGTAGTACGTCGAATCTCATTGAAGGAAAAATCTGGAGACGTTGACGCTTCCGCCATGATTTCTAAAAATCGTTCTTTTTCCAATCAATAAGAATGAAGGGTGACTGATAAATCATAATTTAAATGTACCCATTGTTATCAAAAGGGTCATACTAAAGAACGATGTTTTGAACTTGTGAGATATCTTGACTGGTGGGATCACAACCGTGACTCTCGGAAGAAAAATCCACGACAGATGTCTACTGCCACCATTGCTGAAACAACAAAAGATCAGGTTGCAAACTCCTCAGCAAATGTTGGTAAGATACTTAAAAGCTTTTTCTCCTGTTTTTAATAATACATGGATAATTGATTCAGGTGCAACTGATCATATGACATTCGATTCTAGACAAATCTCAAAACCATCCTCACACAAAACTGTTTGCACTGCCAATGGTAACACAACCCCAGTCATTGGGGAAAGATCTTTGTCTCTCACTAGTACTTTGAATTTAGACTCAGTACTAGTTGTTTCCTCTTTATAGTATAACCTTATATTTATTTCTCAAATAACCACTGCTTTATCTTGTTTTGTTATTTTTTGGCCTAACTTTTGTGTGTTCAAGGACATTCAAACAAAGCAAACGATTGGTCGTGGTGTTAGACAGGGAAACCTGTATTATTTGGACTTGGATTCAACAAATCATGCATTGGTAGCAACTGGATCTAACAAGGATGAATCAAATATATGGCTATGGCATAGGAGATTGGGTCATGCTTCTTTTGGATATTTAAAGAAATTATTTCCAAGTTTATTTTTGAGCTTTGATCTTTCTACTTTAAAATGTGATGTCTGTGAACTAGCAAAAAGTCATCGTACCTCATTTCCTGTAACTTTAAATAAAAGTCAATTTCCATTTATGGTTATACATTCTGATGTATGGGGTCCTTCCAAAGTCTCTACTTTGGGAGGATCACGTTGGTTTGTTACATTTATTGATGATTTTAGTAGAATGACTTGGGTCTGTTTAATAAAATATAAAAGCGAGGTAAATGTATTATTTAGAAAATTTCATAAAATGGTTCGTACTCAATATAAAACACAGATTCAAGTTCTACTAAGTGACAATGGAGGAGAATATAAAAGTTCTGAGCTTTAAGAATATCTTAAAACAGAAGGGATTATTCATCAAACTACTTGTGTTGATACACCTCAACAAAACAGAGTTGCAGAAAGAAAAAATCGACGCTTTTTGGAAGTTGTCCGTGTCTCATTGATCGAAGCTAGTATGTCATTATCTTATTGGGGAGAAGCAATTACTTATGCTGCATATTTGATCAATCAGGTACCTTCTAGTCCCATTAACTTCCAAACACCACTACAAGCCATTACTGAAGCAATTGTTGCACCAAGTATTCCCAATTTACCTCCTCATGTCTTTGGTTGTGTGGCATTTGTACACCTACATAAACAACAATGTAGCAAGTTGGATCCACGAGCAATAAGTTGTGTTTTTATGTGATATGCCATACAACAAAAAGGGTATCGGTGTTATCATCCTCCTACAAAACAAATGATTACCACCATGGATGTTATTTTTCATGAAGATACAATGTATTTCTCATCTACACCTGAATTTCAGGGGGAGTACAACCATGCTGAAATTCAGACCCTTACATATAAATTGTTTCCTTATGAAGAAAGACAAATTATATGTGAGGAAAATATAAATAACTTGAATTCAGATGGTAATAACTCTCAATATAGAAAAGACTCAAGGGAAATGGAATCAAGTCCTCATCAACTTCAAGATCATCAAGCAAGTTCCTTACTACCACAAAGTGAGTACGAGTTTCCTTCTCCACAAATTGCTGATATACCTAACCAATCGTTTGCTGAGAATGTTACAACTATTGAACCAGCCAGAAAAATACTTCCATCACGTCCTAACAGAGGTATTCCTAAAGCCATGTATGAACCTGAGATTTCTAGTAAAGTCAAATATCCCATGAGTAACTATATGTCTAAACATCGTTTGTCAAAATCAAATGTATCATTTGTGAATCAATTATCTACTGTATCTATTCCTAACAGTGTGCAGGAAGCTTTAGCTGACCCAAAATGGAAAGATGCTATGAATGAGGAACTAAGATCCTTAGAAATAAATAGAACTTGAGAACTTGTTGATCGTCCACCAACAAAGAAAATTGGTGGATGTCGATGGATTTTTTCAATAAAGTATCAAGCAGATGGTATGATTGAATGCTATAAAGCAAGATTGGTGGCAAAAGGATACACTCAGGCATATGGGATCGACTATACAGAAACATTTGCGCCTGTAGCCAAAATTAACACTGTTCGAGTCTTGGTATCTCTTGCTGCAAATTTAGATTGGCCATTATATTAGTTTGATGTAAAAAATGCCTTTCTACATGGAGATTTAATTGAAGAATTTTACATGGATTTACCACCAGGAATCAAGAAATTCAAAATCCATGATGAAAAGGTGTGTAAATTAAAAAAATCATTGTATGGATTGAAACAATCCCCAAGAGCATGGTTTGGTAGGTTCACAAAATCAATGGTAAGATCACTGCACTTATTGTATATGTTGATGATATGATAGTAACAGGAAATGATCTTGAAGAAAGGAAAGTTCTACAAAGTTATTTGTCCAAGGAATTTGAAATGAAAGACCTTGGTTCCTTCAAATATTTTCTTGGGATTGAGGTTTCTCGATCAAAAGAAAGAATCTTCTTATCTCAAAGAAAGTATGCCTTAGATTTATTAAAAGAAACTGGTATGTCGGCATGTCAACCAACTAATACACCAGTAGAAGAAGGATTAAAGTTATGTATCAAGGTTGATCAAGTTCCAACAAATAAAGAAAGATACTAAAGGCTTGTTGGAAGGTTAATGTATTTGGCACACACAAGACGAGATCTTGCCTATGCTTTAAGTATTGTCAGCCAATTTATGCATAATCCTGGAGAACAATATATGAATGCAGTTATTCGTATTTTGAGGTATTTAAAGTCTGCTCCTGGAAAAGGAGTATTGTTTACTAAAAACTCAGAGTTCCAAAGAATAGAAGTATATACTGATGCTGATTGGGCTGGATCAATAAATGATAGGCGATCTACATCAGGCTACTTCACTTTTGTAGGGGGAAACCTTGTAACATAGAGAAGTAAGAAACAACATGTTGTTGCCCGCTCAAGCGCAGAAGCTGAATACAAAGGCATGGCGCTTAGGCTTTGTGAGGCCTTGTGGTTACAATCTCTCTTGAAAGATTTGGGATATCCTTCTAAAGAATCAATTAAGTTATTTTGTGACAATAAAGCAGCATGTGATATTGCTTATAATCCAGTTCAACACGATCGTACAAAACATGTTGAAGTTGATCGGTTCTTTATTAAGGAAAAGTTAGAAGAAAATTCATTGGAATTGCCAAAAATTAAGTCAGAAGATCAATTGGTTGACATCCTCACTAAAGCAGTCTCATATCGAGTATTCACAGAGTTTCAGTCAAGTTGGGCATGAAAGACATCTATGCACCAACTTGAGGGAGAGTGTTGAATTCAACAAACACTGCAACACAATTCAACAAACACTGCAGCGACACCAAACATTTCTTCCAATATACACAGCGCCTACCAAGCAGCTGTAAACCATGTAATTCAATCATGGTGGTTGGTGAAATAGTAATTGATATTTGTCTATATAAACAATGTAAATATCCGATACAAATTAAGAAAATATACTCAGTAAACATTGATTTTCTCTTCTGATTATTTCTTCAAATATTGATTTCTTCAAAGAGATCATAAACTTTTAATTTCCTTTGACGGCTTCCTAGTTTCCTCTTCTAGTAGAAAAAAGGATAACTTTTATGAGCAAAGTGTATACCATGAAAATATCGATATTCAACGATAATACCCAAGTATTAATAATATTCACATATATTACAACAAAACCCTGTGAATCTATTACAAGAAACAAACCAATGGAAGGAGGGTGCATGTATGGGTGGAAGGGGGAAAACCACAGGATAATGTGTTAGCTCGCAGGAAAGAAAATAATGCTCTTCTTTTTTGAAATAACATTTACAAACTTATGCACCTACAAACTATACACATATACTGACAGGGTTATAACATACGCCCTTAGAGTATTCACAAGGAAAGAAATAAAGAAAGATCAAGCTAAAGAATTGGTGCAGGTGGAAGAAAAATAGAAATTACAATAGAAAACAAAGGAAGATTAGGGTTAGGGATAATGTAGAAGATAGAAATATCGTTAGGGAGAAGCCACATATCAAGAGTAAGAATAAGAATAGATAGGAGGCTTATTCATAGGCACAACAGAAATGATAATTGACTAATGGTCTTAATAGGCTAGAACTCACTCCATTTTATATTTGACCTACTTATTTACATGGTTTCACTCTTAACCCTCCAAAAAAATATTACTTACGTTATGAAAAAACATATGCCAGGCAACATACGTCTTTTTTTCAATAAGATTAAAAATAAAACTCAATGTATAAAGGAGAGTTATCTCATGCAACCAAACCAAAATTGATTTGTATTTTCAGCTTGAAACTGATATTTTTAAGTAGGTTTCTCAGGGAAGAGGGAACAAAAAAGTCCAAAATCATAAAGGACAAGCAGGCTATTCACAAAGAGACATTAGACCTGAACTTTCCATACTCAGAGAATAAGATGCACAATTTAGCAAATAATTAATAAACTCTATGGGACCAAAGGAGTCCCTAAAACAGAAGCCAAAGCAATCCTTTGATCTGCATAAGGCAGGATAACTTGATAGTTTGTTTTTCACTGAACTGAACTTAACTTATTTTATAATAGTGCATGCAAATAAAAATAACCCCACCCTTTTTTCCTTCAAACTATATTTTAAAAACCATTAATAAGTAACATTAATCCCAAATCTCCATTTGCTTTTTACTATTTTATGAATTATGAATATATAAATGGTACAAGCTATATGCTAAGCCTGGACTTTGTTTGACCCAAAATTATGAGCGGGCTTCCTGTACAGTTAAAGAGCCAACCAGTCTCCAGCTGTTTCTGAGGAAGTAAAATAGAGGAATTATCCCAATTGAAAAGGAATACCCTGTTTCAGGAGCTCTACAGCTATTTGGGCTTCTCCAATAAAATCTAGTGGAAGTGATTCACATAATGGTCCATTGCATAAGACTGATTCTTCTTGTTTCAAGTCACAATTTCGAAACATAAACTACTATTTGATTAAAAAAGAAAACCTTATGGATGCACAGAGTTCTAAATAGAAAGAAAACTCATTCTTCCATTTCTTCTTTTTTTCAAACAAGAATCAATCTCTCTCAAGCTAAACCATCAAAAAGACAGTGATAAGTACCATAATTTTGTTCTTATGATAATGAAGTTAACAACAATCAAATAAGAGTGCCAAACATCAATCCTGCACTACATAGTCTGAAACTACAATAAACGATACACAACAGAATGCCATTCCATCATACAAGTAAATCTCTTGACATTTTGAAAATTCAAACTAAAAATTTGTTGATCTAGTATCAGAAAAGTAAGATTCTGATCATAGCAATATATATAACGAAAAAATGTGACTCAATGAAATCATATGTTTAGATACAAAAACAAGTTCCTCACCTTAGAAATAGTCTTTTGGGCCTTCAATGAAGCAGCATTGTTTCTAACCTCTGCATTTTGTTCGTACAAGACAAGGGGGCAAGAAAAGACTTTAGAATATTGTATGTATAGAGACATAAGAAGAAGAAAAATATTATGTACATCTCTAACAAATGAACTAAAATATAGTTAAACTCAATAGCGTAAAATACTTTCTACCCAGTAAAGTGTGTGTGAACATTTTAAGCAACTATAATAGCTAGACCAGGCAAAGTAAGAAGATAAGAATAAAGAAATCTAATTCTACAAAAATTTCAATACAATTGTCAATGTATTAGAATCAATATTTTAGCAACATGAAGGAAAAGCTTAATTTAAAAAGTGGTGGAACAAGAAAGAAAAATATAAAAAATGGGAAAAAAATTATGAATAAATAAAAAGCACATGAATCAAGCTTACTTGCATAAAACTCAAGCTTCTTTTCAAACTTTCTATCGGCTTTGGATTTGGAGAAAGACTCAGACCTGTATTTAAAATTACTATGATCATTAAAGAGAAGTAAAAAAAGAAGAAATTGACCCATTTAAGGAAGTCTCTAGCATCATTAACAAACTATGTATCCAGTTTGCTAAAAATTTCCAATTCAATCACATTTGATCACAAATAAAAAAACCATGCATGAGCTTTGGATAAATAAAAACTCCATTAGTAATTAATTCTATTAATTTTATAATTAAATTATTTCGTGAGTTGTCATTGTTATTTATAATCAGTGTTACCTCTGCTGGCGTATGCAGTGAAAGTGGCAGACAACAAGGTTAATGGAGTAGGAAAATGGTAAACAATATGTTTAGTGAAACAGAAATTAGTGATGTGCAGTAGCTGTTAGGGTTAGGGTTTTATATTCGTTTTTCTTAGTATACATAAGAGATGTTTTGTACAGAAATTCTCAGAACAGAAAATTATAGAAATACCATATCATAATAATTTGACATGGTATCAAAGCAGATTACCTAAAGAAATAAAATAGCTATGTTGCTACCTGTTACAACGTATTTTTTGTTCTCACGATACTGGTTTGACAGATCACTTTCTGATCTGGGATCAGGGGTGGTATTTTTGTTTTGGTTTTTGGCCGATCTGGTTGGCTTTACTTCGTTTGTCTCCTCACCAACGGTAATTTTGTGTGTTGGTGTCCCTAAGCAGCTCGTCGAACCTCCACTGTTTTACCCTCAAACACCGAGCAGTGGTTTGAGTTCATCTCCACTGTTTCACTCTACCTATTTGTCTTCAGTTGGTATAACTCATAATAGAATCCCAGATCAAACGCGTGTGAAAATGAAAGCAAGATAGTTATTTGACATTCTTAACTCAATGATTCGCTCCACCAACTCAGCGAAGAACCATAGAAAGTGGGTCGGACCCATTTGGAAACCGAGTACTCACAAGCAATTGTTGATGCAGTTCCTAAGAATAACAGAGTAAACGTTACCAACCTGATCAGTCTAGGATATTACATAGAGAAGGTGGTAGTACCAGCGACAAAGGTGTTGGTGCTGTATTCTTGAAGTTGATATTTCGAGCAGAGAAATAATGAAGGAAAAAAACAGTAACAGAGGCAGTTTGCAAGAATGAAGCTGTTGTGCGGCTAGAGAAAGAAAATTAGGAAGCTGCGCAGAGGAATCTGCACCATTTCGGTGGATCTGAGAGAAGAGGAAAGCGTTCGACCACCCTTCTGAATTTGCGCAGGAAGATCAGAAGAAGAAGGGCGCCGCTGCACGAATGGGAAATTAGGGTTACGTTTTTTTTACATTTATATAGTGTACGAAGTGTAAAAAAAAAAGGAAAAAAGGAAGAAATTTTTTTAGATTTCATGGTAGAATCTAGAGATTTAACTACCAATTTCATATTGGAAGATTTAACGACAAAAATGATGGAAGTTCTAACTAGAGCTCAGATAAGCTCACAACCTACGCTAACTGAAGCGTCGAATGCTCCCATTAGTATCAAGTTGGGAGGATCCAACTATGCCTTGTGGTCCCAGATGGTAGAGATGTATATCTCTGGCAAAGACAAACTGGGATATATTAATGGGGATTTTCCTCAACCTGCTAAAAACGACCCCTCATTTAGGAGATGGCGCACTGAAAATGCCATTGTCAAAGAATGGTTGATCAATTTGATGGACCCCTCCTTGATTGAAAATTTTATCCGATTCCCAACTGCAAAACAGGTTTGGGATTCTGTTGCTACCACTTACTATGATGGGACAAACACGTCTCAAGTGTATGATCTTCGCCTTCGAGTTACTCATATGAAGCAAGCGGGTGGATCCATTGAAAAATACTACAATGACCTTCAAGGATTGTGGCGTGAAATTGATTTCCGTCGTCCTAATCCAATGGAGTGTGCGATTGATATACAAAAATATAACTCCATCGTACAGGAAGATCGAGTGTATACCTTCCTCGATGGACTTGATGATAGATTGGATAAAACTCGAAGTGATGTGCTTCAGATCAAACCATTCCCTACGGTGGAACAAGCCTATGGATTCATCCGTAGGGAAGAGGTCAGGCAGACCGTGATGATCACAGGTGCAGATACGACACCCGGAGCAGTTATGGCTTACAAAGGGATCAAGGGACACCATAATCCGATGCCACCAAAACCAGGAACCTTTTTGGGTAGCAAGAAATCCACGGGAAATCCACCATCTGTTGACATGAAATGTGGTCATTGTGGAAACTCCAAACACACCCGTGAAAACTGCTTCAAACTACATGGGTATCTAGAATGGTGAAATGATCTTCAAACAAGGAAGAAGAGGGAAACCACTGGGAAAGCTGCTGTGGCTACCAATACTACATCACTATCCCTTATTCCTCAGACCAAATCTTCCCAAGATCCAGGTATTTCAAGTAAATCATTTCATACTCGTAGTGATAATGAGGATTGGATTTTAGACTCTGGAGCTACGGATCATATGACATTTGACCCAAAAGATCTCTCCAATACAACTCAGCCAAGACAATGCCGTGTTGCCAATGCCAATGGGTCACTTATCCAGTTACAGGGGCTGAAACAATGACTTTATCTCCTTCATTATCATTATCTAATACATTACTTGTACCCTCTCTTTCAAATAAACTAATGTCTATAAGTCAAATCACTTCAGATCTTAACTGTGTAGTATTGATGTATTCTACTTTTTGTCTCCTGCAGGATGTTCTCACCAAGGAGATCATTGGGCATGGTACTAAGAGAGGAGGGTTATATTATGTGGATGACCTCAGTTCCGGAAGAGCCAATAACATGCAACACACCGTTAGTAACAAAGAACGACAGATTTGGCTATGTCATCATCGATTTGGGCATCCATCATTTGGGTATTTAAAGCATTTACTACCTAGTCTATTTTCAAATATTACACACTCATATTTCAAATGTGATACCTGTATTTTAGCAAAGAGTCATAGGGCATCTTATCCTATGAGTAAGCATAAAAGTATGATTCCTTTTGCTTTAGTACATTCTGATGTTTGGGGACCTTCCCCGGTAACTACATCGTTGGGTCATCATTGGTTTGTAATTTTTGTTGATGATTGTACACGAATGACATGACTTTACCTTCTCAAACATAAAGATGAAGTATTTTCTACATTTCACTTATTTCATACCATGATCCAAACACAATTTTCTACAAAAATTAAGATCCTTCGGTCTGATAATGGGGGGGGGGAGTATGTTAATCAACAATTTCAAACATACTTGAACAACCATGGTATTTTCTATGAAACCTTGTGTTCACAAACCCCACAACAAAATGGGACTGTAGAGAGGAAGAATAGACATATTTTAGAAACTGCTCGGGCCTTACTAATCAGTGCATATATGCCTAGTAGATACTGGAGTGATGCTATTACTACAGCTGTGTATCTACTGAATCGCATGCCCACAAAGACCTTACAATTTCAGACTCCATTAAAGGTATTATCCGATCATGTTCCCCTGCCTACTATTTTGATGCTTCCGCCTCGTATATTTGGATGTGTTGTTTTTGTCTACCTCTACAAAAATCAACGAACTAAGTTGGATCCATGTGCTGTATGATGTGTATTCTTGGGGTATGGCGTACAAAAAAAGGGTTACCGATGCTATGATCCAATTACTAAAAGAACCTATATTACCATGGATGTCACTTTCCTCGAATCAGAATGTTTTTTCCCATCACCGGTATCCAATTACACTCTTCAGAATGAGAGTTATGGTGAAGAACAAAATTGGCTTGATGTTGAAATATTAGACACTAGTCCAACATACTGGGATCGTGCCAATAATATGGAGGAGCCAGTATTTAGGCCCGAGCTTGAACTTCCAAGAACTGAAGTTGAAGTAGTAATTGAATCTCCAAAAGATGAAGTGGTTGATGTACCCATCCACTCTCTAGTACCCAATGATCCTCCTGCTGAGAATACTCCTAAGGTAAGCTATCCTATCACACCTTTACAAAATAATGCTATAGGTACATCTGTTGGTTATGTTTTACCTTTCAGACATAATCGAGGCAAACCTCCAAATCGATACTCCCCAGAAAGAGAAGAATGACAATCCAAGTATCAAATATCATATTATGTATCTACTCAAAGGTTATCATAACCTATCAGGGCATTTGCACAAATACTCTCCTCATGTCAAATTCCAAGTAACATTGAAGAAGCCTTATCTGATCCAAAATGGGCTCAAGCTATAAAAGAGGAATTTGAGGCATTGTTGAAGAATAACATGGGTGTTAAGTGAGTTTCCTCAAGGGAGAAAGATGGTAGGATGCAAGTGGATTTTCTCCATTAAGTATAAAGTAGATAGGTTAATTGATCGATACAAGGCGAGGCTTGTAGCAAAAGGATATACATAGAAACATGAGATAGATTATCAAGAAACCTTCTCACCTATGGCTAAACTAAAAACCGTTAGAGTCTTGTTATCTCTTGCGGCAAATTTAGATTGGCCATTGCACCAACTTGACATAAAAATGCCTTCCTTCATGGTGATCTTGAAGAAGAGATTTACATGGATATCCCACCATGATATACTGTTACATCAGGAAAAGAAACTGCATGTAGATTACAATGAGCATTGTATGGACTAAAACAATCACCTCAAGCATGGTTTGGTAGGTTGAGTTCAGCAATGAAGAAATATGGGTTTCAACAAAGTAACTCTGATAATACTCTTTTCCTAAAACATCGATTAGGGAAGATAACAACCCTTATAGTCTATATAGGGGACATGATCATTACAGGGGATGATAAAGAAGAAATCTCTAAGCTTCAAGAACAACTATCAAATGAGTTTGAAATGAAGAATTTGGGAGAGCTTAAATACTTCTTAGGTATTGAGGTAACAAGATCAAAACAAGGCATATGTCTTTCCCAAAGGAAATATACTCTGGACCTACTGGCAGAGGCAGGACTACTAGATTGTAAACCTGTCGATATTCCAATGGTTCAAAATCATAAACTTGGAGAATATGTGGACCAAGTACCAGCCGATAAACAGAGATATCAACAGTTAGTGGGTAAACTCATATATTTATCTCATACTCGACTGGATATTGCTTATGATGTGAGTGTAGTGAGTCAGTTCATGCACTACCCAAGTGAAGACCATATGGATGCCGTCATGTGAATACTTAGTTATTTAAAATCCTCCCCTCGGAAAGGACTTATGTTTTTAAAAAATGATTAATTGGAAGTCGTTGGATATACAAATTCAAACTGGACAGGGAATATCAAGGATAGGAAATCTACTGCTGTGTACTTTACTTTTGTGAGGGGTAATCTTGTTACATGGAAGAGCAAGAAGCAAAAGGTAATTGCCTTATCTAGCGCTGAAGCTGAATTTCGAGGAATGTTCAAGGGAATATATGAGCTCCTTTGGTTGAAAAAGCTTCTAACTGAGATTGGTGTTGCTCCTAACTCTGAAATGAATTTATTTTGTGATAACAAAGCAGCCATTGCCATCTCCCATAATCCAATTCAACATGATCGCACGAAGCATGTTGAAGTTGATCGGAACTTCATCAAACAAAATCTTGAAGAAAAGATTATTCAGCTTCCATTTGTTAAATCAGAAGATCAATTGGCTGATATACTCACAAAATCTGTGTCTGCAAAGAACTTCTACAACTCACTTGACAAGTTGGGCATAAGAGACATATATGCACCAACTTGAGGAGGAGTGTTGGCATGTGCAGTGAAAGTGGCAGACAAGGTTAGTGGAGTAGGAAAATGGCAGACAATATGTTTAGTGAAGCAGAAATTAGGGATGTGCAATAGTCATTAGGGTTAGGGTTTTATATTCGTTTTTCTTAGTATACATAAGAGATGTTTTGTACAGAAATTCTCAGAACAGAAAATTACAGAAATACAATCATAATAATTTGACAACCTCCACTCGGTAATTTTCCTTACGGTACCGGTGTTGACACAATAAGACACCGATACCGGTACAAAATGTGTGTCCGACATGCCGTTATAAAACCGAACTCGGTTGCACCAAGAGGAGGAAATAGAGTTGAAAGAATAAACGATGGAGGAGGAAATAGAGTTGTAAGAATAAATGATGAGGAGGAAGGAGAGACCGCCTGTGTGGAGGTAGTTGGAGGAAAGAGTGTGCGGGTTGGTTGTCTATAGGCAAAGAAGAAGAGGTAATTAGACCTCAAAGGATGTGTGCTAGGCTTTTTAAACATTATTATTTATTATACTCTTGGGTTTTAAGCCTCGCTTGATTTATTTATTATGTTTTTTGGTTAAAACTTTAAAAATAAATTGCCTTTGATCCAATTACACATAAAATTAATATAGGATTGAAAAATAAAATTAATCATTTAATTAATAGAATTTAATAATTACTAGATATCGTAAATTCTATTATCAAAATAATGTATTTATATATGTTAATTATATTGAATTGAAGACATATCATATATCATAAAATTTTACAATTTATAATCTAATATGTAGATGTGTAATTATATTCGACACCCCACACCAAATCAATGCACTAATTAATACAAATTTTTAATTTTATTATTAAAATATACTAATACTATAAATATATGATTATATGATTAAAATATTGGAATATATATTGCTAGCAATTGTTGCCTAAATACTTATGGTAAAATTTAAATATATTACAATATTTGCAATATGCATACTAGAATGTCCAAGATCCAATCTGATTTTAGGCAAAAATTTCAAAATTGAACTTACTAGTAGTATATAAAGCATAACTGAATCATATTTTATCAACTATATATATATGTGTGTAAATTATTGAAATAAAGAAATGATATAGGCATAACTGTGGTGGCACATATAAATTATTGAAATAAAGACATGATATAGGCATAACTGTGGTTGCATACAATCTCCATTACCAACTTTGATGTACAATCTGTGCTTTTTTAAAAATATAATACAAACCATGTTGTAATAGGATTTGATAAAAAGACTTCTTAGTGTATGCCTTAACTCCTCAAATACTTATAATGTTGTTTGCTATAGGAAACGGAAATTATATAAAAAGATTAAATAGTCCGGTTAGGTTAAAAGGTTAAACTTTGGTCCGGAACATTTAATACTCTTAACCATTCCGCTATTTTATAGTATTTTATTAAATTAATAGAATATTTAAGTTAGATTTTATTTTTTCATTAAAATTGTTATGAAATAGGCTTTTCATTATTATGATAATGTATTAATTTATCCTAACAAGCTTTACAGTAAGAGATGTAAATAGTAAGTTTTTTCACATTAGGTCAATATTTTCTTACACTAGGTTAATGTTTTATTACGATTTTTTTTACCAAAATAACTCAGTGGTAAGGTTTACTACTTTGTTATGGTAATTAAGTCTTCTACCAATTTCATCTCATATTAGGTTAAATTTTACCAAAATCAGTGGTATGATCAAAATAGGGCTTATTATTATCGTGGTAAGATTATAATAAATCTTACCTAGTGGTATCTATAAATCGGATTAAACTAGAAAATCGGATCGAATTGGATCGGACCGAACGATTTTATAAATCAAACGGTCCAGTCCGATTTGTATTAATTAAAATTGTTTTTCAAATGGTCCTGTTCGGTTATATTAATTTTTAAACCAGTCGAACCGGACTCAACCGGTTTAATAATATATTAAAATTTTCATATTATTTCTCATTAGAGGTGTCCACAAACCAAACCAAACAGAAAAACTGGACCAGACTAAACAATTTTATAAGTTAAATAGTCCGATCCAGTTTGTATTAATTAAAAGCGTTTTCAAATGGTCTAGTCTGGTTCTATTCGAGTAATATAAATGGTTTGATCTGGCTAATTTTTTTTCCAAAACCAGACCGAACCGGATCGATAAACACCCGTAATCTTACCTCCGACTAATTTTAATAAAAAAAAAATTATCTAAAATTAAACCATTTTTGATAATTTTTCACAATTTATTCCTTTTTTGGATTTTGGTGGGCAACTCCATTATAATAATAAACATGGTTGATATAGTGAAAAAATAATTAAATATTTATCATTTAAAAATTATTTTAAAATAAAAAGAAAAACAAAAATTTAATATTTTTAAAATTTGTAACAATATAAATGTAACTATAATTTTTATCAATATTGCTCTATTCAAAGAAAATTTATTATTTTTGTTATTATAAATTTTAGTGTATTATTTAAGATAATTTTTTAAATAAAAAAATAATGATAAAAATATTTTTTACTAAGCTAATAATGATAGGATTAATAATAAGATAGAGTAAAATTAATTAAAATATATATAGTATCTCACATTTAAAGGATTATGCATCCGGTTAATGAGAGATAAAATTTTACTATTTATCAAAGTTTTGATTAGGATGTACAATATGCAAAAAAAATTAATTAATACATAATTTAAACTAATTTTTATCAATTTAATAATTCATAATTCATAATTTATCGCTATATTATAATATCCAATTCAATTTATTATATATGTAAATTAATTTGAATCAATCTATACAATCGATCAAATGATATTTTTTATAATTAAATGTTTTATTAATAAAACAATTATATAAACTACAAATATACACATCTCAAAATTAAAAACTATAATATATTATACTTGAACAAAAAAATTATCAATTAATTTTTGACAATAATTAATAACATTAAAAAAACAAATAGAAACTAAAAAAGAAAAATGATTTATTGAATTTATTTGGTTAAATATTTTTGAAAGTAATACGCATTTTATTATATATATGTAGTAGAGTGTAAATTTTAACTTAGTGGAGTAAAATTGTTTAAGACTTATAAAATCTAAATATTATACTTTCATATATACATTTTAGATTAGATTTATGTAGATTTAAAAATATTAATTTATTATTTGATTTGTATCGGATTATTATCGCAAATATCTTTGGGGTTTTTTTCTTCTTCAAAATTACCCTTGAATTTTATTTAATATCAAAACTGTCTTTCAACGTTATGAGCGTTATATCTCCGTTTAATATTAGGAGCAAAATTGTAATCTCTCTTATATATATATCACTCCCACATCATTCTCTTCCTTGCAAAAACCTTTCTCTTCTTCACTCAAGCTCGTTTCCTTGTTTCTCAGCCTCATTTCCACACTTCCAGCCTCCCCGGTCGCTTGTTCCAGTCACCCACTCCTTCATCGGATGACTTGTTCCAGTCACCCACTCCTTTATCGGATGACTTGTTCCAATCACTAATTTCCTAAACCTCATGGATATCCTTCCAGTCACCGACTCCCTCACCATTATCACAAATACATATGTGAATCACCTTTATGAACCCATCATTTCACCCTTACCCTCATCGAACATGAACCCATCATTTCACTATATCCATTATGTGATCCATCCTCACGTGAAAATACAACATGTCACCTGCTGCCCTAACGCGACCCATCATTCAAATATAACAGGTATACTTATTATTTCATATATATTCTGTATTTGGTTCGTTTGGATAAAAATATGATTTTTAAGCACACTTGCATATATTGGAGCAAAATATCGTTTCACCATATTTGATTATGTATTTCATCTTCTTTTAATTTGTATCTTAGAACCCATTGTTTGACAATATCCTACTTGTATTGGTGATGTATAATCTAGTTTTTAATCTATATTTTAGAACCCATTGTATATTAGTTTGCTCTGATACTCTACTTGTAATGTTTTTTTGTGAACTAGTTGATCATTTGTGTGATTTTGAAGAACCCAGGGGTAATTTTGAAGAAAAGCAAAACCTTAGGGGTATTTGCGATAATATTACAGATTTATGACCATAATATTGTTTAGGGTTTATCTTTTGTGTGCTTTGTTTTGAGACGATATATTAAAAACAATCAGATTTTGATGAAGATGTTTTCAACAATTATGATTAACATAATAATTCTTATAAACAAAACTATGTTTGATATTGTGTGCTTTGTTGACATAATATTGTGTGGGAAAATGGGCCCATTATTGACATAATATTGCGTGCTTTGTTTTGTATCAAGTTCATGATCATATATTTGATATTGTGTGTTAATGTTCATGAGTAACGAATTTTTTGAAAATACTTTTGTTTGTTATATATGGCGATAAAAAGAAGTGAATGGGCCAATGTGTATGTTCATCTATTTGGTGAAGTTAGATGGGCTGGTCATATACCTGCTGATGAATATAGTCTCATTTGTTGCTTCCATGATGCTAAAAGGGCTATTATGAATGAGGGGTTGACGCTTAAAAAGAACACTTTAGGATTGAAGCAAATAAAGTTGATAGTGATGAACGAAGTGTATTAAAACCCGATAATGAATTACAAGAATTGAGGAAGGATTATAGGGATAATAAAAAGCAAAGGCTAGACTTGTTTGTAAAATTTAATCCTTTGAAAGTGGTTTTCTCACCTCCCATGTTAGAATATCAGAGTTTCAAAGGAACACGAGCTATATTACCAAATCAATCACAAAATGAACCACCTTTTGAACCAACAAATGAACCACTTCACTTTGACATTGATGAACTTAACATTGATTCATTTGAGTCATTCCCAACTAGTAATAGCCAAAACGAGGGTGAACCTTCAAGGAATTGTGAAAGGTTAAAAAAATATAAAGTAGGAACAATTGTTAAAATTGAAGATGAACATTATGATGGAGATGAGAAATGTTTTTGGAGCAGTGATGAAGAGGATTCTAATTGGCATGATAAAATTACAAGAAATGATGAAATTTATGATACTGATGATAGTCTTCAGGACTTAGGGGATGAAAATGCTCATTATATCAGTGATATTGGCTTAGAAGATTGTCAAGGAAAAAGTGCTAAGAAAGTCAGCTTCTAGTATGAAGATAGGGAATTTAAGAGAAGAAGTGATGGTAGCATTGTTCAAATGAATTTAAAGTTATCTTACAAGAGTACATTTTTCAAGTTGGGTTTCAATGTGAGAAGGCTAAAGTTAACAAAACTCAAGTAACTACAAGGTGTAAAGCACCTGATTGTGGTTGTAGGATACACGTTTATGTTGGAACTGATAAGAAAACATTTATGGTTAAGACACTTGAGCTAGAAGACAATAAAGGGAGACATAGCTATCAAAAAGTTGAAAAATAAAGATTTGCAACATCCTCTTGGTTAGCTTCTCAATTAAAGGACTTAGTCATGGGAAGCACTAATGTAAGTATCCTTGTATTGGTTACTGGGTGTAAAAGAAGATGGGGTATATCTGTACCTGATTTGACATTGTATAGGGCAAGAAAAAATGCTTGTGATGGAGAATTGGGTGACCATATTGGTAGTTTTTCAAAAATAAGGCAATATTATCATATGATTTTAAGAACTAACCTAAGATCAATGGCATTTTTTGATACTTATATTCCAATACCAAATGCCAGCCCTTGTTTTAAGAGATGTTTCATTAGCTTATCCACTTCAAAATAAGGGTATTTAAATGGATGCAGGCATTTCCTTGGTTTGGATGAATGTTTTTTAAAGGGTCGATATAAAGGTATCTTGATGGTTACTGTTGGATTGGATGCTAATATAGGTTTGTTTCCAATTGCTCTTGCTTGGGCTGAATCCAAAAATAGTGAAACTTGGATGTGGTTCATGGCTTTATTAGACCAATATATTGGAGGGTTTGAAAATAGAAGGATGTACTTCATGTCTGATAGACAAAAAGGTCTCTTTGTAGCAATTAATAAGTTTTTCCCAACTTCACATGTCAGATTTTTTGCTAGGTATATTTATGCCAACTTGAAATGTAAGCATCCAAGCATGAAAATGAGATCATTATTTTGGGTAACATCTAAAGCAACTAGAACAACTGAATTTAATGATGTGATGAATGAAATTAAGAAAGAAGAGCCTGAAGCACATGAATATTTAAGTAAGATTCAAGCTTCACATTGGAGTAGACATGCTTTTGATGATGATGTAAAGGTTGGGCATGTGACCAATAATATGATTGAAAGTTTTAACAATTGGTTGAAAAGAGTGAGGTCTAGACCTATTGTGAATTTATTTGAAGAGGTCAGAAGAAAATTGATGCAGCTAATAGTGAAAAGGAATGAAGAGGCTTTGAAGTGGACTACTCTTTTTTCACCAAATGTAATGAAATACATTTTTCAAAGACAAGAGGAAGGAAGAGTTTTAAAGGTCTTGTATTCTGGAGATGGAATATTTGAAGTATTGGATGGTTGCAACATGTTGGTTAATTTAAATAAGTGGACATGTAGTTTTTATGGATGGCAATTAAGTAGTTTACCCTGTAAACATGGTGTTGCTTGTATTATGGATAGAAGGTATAATATTGTGAACTATGTACATCCATATTTTACAAAGTCTTTATATTTGAAGACATATTTCTCTTTGATTCACCCCATTCCATCTGAACAATAGTGGGTTATAATGCCTGGTGACAACAAATACTTCCACCAATTTATAAACCAAAGAAAGAAAGACCACCAACTAAGAGACATAGGGAAGCTACTGAACTAGAGAAATATAAGAGGTCTCAAGGAGTGAAATATAGGTATTGTAATAAATTTGGTCATAATCAGAGGACATGTAGGGACATGTTAAAGAATCCAATTAATGAAATTCAGGTAAAATTGTAACTATTCATTTATTAAATACGTTTGGTTGATTATATTTAACTTTATATTGTTTGTAGGAAACAACTTCAAAGAAGATGGTCAAGAAAAAGCAAAACAAAAGAACTAATTAAACTAAGGTAATATATTGTATAACATATTCATTATGCATTACTTCTTATACCATAAATTAATTTACTGTTCATAAATCAGGTGATAGATAATGGTGATGCAATCAACAAGAAGAATAAGATGGGAGAATCAACAAGTCAAAGTGAGCCTTCTGAAATAAGACTTTGATTTGTTCTATAATTTTTATTTTAAAGTATGTAAGTAAATGCGACAATGAATATGATTTGGAAGGAAATCTTTTGTAACTCAAAGTTCATGTATACACCAAGTTTTGGGGGACATGACATAAACTTTGTAGCTTTTTATGTATTTAAACTCATTTATGGTGTCCCATCCTCTTAGATATTGTAAAAATTTAGATTGTAATATAGATTGTGAATGTGGATGCGAACTGTTATTGAACAAGTTAGTATGGAATACGAATGTGAATGTGGATGTGGATGTATGATTTGTAATATAAATTGTGAATGTGGATGTGGATGTATGGTATGTATTGAATAATGTATTGTTATTGAACAAGTTAGGGGTATTTTTTATGAATATTTATAGTTTATTATTGATCAGGGGTGTTTTTGATGATTATTTATAGCAGATTATTAAGTAGGGATATTTTTGAAAAATATTTATATCATGTTATTAAAAAGTAGGGATATTTTTGATGAAGATAAATTAAATATTGTAGCAGGGGTATTTTTGATGAAGTTAAATTAATTATTATAGTAGGAGTATTTTTGATGAAGTTAAATTAATTATTATAGCAGGAGTATTTTTGCTGAAGTTAAATTAATTATTATAATAGGAGTATTTTTGAAGAAAAATAAAACCTTAAGGGTATTTGTGATAATATTCTCAACAGAAACATTCTAAAAGTTATATAGACAGGGATAGAAAAAGCTTTTTTAGATATTGATGTAATAGTTTACAGGTTTTTAATGCTTATGTTAAATAATAAGGACATTTTTGAAGATATTTTAAACTTTAAGAATATTGTAGTTTTTTTTTTAAACATTAAAGGTATTTTTGAAGATATTGAAAACATCGCAGATATTTTTGATTTTTTCATGATTTACATCTTGTAAAATTTGAAAATCTCTATTAGTCATCGAATATAAACCAATTTTTTTTAATATTATTTATAGTAGTAAAATAAAAGTAATATGAACTCAAAATTTTTAAATTTTAATTCATTTGTTCATGTTTTTATATAATGTTATTACATCCATACACTTTCGTAGAAAGAGAATAAAAGAAAAAAAAATTATTTTTCTTATATATATTTAACAAATTAAAAATATATATTCATTAAAACAATATCCTCTTTAAATTGGATTCTTAAGCGATCGCCTAAAAGCCAAGCCTATCATCCAAAACCGAATAAAAGTGCCTCTATTTATAGGGCCGAAATCCAATAAACGTTTAAGTAGGGAAATTAATTTTATGAGTTACAAACTTAAATAAAATTTGCAACCTCCACAATAACAATTATTCTTTAAACTTCAGAAGCCAATTAAAAGTTTTTCAAAAATATAAGACGAAATCAACGTGTATATATATATGTGTTTATTTTTATTCTTTTCCTAGATTCGCTGTAGGTATTATTTTTATTAAAAATTTACTAGACTTACTTTAACTGTAAATATTTTATTTTAAGTTTTTTTAAAAAATTCAACTATAATTATTTAAATAAAAATGATTTTTAATTAATGTATTCGTGAGAATGTATAAATAAAATAAAAAATAACTAAAGGACTAAGTTTAATACATATCCAATCAAATTATTTTTAATAATAATATGATTAAATTATAATAAAAATAATATAAAAAAGTAAATTTAATCTTTAATAATTACAATACAATATCGTATTTTTCTTGTAGGCAAGTGTATTTAAATTAGAGTTTTTAATGACATTATTACCTTTAAAATCTAGGTGCATTCAATTAAGATATTTAAAAAATCTCTAAAAATTTAGTTATATTCAATTAAAATTTTAAAGAAACCTTTCAAATTTTATATGAAGTGTATTTAATTAAAATTTATAAAAACTTTTTTTACATTCTATGCATATTAAAATATTTATTATTTTTAAAAGATTTTAAAAATCGATGAATTTTTATGAATTTTTACTTAAAACTCTACGTAATATTTTTCTTTAAATAATTTATGCCTTGATCTTGGTTTCCCACCTTTGTTTTTATCCATGTTGATAAAATTTTGGTTCCTTCGAGTTTACTACATGGTCAAAAGTGAGAACTTTCAATTGGATACATGAAATATGTGTAAACATATGTCATAGGATCCCCTTTTTGCATCAAGATTCACCTCATAGCATGTTCACATGGGATGCTTGTGAACTCCTATTTCTTACAACCATATTTTATGTATGGCAAGTCCACCACAACCATTGATGTAAGTTCAAATTGAACCGTAAACAATCACCCTCCACTATGTCTCGCAATGAAATCAATTGCAACATTTTGAGTAATAAGGAATATGACATATAGTTGTCACCAATTTCACGACACCATATACTAATATAGTCCTTTATGTCTATCAGTATGTATATTATAATTCTTGTAATGGACTATAACATAGTAAATATCAGTTCGATTTGTGAATGTGTAACTTCACTATTGAATGACTCATACATGTTAGTTATTTGTTTGCATGTCATGTAAACTTTCATACCTACGTACACATATAGTTAACATACACATTAAAAATTATTAATGTGCCATAATAAAACTATTAACAATTTAGAACATTTAAGAAATAAATTACCTAAAAAAAGCTTTGCTCTACCTAGCCTTTTCCTTCTTAGACAACCAATCATAAGCTCTAGGATTTTCGATTAACAAACTCTTCATTCTTGTTCAAATTTCCTTGTTATCGTTGACCTAGCACATTTTCCAAAATATTCATGAAGAGAAATGTTTGAACTCTTGCAACACTTCGTAAAATTTTGTAGGTTATGTCATGCATAAAATATGTGCCCAATTTTAGGCAATATATCTTTTATTACTACAGATATCCCAAGACGCTCATACGAAATTATTGGGCATCCTTCACCTTCTTGAAGTTGTAAATCACTTTCCATCAAACTTATAAACCATGAATATGATTCCTTATTCTCACCTTCAACCACAATATATCCAATTGGATATCTTCCATCGTTGGCATATGATGCAACAATAGCTAATAATACCCTATAATGGGAATCTCTCAAAAAACTACCATCCAATCAAATAAGCCTTCTACACCTCCTTATAAAGCCTTCTTTCATTGCACCAAAACAAATGTATATCCTTTGGAACCTATTAAGTCCATCATGTCTCTTGAAGGTAACCAATTTAGCAATGGTGTTCTAGTTTGTTTTCCTTAACTCTTGAACATACATACTTAATAAATCATATTGCTTTGCATGAGATCCATGAAACATATTCATAGCTAATCTTTGCCTTTTTGACTTGGTATTAAGTTATATATATGTGATATCTCTATTATATTATCTTGAAGATGTCTCCATCTAATCCTTGGATATTCTTTAAAAATTGAAAGAAAATCTATGCAATAAACTTATTGATTTCGTTACTTTATGTTATAGTTTCTCTTACAAGTGTGTTCTTCTTCTTTGTGACATCTAGTGATAATAAAACTATTACATCCAACTTGTCCACTTGTTCCCATAATCCAATTATTATCATTACTTACACATACAACCCTAAATTTATGTTTCATGTTCCTTTTCTTAAACAATTTCTTTTTGTACCTAATTTTCATAATATCTTGTAGCCGTCCTCACAACCTCCAAACTACTAAAGACCATCCAAATCTTCAACTCAATTGTATCAACTTTAACATCCTTCATGAAATACATTTTATCAGCATCCAACTGCATAACATCTTCATTATCATTGGATTCCTCATTACCTTCACTTATATTAACATCTTCACTCCTATCATGACCCCTCTCTTCATTTTTACTTTCATTTTCTCTTAAAAATTGCATCATTAACTTCATCCTCAGTACCTTATTATCATCACCCGCCATCATTCCATCTAAATCTTCTAATATTTCATGTAAACCCCTATCATTATTAGCCCCAAGAGTTCTCCAAAAGAATTTCATATTATCATAATCTAACCTAATGTCTAAACAAATTATTTTTAAAGTCCACAAATTCATGTTTATAGTCACACAGTATTAATAATACTACAAATAACATCCTCGGTAATATATATTATTATTTTTCATGGTGAAGTAATGACTTAATGTGGCTGATCAATTTAATTCAAATAAAATAGTTAGTAAAAATATTAACAATCAAACAAAAGCATAAATTACCTTATTGAAACAATGGAATAATTTGCACTAAATATTACAAATATTTTGCAACATATAAACAAGTTATTTATTCGTATGACTTCGAGAATATATCACTAATGGAACAAATAATTATGGAACAAAACAAATACATCAATGAATAATGTTCATACTATTTGTTATGGAATTAAAACAAATTGTGTGCAACAAAAATAAATAAAACAAGGTACTACATCAAGTCGGGGACTGATAAATGCTTGAAAAATACTAACATTTTTTTTATTTTATTATACCTAAATATGAATAAATAGATTTGATTATACATGATTATATCATTATTTATATAAATCTATATGTTCGAAATTACATATATTTTATTTTGTATTTCAGGTGTTTTTAGTTTCAAATGAATAGATTTATCAATACAAGAAGAACTTGGGGCACTCAATTTTCACCCTAAAATCTTAAAGTAATATGACATGTAAACATTACATCAAGAATCAACTAGTATGTAAGGGATGCAAGGTAAGAATTCAAGTTAATTATTTCATGCTGTGGCGAAGATTTTGTGTGCCGCATCACACTCTTCTCGGGAAGATTCACTAGGCACGCTAAACTTCCTATGTCGTGGCGGTAAAAACTTGTGCAATGACATGCCTATATTTAATTAGCCCAAAGCTTTTTATGCTATCCTCTGCCTATAAATAAAATGTTCTTTTAGGTTTGATATATACATTGTGCGTGAATAATAGTCGTCATAACTTTTCAATCTTCTAGTTTTTAGTTTTATTTTGATAAACACAAATAGATTAGATTCATAACAATAAAGAGCCAAATCTTTAAGAGGTTTTCCAAATCAAGGAAAATATAATAGATATCTATCTACTTAAGAATTCATTGAGGATCAAGATCATTATTACGGAGTAGGATAAGTCATCTATCTTAAATTAGTGCTATAGATGTGATTTGTATTCAATTATTTTTATATATATATATTAATCTTTTTGTTTTTTATGAATACTATTTTTAATCCACTAATCATGGAATTTAATCTGAGTATGTTTGGCTAATTTTAACTATAAAAATTTAGTTTTATTGTATGTTTGTGAAAATTAATTCAAGAGATATTTTTATAAAAAAATTGAGGTTATTTCTGTATTCAAGATTCATGATAAAATTTATTACTGATTAATGTATCGAAAATATATTTTTCATAATAAATTTAAAATATGAAAATTAGGTTTCGGAAATGCCATATAGATCAAATTTTGACACCTTGAATAAACATTTAAATTGGTGATCTACCTAAAGTATTTATTTAAATGGTTTTCTATTCCTTAGAAATAAAACATAATTTAATCTATCAATTAATGATGTTCAGATATTATTTGATTTGATTAAAAAATAAACTAACACTCTCTAAAGATCTTTTCATGTATAAAAGGAAAAATAATAATATGAATTTATATCTTTATTAACCTAATTAGTTCTAAACAAGTATGAATAACTAGCTAATTATTTTCATAAATTCTTTATTGATTGTTAATTTCATATTTCTCTTGATTTGTTTGAATCAAACTATCTTTTATTATTTTGTTATTAGATTAGAAATTTCAAAACCCAAGTATTATGATAGAATTTTAATTTTTATTTTCGTGTTGGTTTTTAAGAAATTTGAAGAATTATTTAAAATAATGCATTTTCTCTTTAGATAAATCTTGAAAGTATGTTTATTGTTTATTATAAGTGATTTCAACACTTACGAGTTTTTTATTAAATACAAAATTTGACTATAAATTGTCTTTATATAAAATTTTTGGCGCCGTTACGGGAGATGAATAACGTTTTAAATTTTTATTATTAAAATTCTTAAAATATTTATATATACTCAAAAAAAATTTGGTGCTTTTTTTTTTAATATTTTTGGGTTTTTTAATTTAAAAAAAATAAAAATTTTAAAAATAAAAGAATAAAAAATAAATTATTTTATTATTATTTTAACTTCTCTTTTTTTAGTTATTTTTTTATATTTTATTTACTAAATTTATTTCTTTTTATTTAATATTTTTGTGTACTAAATTTTATTTATTTATTTTTAGTTATATATATATTTTTTATTATTTATATTTGTTATTTTTTATTTATATTTTCTTTTCTTTTCATTTCTCTTTATTTAGTATTTTTGCATACTAGTTTTTATCTTTTTCGTTTACTAATTGTCATTTATTTTTTATTTCTTTTATTTTATCAACTTGTTTGTAGTTATTTATTTATTATTATTATTTATTTTATTGCTTATATCTATATATTGTATTTTTATTATTTATTTATTTTTGTATTTCTATTTGTTATTTTGACATGTGATTTTATTTGTTGTTTTCATTCGTTGATGTATGGTTAGAGATCCATTGAGAATTCGCTTGAACCTTTCATAAACAACGTAAATAGATCTAAAGAATTGTTAGCAAGGTTGAGTACTCAAACATAGGAACCTTTTATTAGGTCTACTTTAGAACCATTTATAGACTCAATAGTATAACAAGTAGAAATTATGGATAATGATATACCTAGGACAATTGTTATGAAGGAATATGCAAGGCCAATCATTGGCATTACTATTACTTTTATTCAGTTAATTGAGGTAGCAATGGATAATGAATTGAAATAAATTTATTGCTTAATGCTACTCTTTCCATGGACTCCCTTATGATGACTTTTTGTCTTTCATTAGAGACTTTAAATCTACAGTCCAAACTTTCCTTCTTAGTGGACTTAATAAGGATCAATTAAGAATGATATGTTTTCCTTACACTCTTAAGGATAAGGCTAAGGCTTGGCTAATGCCTTTCCCTCTAAGTTCCCTCATAACCTGTTAAGAAGTTTATGATAAATTTATGGGAAAATTTTATTTTCATAGGACTTCTAATTTGAGAGCGAAGATTTCTATTTTCTCTCAAATGAAAGGTGAATCATTCCACAAGACTTGAGATAGGTTCAAATTTTTTCTCATTTATTGCCTTCACCATAGCTACCCCATTATAGCTATAGACCAATTTTTTTATGATGGGTTGAAAAAATAGTATCAATTCATCATTGATAATGCTATACGTGGTGCCAAGGGAGAGAAATCCACCTTAGAGACTTATAATCTCTTTAAAATGTTGGGTGCTAATTCCCAACAAAAGAGCTTAAGAGTGAGAAGAGCCAGAAGTCATGAAATAGACTCAAGTATTAAAGTATCTATGTAACTTACACAATTGGTCAAGCAAGTTGCACTTCTCACTACAAAAACACTCCAAACAGAGAACCTTGTGGGGTGTGTAGAAACTTAGGGCATGATGCTGATACATGTCCCTATCAAAGAGAAGTTATTGTAGAACCTGAGTAGATGAATGCATAAGAATAAATTTTACACTAAAAACCCAACCACACGAGTACCAAACCACACAAATCCCATTTTTCTCTTCTTCTTCATCACAAATCATAATCACATCAAACCCCTAAAACACATCAAATCCCCCAAAAATCATATCTTTTTCCTAAAAACCTTCCAATATCTTCACACACTTTTCATTTCTAATTGATTTCTAGTCATTTCTTGAAATATTTTTTCAAATCTTCCTCAAGTTCTTCTTTTTAAAAGGATATTCACAAGGTTTCGTCTTCTTCAACAATGAGTATACAAAATTATAAGTAAGTTGCCAAAAATTTCTAGAATAATTACTTATATTATTTTTCTAAATCTTTGTGAGTATTTCAAAAATTTTTGGATATAAGAGAACCAAAACCCTAGATTGGTAAATAGAGGGTTAAAGGAAATTTTTGGATTAATTTCTAGAATTATGTTGCTTCAATTTATGAAATTTTGATGAATATCCTAATTTTAAGAATTTGATTTAATGGCCTTAAAAAGAAATATAGGTGATATTGGAACGAAAAAGGAAATCTCTATAGAATATAATAGAGCCAAATTTTCAAGTGCAATAGCTAAATTAAAGTTTGACAAAGCCGCTAAAATTAACAAAATATTTATCGTAGAAAGAGGAATGGAATTTGAGTCTAAACAAGATCAATATTTTTAGGAGATCGATAATACAATAGTAGCACTTGGATGGAGATGGTTCTTTGAGAACCCAGATGCAATAATTGAGTCAATTATTTTGGAAATCATATGCAAATGTTCCCGCTGTTGTTAGTAATAGGGCAATGGTTCGGGTTGTGCAAGTATAACCCTAAACCCTAAATCCTAAAACCCTAAACCCTATTTAGAAAAATAATAATTTTAACCTTAAACCTTAATCCACAAGTATAACCCTAAACCCCAAATTCTAAATCTCTAAACCCTAAATCCTAAATCTTAAATCCTTAAATCCTAAATCTTAAATCCTTAAATCCTAAACCTCAAAACCTTAAACCCTATTTAGAAAAATAATAATTTTAATAATATATTTTATTTTTAAGTAATAATTATTTAAAAAATAATGATTTCAATAATATATTTTGTGTGACGAAAAAATAATAATTAAATTATATTATTTAAACTTTATTGAATATAGGGATATTAAGATAATATAAAATGTTTTTAATTCCATTCTAGTTGTAAACAAAACACTGTAATATTGATTCCTTCTTTGATTCTAGTGGTCAAACCAATTACAAAACTGTTTCCTTTCCATTCCTATTCCTATTCCCACTCCGATTCTAATTCTATTTCGTGAACCAAAAATCACCTTAATATATTTTATTTTTTTCTTGTTAATGATAACCTTGTTCATTTTATTTAGACATATTTAATTCATAATTGTTTGTCAAGACGTGATTTATAAGAAGTATACAACATTCTATCTATATGATATAACTGAATTAGATGATGGATGCATCATCAACTAACCACATCACTTGCATAACCATGATGAGATAAGAAAAAGGGAAACTTATTTTTCTTCTATCTTTGATTTACATTTGATATATTAAGGATAATGTAGATTCTAGGTTAGAATGGAAGAAAAGTTACATATGAAATTTAGCATTTTTAGATTTTTTTTATTAAACATATGTTTGTTAGTATTTAATTTATTTAGTTGCTTAGGGAGTTTTCTATTGATTAGTTTATATAGTTGTTTAGGGACATTTAGGTGCATTTTTTTATTTTTTTTGTAAAATTATCATGCTTTTAGTTGATTAAAAGTGAATAATTGAGTCTTCATGATGTTTGTTTGATATCTTAAAACATGTCATAGATTATTGTGAGAATTATTATTTTTATTCATAGTTTGTGTTTTATACTTAGATGTTGAGATTTAGATAAACCCAAAATTGGTATTTATGAATCAAATAGTGAAGACTACCTTGTGAGAATATTTTTGAGCCTATGATAAGGAGGTTCACATATTCATCAATCAATGTTCCATCAATACAAGGATATGTAAGGCTTTTGAAAAATTGATTCGTGTGCGTGTATTGCACATGATATCATCTAATGCACTCATGAAATCAACCTCTACGAGTATGCTAATCAATTCAATCTTAAAACAAGTCTCATAAATCTATTTTTCACATCCCTTTCCACTAATATAAATATGCACTTAGCTAAAGATCAATAAGGACTTTACATACTTGTAATGTAAGGCTTAGGTGGGTGTTGTGTGTTTTACAACATACAGAAATCGTGCAAGTATACACGGTCACAAGTAATAAGATTTGTAAGTAAAGATCGTTCCCACGGCGATTTGTTACTATAGTTTGTTGAGTACTAAAATTGTATCTCTCTAATTTTATCCAAAATAATCGTTGATTGTAATAAGTTAAGAAAAAAGGTTTAATAAGAAAATAAAAGAAATATAGGATTGCAATTTTTCATCAAACTAATCCACTCAAATCGTGTTACTTTCTTTTGATTTATATTTTTTTAGTATATTTAATTTGTCAACCGAAAACTTCTAATTTTATTCATACATCTCTTCCGAGCTCCGTATAAACACACCTTGTTAAATTAATTCACTATATCTCTATGAGAATTAAATTCACCAAGATTCATTACGTTCTAAGTTTTCAAAAGGTCACACATACAATTAGGGTATATTCCTATCCTTCATCATACATGTCATTCTATTTACGAGCAATACACACACAAATGCCTCTTCCAAGTTTATTTATGTGCCATGGATCGTTTTGATAAGATTCGTAAATAATCAAAAAGCATTAAGCACAAAATAGAATGAACAAATCGAACGTCTTATAAATCTTTCAAAAAATAGTTAAAATCAAAGCTTCATAAATTTAGATCAAATGTAACCCTAGAAAAATTAAATTACTTCATTAAATTAAAATAAAAATTACAACAGATACTGAAAAATTAAAGGAAGAAGAAGGAAAATTAAAACATGAAGAAACAAAAATATTTGGCACACGCAGAACACAACAAAAGCCAAAAAATGGCTTCTGCGTGTTCTACCGTCCAAAACCGAGCAGCATACGAAAATTAAACTCTACCCAAAAACTCCAAAAAAAAAACTTCTAAACTCTATCATAATATCACCTATTTATAGCTAAAAAAATACATCTAAAATAATACATTTTTTTTACACGCGTAAAAAATTTATATCGAAAACAAAACCCGACATTTTCCCTTAAATCTGCGTCCACGCGAAAATAGAATTTCGTATTTTAATACACGCGTGCAAGATGAAACAGAGGGAGCCGTTTCTGATATTTTAAATTCAATCTGCGTGCCACGTGTCAGCATCTGATTCGCTGCAAGATTTACTAAGGCCACGTGGCAGCATATCATTGGGTGAACAAACCGGCTGCACGCAGGAACGGCGCACGGGAAAATGGCACGCCGAACGTGGGAGACAACGGCTGGAACGGGTGCGAGATTCGACACTTTTGCATTCCCCGAAACGTACCACGCGTCCACTCTTGATTCGTGCAAGGGGAACGTTGGACACGTGGCATACTTTAAATGGTTGGAGGGAATGATTGCATGTGGTTTAGCCGCACGAGATTACAACATTTGGTAGACGCGTAGCAGACACGTGGGTCCCACCCTGCACGCTGGCCTGGGTGGTAGGTGGTCCCTACTCGGGCACCGAGCAGTGTGAAGAGGAATTTTGCACCCACTTGCGTTGGTAGGGTGTGCTTGTAACGTGTGCATCTGGCTGTTTATTTTCGGATCGGACGGTCCGCGTTGCGCGCTTGCATAAGGGCGCGTGGCTTCTTCTCACCTGCGTAGAATTTAAAACTTTCCTTAATTGTATTTTGACCCACAAATATATTTCAAATTACATTTTGAACTTTCTTAAATTACAGTTAAGCCCTTTGCTAATTTTAAATTAAATTTTTAAACTTTTAATAATTATAATTAAGCCCAAATTCAATTTAAATTATATTTTCGATTTTTAGAAATTGTAATTAAGAACTATATTATTTGAAATTATTTTTGTAGACATAAATATGAAATTAAGTACATTTTTGATACAAATTATTTAATTTTATAAAAAATGTATTTCTTAACACATGAAAGGTAAATATTAATTTATTTAACTAAAATTAAACAAAAATGTAAAGAACATAGCAATTATCATTAATAAAATAAATGAAAATAACTATATAAAATACAGTTATCAATGGGGGGTCGATAAATGAAGAAACTTAGGCTCTTTCCACACCTTAGCTTTCTTTTTTTTCATCATGTACTATTTAATTGCAATTGAGATTTAACTTGATACTTGAGTGCAACCTTTTTTGTCATTCTTTTCATATTCTTTTATTCCACGTCTCTTTTCTCTTTCTCTTTTTGTAATTTCACAACACCTCCAAACTTATTTTCAATTATATTTTCTATTTCTTTAGAGGGATAGTTGTGTTATGAGTTTTGATTCTTTTTTCTTCTTTTATAGGGTGCATAGTATTTCACCTTATTCTATAGCATAACACATGATTGTATTTTTTTTCATTTCATACAAGCTAAAGGTGTAAGGATAAAGGTAATGTTTATTGGTTAGGAAAAAAATGTGGCTTAAAGATATGAATGATTCTTTGTTAGGATCAAATGAGTGACTACAGATATTAATAATGGTTAGCTTGAAAGACTCAATATATCCAAATTAATAAGGCCTAAATCATTTCTATTACTAAATACTATTTAGGATTTTACCTAAAGGGATGATCAAATAGATTCTAAAACTTGGTAGATCTCATAGGCTCGCATAAATCACTACAAATATTTTCTGAATAAGCACACCAAAATCAATCATGAACATGTGCATTAACATTTGAATCAATTTAATCAAAACTAGCAAGTATATCACATGATTAATGTAAATATCTTAACGAATATGTTACATTCCTTATCCTAGTCATGACAACCAATTTTTATCATCGACTTGATATATTGCATATAAAGCATGCATGCATTTAGTTTCCATAAATTTGTCAATTTCTATCCAAATCATGATTAAAAACATCCTAAAAATTAAAAAATTCCATAAAAATTTAAAATGCATAATAAATAATAATATAGAGAATGAAGTTCTCTTCCCCAAACTTACATTACACATTGTCCTCAATGTACACATATAAATAAGAAAAGGTAAAAGAAAAGAAAACTCCCTTAATCATGGCACACCACATTTGTCGCTGAAATGCTCATTCTTGTTGTGCCATTGCTCTCCACATTTATTCACCTATAAAAAAAACAATGAAAATAAGAGAAAAATAATGTTGGGTTGCCTCCCAATCAGTGTCAAGTTTAACGTCCTTGACTAGATGGTCACATCAAGTCCTAAGGTATATCCCTTTGTGTCCATTTACTTTTGAGTTTGCATGGAAACAGTTTGAGTCTTGATTTGATCAATAATATTTTATGTTCTGGCTCACAAACATGGTGCTTAATTCTCTTCTCATGCCATATTTTTTTTTCTTTTTGAAAGTTTTGGAATTCTTATAAGCACTCCACTATAACTCATCCAATTTATGTATTTCTAACAACTTTTTCACCTCTCCATTGGACTCTGATGAGCAGAATCGTGATCGCCAAATACTTTGATGAACGAAAACTTGATGAACGAAAACCGGCATCGTCGATCCTGCCAATACTTTGGTTTTAATATTTATAAAACTCTCGCAAGTGCACGAATCATTTCGTAGAAAATGATAAGTATACTCCCAAGGTCGATCTAAGGAAGGAATGTATGTGGTTTTTAATTTATTATTCAAACTTTTAAAAACGAAATTAAATCCTAAACATCCTGTCACGATATTTTGGGGTTTTTGTGTTTTTAATCTAATTACAGAAAATTAAACATAGATTCAATAAACATTCATGCAAATTTTATCTTTTATAATGGTGGAGTATTTATGGATATAATAACTAAGTTAATTATGCTTGCTCGTATTATTTAGGTTATTAAAGATATGAATTGATATTTATTGATTCTCCCTTTTTTGTATGAATACCACCTTTGGTGGGGTTAGATATTCTTTGTTAACTAAACAAATCAATTAACACCTATGGGTGGGGTTAGATATTCTTTGTTAACTAAACAAATCAATTAACACCTATGGGTGGGGTTGATAACTAATTTGGTTAATTAAATTAATTCCTTTTTCTAAGAGATTGAAAATGAACCATTTAAATGCCACCTTTGGTGGGGTTAGACAATTTAAACTTTATTCAAGGTGTCCAAATTAAACCTAAGAATTTAGTTATCCGAGTACTAACTTTCAATTTTTAAAAAAACTACTGAAAACATGTTGTCAATACATTTTCAGATAATAATTCTTATAAAAACTTTTGAAATAGAGCTTCACTCTAACTACCTACGATTGTACCAACAAATAAAAGAGCACTACTCTAAATCGAATAGGATAACTAAACCTTAAAATCTAATTTTCGATTTAAGTTTGTAATGAAAAATAATATATTTCTCTCTAACATTCTTAATATAAAATCTTGAATAAAAATAAGATCAATTCATTTTAGAGATTTTTACCTATTTAATATTTCGCAAGCATAACAACGTTATTATTACATCATTTTTACAACAATAGCACGCTTAAATTTAATCACAGACAAATTAAATATAACATGTAAGAATAAAGCATAAAAAATAACTACAAAGAAAATAAAATCCTTACAGTACTTCGATGCCATTCCCGTTGCTAGAAAACCTCCAAACGGAATTTGCACTCCCATTTATTGAATCGAAAAGCTAATAAATTACAAAAACATAACTAGTTCTTCCCAAAGAGGGAAGAACTCTAAAACTAAGAGAAACTAGCTAAAACATAAGAAAAACTAGCTAAAACATAAGAAAAACAAAAAAAAAACTAAAAACTAAGAAATGGAGAGAAAGAAAGAAGAGAGAAGTGTGTTTTGAGGTGTAGGGAAGGGTGGTATTTATAGGTGAGGATGGAGAGAAAAAATGAGTAAAAAAATGTAAAAACGCGTAATGGAAATGCTGACGTCATTGATGAGGTCGCGTGACGTCATAGAGCCCGCACGTGAAAAATGAGTGTTGGCGCGCGGATGAACGGTAACCCGCGCGATCTTTGCTGCGCGCATGAAACGATAATCTCGCGCGCAGTCTTTGTGCGCATGAAACAGTAACCCGCGCGATCTTTGCGCGCATGAACAAGAACCCGCGCAGTTTGGGGCGGGCTGAGTCTTTGGGGGCGCGGCGCGTTTTTCTCCTTTTTGATATTTTTGACATTTTTGACCCATTTTGTCCAATTTTTCCATATTTGTCGACCTTTACGCATTTATTTATTAATATATTTGTGATGTATTGCTTCCAGTATTTCTCTTTGAGTCTTTAAGTTACATTTTTAAGCCAAAATACCTGAAAAACAATAAAAATACCCGTGATTCCGAAAAAGACAAATTTTGAGCACTCATCAGACTCTTTCACTTTCATACTTGACTAGAGATAGGAGGGTAAAAGTGTGAGATCTAAACTTGTTGGCCTTTTAATTGTTGGTTTGAGCTTAGATGCTATCTCAAATTTTTCCATAATCACTTTTGATACACATATGATAGGTACGTCCTCCAAGAAGTTCACACAGATTACAATGTCAACCTTCGATGCCATACTTTCAAAGTTAAAACAGGATGAGTTATTTTCTGGTGAGTTTATGTCCTTGTTCATAGTATCATGTGTAATATTTTTAAGTGTGGGTTACTCAACAGATTCTTTTAAGTTGTCCCCACATTCAGTAACATTTACCCTTAAGCATTCATTAGCATTATCAATGTCAGAGGGTTCAGATGCTTTAAAAACTTTAAACATTACCTATTCTTCTTGCACTCTCATTGTAAGTTCACCTTTTTGTACATCAATGAGTGCCCTTCTAGTTGTTAATAATGGACGAACAAGTATGATAAGAATGTCACGGTTCTCCTCTATGTCTAGCACAATGAGGTCCACCGGAAAGATGATTTGTCTACTTTTACTAGAAAATATTCTACCACACCTCGAGGCTCTTAATTTATCTATTTTTCATTTGTAATGTTACTAAAGTAGGTTTGGCTTTACCAACCCCCAATCTCTTGAAGAGCGATAATGGCATGAGGTTAATGCTAGAACCCAAGTCACATAGTGCCTTGCCAAAATGAATATTCCCAATAGTGCAAAGGATGTCAAAACTACCTAGATCTTTAAGTTTTGTGGTAGTTTTCTATCAAGGATGGTTCTATAACCTTCATTCAAGGTTATTGTTTCATGATCTCTAAGCCTCCTTTTCTTTGATAGTATATCCTTCATGAATTTGGCATAAGACGAAATTTGTTCAAGTATCTCCATAAATGGTATGTTTATGTGCAGCTTCTTGAAGACTTCCAAAAATTTTGAAAACTATGTATCTGACTTTTGCTTTTACAGTCTATGAGGGAAAGGAATAATGGGTTTGTAAAGGTTATTTTTCTTTCACCAAATTATTTCCTTTTAAGTGCTCTCTTTATCCACTAGTTCCTCTTCATCCTTGTTAATTTCCTATTTCTCCTCATCCTTTTATATCTTATGTTCCTATTCTAAAGTTTTACTACTCCTCAAGGCTATGGCTTTGCACTGGTCCTTACCTTCTCTTCTTGGGTTTACAATTGTGTCACTTGGAAGGTTACCTTAAGGCCTTTGACTTATAGCTTGAGCAAGTTGCCCCATTTGGTTCTCCAAATTTCAAATTGAAGCCTCTTGAGTTGACACTTTTGTATTAAATGATTGGATGAAGTATTTCATCATCTCCATTGTGGAATTTGTATTGTCCTCAATAGGTGGCTTCTTCTCTTGGGCTTGTGATTACTGTGGTTGTTGGAAACCATGTGGTGAAAATGATTGATGGTTGAATTGATTACCACCTTGACTGTTATTATTACTCCAAGAGAAATTTGGATGTTGTCTCCATCTTGGGTTATATGTGTTCGAGTATGGATTATTGTTTCAATTCGCATTACCCATATAGCATACAAATTCAATATTATTTGGACAATTATCAAACATATGAGAACGACACTTCTGAATTTTGGACTTGGTTTATACTCACTATTGAGTTTTAAACCATTAAAAAATTTACCAAAGCTGACACTTAAGTTGTAAGTGTTGTGATATCATTTACTTCATGCACTTTGGCTACTCTTCTTATGGCTATCATTCTTTCCATTGGGTATTGATAATTATTTCTAGCCATTTTTTCAAGTAAATCATAAGCTTGATTGTAAGATTTGGCTAGCAAAACTCCATTAGCAAATGCATCAACAATAGTTCTTGTTTAAGCATCGAGACCATTGCAAAAAGTCTCCATTTGAATCCAAGAAGGAATACCATGATAAGGACATTTTCTTAGCAAATCCTTGAATCTTTCTCATGCTTCATATAAAGATTATCCTTTGTATTGTTGGTAGGAAGTAATGTCAATCCTAAGCTTGGCATTCTTTGTTGGTAGAAAGTATTTCATCAAGAATTTCTCCGCCAAACCATTCCAAGTTGTAATGGAATCAGGTGGCAAAAAGTTTAGCCAAGCTCGAGCACGGTCTCCTAAAGAGTAAGGGAATAATATAAGCCTAAATGCCTCCTATGTTACACCATTGAACTTAAATGAATCTACAACTTTAATAAACAATTTGTGATGAAGATGAGGATCCTATGTTGGTAATCTGCTGAATTGTCCCACTGTGTGTAGCATTTGAAATATCACTAGCTTTAGTTCAAACTATTTAGGTTGAATATTCGTCCTTGTAATACTTGGATTCAACCCTTTCAACATAGGTATTACATATTCATTCATAGCTTTATCTCTATCATCCATCAAAAGCATTTGATTTTTCAAGTTTACCTCATTATTGTTTATGTCTAATGGATTAGCCATTTTTTTTCTCTTGGGTGACAACTTTGTTTTCTAATTGATCTCAAAGTACACTCAATTTTAAGATCTAAAGATAATATTTCTCCCCCACGAACTCTGCTCATACAATAGACTCAAACTATGTTTCTACAATACTAAATGAGATGTCTAAATAAAAACTAAAAAAATAAACAACTAAATAAATAAATTAAAGTAAAATAATAATAATAAATAAATAAATAAAATAAGTAAAATAAATTAACTAAAATAAATAAATATATAACTCAGTAAAATAAAATAAGTAAATTAAACTCAAAAAAATTAAATTAAGAAAAATAATTAATTTTTTTATTAATTTCTAATATTTATAATCTCGGCAACGACATCAAAAACTTGATCGCCACACAAATTGTGTGTGCAATGAATATGTAAGTATATGTATCACAATAAGTAATATAATAAAAGAAAATATTATTTCTACAGAGATTATTTTATTAAAAACTAATTTTTAAAACTAAAAATAAAAATCAATTATTTTTGTGTTTCTATATTTTAAGGAAGCAAAATTAAAATAAATAAAAGTAAATAGCATTAGTTAATTAAATTAGTTTTGGTAACTAAGAAGATATATGAAAAAATATCAAGGAGTACTTAATCTCTCAATTTTCTAAACATACGAATCGCTAAAATCACTCAAATATAATTATTAATTAATTACACGATGAATTGAATCTAACTTAACATGTATTCCTCTCTCAAGTAAACTACATATCATATACTAATTAATTTAATCACTCTTTTTCCAATTAAATTGCATACTACTCATTAAGTTCATCAATTATAAATCACATACATAAGAATCATACATCTCTAGCTAGAAACTATGCATACTATTTAATCAAGAAAAATAATTAAATAATTCTCTTAAATCTATTTAATTGCCTCTATAGATAAATTGTTGGCCAAACAATTAATAGCATGAAAATAAGATTAAATAATATAATTAAATTAATATTATAATTGAGGTAAAATATTAGATAATCATATGGTGAAAATTGGGTTTATAAGATAATTAGATTAATAAATTAACTACACATAATTGTGTTCATAAAACTCATATTTTTCATAAAGGAAGACATAAAAATTGATAAAGAAAAGAGTAAAAGAAGAAATATAATCAATCTCTTGAATTATAGTGCTAATCTCCTCTTGAATCTCCACTAAAGTTGTATCATCTCTTGAATTTTTTTTATATTTTGCTCTCTTTTTAGCTCCAAAAATTGACCAAAATTATGTTAAAGATGGCCTATTTGGGTTTATAGGGTGATTAGGGGCTTAAATACACCTCAGGTGAAATCTGGATAGTCAGATCAACTTTAGATCAAGGGTTGAAATCAAAACAAGCAAAATTGACAGCACTAGCCAATCATAGAATGACACGTGGCACACAGAATTCACTAGGCGAATTAGAGTGCAACGCATGGTAGAGGAGACATGTCAGAGTCAACGCCAAAAGGCACAATGTGATTTGCAATAAAGGATGGTGTGGCGCATCGGGGGAACGTAGGGCACAATCATGTGGCGACATGTGGCAGTGAAGTATGACCACCCTCTTAATTCATATTGAATGTTATGTTGACACGTGGAACATGTTTTGTCCTCCCCGCAAGCATCCTAACGTGCTTCGTTGTTCCTAGTTTTGTGGCATCTGCGTGGCTTGCCCAATCAGCTCCTTTCCTTGGGTGGCATGTCACGTGACAGCTTCTGATTGGCCCTGCATTAAAAATTCATAAAAAATCACAAAAAATTCTAAAACTTATATTATCACCCTTTTCGCTAAAAAATTATATTTTAATATTTTTGGTCCCAAAAATACTATTTATTGAATAAAACAAGTAAATTTTAAGTAAAAAAGTGCACTAATGACTCTACTTTCATAGAGTCCTCACGTATGCACGACACAAACCAACAAAAAACTCTTATATATGTGGTAATATCCTCAGATTGTTTCTGGAAACCACTCGGTAGTAAACAAATCCACTAAGTAATAAAACAATTACAATCTTGATAGAAATAAAATCACAAATATCTATATAAGTCGAGACTTCTATTCGAATTGTCTATTGTTTCTTTCGCTTGCTGCCCTCACTTGCTGCCTTTGCAATAACTTGATTCGATACATGAACATAACTTTCCTCTAAAGTTAACATTTTTCGATTTAGTGTGATTAGTAATGTGTAGTAAAGCGAACAATCAAACATGAGGACCACCCTCAATCATGACCTACCAATAACCACTATGGGAAACACATTCAATCACAAACCATAAATTATCTATATAGCACATTTAACCATGTATTGCACACGGTCAACAACTTGTGAATACAACCAAAACTACCCAACCAAATCACATAGTCTTGTTCTCATATAGAAAGTAAAATAGTCAAAAACTCTCAACACTCAAGCACTCTATTTTACCCACAATACTGTAGCACAAATACTAGAACACTCTCAAAGTAATTTTTAGAGTAAATTTTGGCAGAGTTTTGATGTATAAAAGATGGCTAAAGATAACCAAATAATGGGGATATTTATAGAAAGAACTAGCCACCAATGGCCACCCTAACCGAGGTCTCATCGAAGGGTCCTCACCGACCACCACATTAGGGATTCAATGAGGGTTCGACAAGGAACTGATTAAAGGTCCTTGCTAGGGATCTGATCAAGGGTTCGATAAGGCCTTAGTCGAGGTTCTAAAAAATACCATTTTTTATCCAAAAATTACCGAGTAATTTTCATAAATACCTGCTCCCAAACCGAACCAAAATCCAGCACTCACGGCGTAACATGTATACTAAGAAACCAATTCCATAATGTGTGTAAAATATTCTTTCAATCAAAGTGTATCTAATTATGTGTGTATACATCATTGATCTATAGTAACCAATTTTACATAGAGGAAGACAGAAATACTGAGTAAAATAAACAGATTTCGTGTTTTTCATAGAGGAAGCCAACACACAGATACAGAGTAGAACATGATTTACAGATTTGTATTCATTTATTTTTATATACAAATTATTTTTTTTTAATTTTTTGAATGTTATTTTTAATTTGTTGATCATAAAATTTAATTTGAGCATGTTTGGCTAATTTTAACTATGAAAATTTAATTTTCTTCCATGTTTATTAAGATTAACTTATGTGAATATTTTTATAAAATAAATTAATATTATTTCTTTATTCAATATACATTATAAAATTTATTATTGATTAATATGTCGAAAACCTATTTTTCATAATAAATTTTATAAGGTCTATAAGTATTGGCTATTTTTGTAGATAAAATATTTACTTGTAAAACTTGTTTTTGGGTTACTTATTAAGTCTATCAAGAAAATTCGAACAAATGTTCGAGTTCTAGATAGTCGTACTTCAGGGATAATTTGAGTTTATAACTACAACACATAGGATTACATTCATGCATTTAATAGCACATGTTTATAAATCTAAAATTATTTTTGGTATTAAAATATTTATTTAAACTTGAGTCAAATTATGAAATTATTAATTAAATATTTTTTAGATGTGTTTTAAAAAATAATTTTTTTAAATATTAAGATTTTATGGTCTTTGAAATATTAAACCCAAAATATATTTAATCCTAATAATATTAGGTTATTATTATTATCTATATATATATAGACACATTAGGATCGAATTAACGTGTGATGAAAAAAATAAATTCTACTGATTGAAAGACATTTATCTAAAAACATTCAAGAAAATATTACTATTATGACATCATTAGACTGACGACAACTAATAATATATATAAATAATCAAAAAGTTAACTCATCAATTATGATATTCAGGAAGTAAATCATTCGACAAGTGCCAAACAAGGTATTAATATACATATTTAAAGAATTTCATTCTCACGCATAGGACATATTTAAGAAATCAATTGATATTAGTTGCTAAGTTAATTATTGAAAGTAAAGGATAATTAATATATATATATATATATATATATATATATATATATATATATATATATATAAACGTTGATATGTAGTAATTGGTTTAATTCCTTTTTATTATATTTTTAAATATTTAGATTAAATAATTTTATAAGCGATCATGTTTATTTGATTTAATTATTAAATTTTAGAGAAATTATTTTTACTAAAATTATGCTTAATCCTTTTGTTTTAGGATTTATTAGTTGATTTGATTTAAATGATATATGTTTTGAATCATTTAGTTATGATTATTCATTATTAAATCCGTTCTAGAACACACATAAACACTTATGTTTTTTGTGCTAACCTATTTTGCAGTTGATTTGTGAACGATCTGATTAGTAGGGAGCTTATTGGAACGTTGGTCTAAAAATCGCTCACATTAATATTAGAAACTGTAAAAACAGAGCAAGGGCTCATAAGTATGACAGTATCCTATGAAGAGTAGCATAAGACCGAGTTTGTACTCAAATATTTGATTTCATAGTGAAAAGTTAGGTGGTCCGGTGGACTGGTAGTTTTCTTCTTAGGTTATGATTGTGGCCTAAGTTGTTTCTACTTAAAAATATTATGTGTTATTATTTTATTTCCGCACTTTATTCTTACATACGATTGCATGCCTGGACGATTTATTTAGGTTATTGAATATAGGTATTGCAAAAGTACCGAGCATTTATTGTTATGTTTTTTTTTGCTACAAAATAAGACGAAAATCTCAATATTCTATTTGATAACCTTTTTGAATATTGATAGATAACTTATCCATATTGATTTCATCTGCAAGTTGATGTATACGAGACCAGTGTATAAGTTATGAGTTACTTCATTGTTTTGATGCAGAATCCACTTGATAGAAATTATTAAGAAGTGATGGAACAACAATTGGATGAACCAAATTATATACATAACTTTTGAAGAATAGTGCCCATGTGATAGACTATTAAAACCATCAATAATCCTTTTATTATCTCTTTTTATATATAAAACAAGATGTTTATATATAACCATTATTGACTTGTGGTAAGAAAAACCAATACCTGAACTCTATTGATTGAGTTATTAAAAAATTTATCCAAGCATAACAAAATCTTCTATAGTGATCAAACATAATGAAACCAATTGTTGACAACCTATGATGCCAAGTGGCATCAAAATTAAAATTGAAAGCATCTAAAGGTGGATTTTTTTTCATTGTGAAGGTATAAAGTAAAATTCTCTGCATCCATCAATTCATGTACTCTAAAAGTAAATGTTTAAATTCATTAATCATTGAGTAATGTCACCAATGATAGAATGAACAAATAAAGTGTAACCTTCAAATAAAATATTATTTCGTAACCACCAATTTTTTTCAAGTATGATGACAACAATGAGCGTGAAAAGTTGCATCGACAAGGAATAATTAGTTTCGTGGGTTTCAAAATGAGACAAATGTAAGTATGAATGTCCAATCTTGAAATTGCCGATTAAAGATTCCAATTTCCATGTTTTCATTAGGAATATCACATATGATGAATAAATATTCCTCGTAATTTAATCCCATGTGGCACAGAGAACAAAATAAATTCTCAAAATTAAGGAAATCATCAAAGCGTTTCTTTGTATAAATAGCACCAAAAAGTTTCTTCCAAAGAAAAAACTTATGCCTCTCCTTTATCTTAGCTTCTCAAAATAATTGCCATAAGTCTTTTTGATTAGGAAAAATTTTCTTAGCCATTATAATCCCATGTACATCTTTGACAAATAAATTTTTTGAAATCAATGTCAAATTATTCTATAGAATCTCTACTAATTGAAATGACTATTTATAGTTGACGAATTAAATAAGAAATGTTAAACCCAAAGTTCTAAATGTAAATGATCAATACACGTATCAATTATTGTTTAAATTGAAGGATTGAGAATGTATCGAAAGGAATCAAGTAAGGTTTGATTCAAAAGATTAGGAATCCAAGCATCCTTCTAAATATTTATATTTGTATCATTTTTTACTTTGAAAAATATATCATTTCTTTGGTTTAAAGAAAACCTTTCCAAACAAATGAATCATAATATTTTAAATACTATTAATACATTGAGAAAATAATATTGTTGTAAATATTTATTAGGAAAAATTTAGACCCACAATTTGTAAGATTATTTTATAATATCCTTAGTTGTTTTGGCCGGTATAACTTTATTAAAATTCTCAAATTGTATGATACAAAGGTAACCATAATCTTTATTCAAACATATTTTATTCTAGGATAGAAGAGATAAATAACATTGCTTAGTGATATTTTACATTCACCACAAATACTACGATGACAAATGCCAGTAAGTAAACAAAACATACTTATAGAATAAATTAGGAGAGTTTGTAGTATATATTTGAAGAGTATTGCTTTACTTGTTTATGCGAGTAATTTTGCTTTTGAATTATTCAAATAGACCTTGAAATTTTTCTTTTTTATTTTCCTACTAACGAGTAAAGTTAGTCTTAAATATAAAATAGCATCACAACTTTTTAAGATATAATACATTATTATTGTTTCAAAGAACTAGACACATTTATTGAAAAAGTAATAAATTTTTAAAAATTAATATATTATATTATTAAAGGAAATAAATATCCAAAATTTATTGTAAATTTGTGATGTAAAATAAATTTATCCTTAAAAATATAAAAATATTAGAGGAGTATTTATGGCAATTTTAAATATAAATTAATTCAAATGTTCAGCTGAGCCATATTTTATGTATTAATTATGATTAATATTAATTGTGATTGTGATTGTGATTAAAAAAAATAAATAATATTTTTATTTCCTCTGATTATGTTGCGTTGCTAATGCTAGGTTAAAACTTAAAAAAGGTTGAATTTTCTAGTTTAATGCAGTAAAATAGGAGATCATAGAAGAGACGAGCATGACAAATAATGAAGAATCCGGCAAAGCACGGCCATTGGAGTTGGAGAAAGCAGTGAAAGAGAAGGAGAATAATATGGAAAGCAAAGAAGCAGAAGATTCTACGGAAGGACCACCACCTGGCTACTCTTCTATCCAACCCCAGCAGCCGTCGCCTCCACCACCTCACAATTCATCCCCCTCTGCTTCTCCAACGCCTCCACTTTCTTCATCCCTCAAATCCACTCCCCAATCCTCCGGTTTTTAGCCCTATACCTATTCAATTTTATTCTTCTTTGCTATTGCTATGAATGTTGATTTTCTTCCTTTTGTTTCTCTTCGAGTTTTGTAACAATCATTCAGTTCTCTTAACAAGGTCTGTATATATTTGGCTTTGTTCCAATCTAAAGTCTTAACCCCTTAATAAGGTGGTCAATAGAGTGTTGCTGATGAAGCTTTTGATTATATGCCCAACTCGAGCGTGTCCTACTTATTATATCTCTATAATTTCAGATTTAGCAAGCTTTAAAAGGTCCTCTTGTTAATTCGTTTGTGTAATTCTGCTGCAGAAATGGCTCAAATGGTTTGTGGTTCGTGCCGTCGCTTACTTAAGTATCCACGAGGGGCTAGACATGTTCAGTGTTCTTGCTGTCAGACAGTGAACTTTGTGTTGGAAGGTCCTCTCTCTCTCTCTCTCCTTATAAATACTTTGTGTCTTTATACAAATGACTAAATTTTTGAAGCAAGATCTTAAGAAACAATTAGAATGAATGAAATCATATTCTAGATGTGTCAATTGGGATGGAATGTCCCATAACCCATGATACAACCTATGAATTTTGTAAATCCATCCCATCTTTTTTCACTTATTTTTTTTGTTGGGTTTGGATGATATTGGAATGACATTATAATAGAATATTTCATTTGTCTTAAATGATGAGTGAAATTACAAAAAAAAAACAATGAAAAAATGAAAATGATTATCTATAATAACCATAATTATTTGACCTCATACTTAATAGTGTGCTAAATGAGCTCGGCTCGATCATGCAAATCTCATTTCACATAAAGTTTGGTGTGATTATATAGGCTTGGGCCGACCTCAGGGTCGATCCATATGTCCAAACATCTGTTCCCCTACTCTTTCAGCTCGATCTCTTGAGCAGAGATGGAAGAGTAATTCTTGGGTAGTGCATATGAACCTTTTAGCTTGATCTTTTGAACAGAGGTGGAAGAGTAATTCTCGAGCAGTGAATATGAATCGTTTAACTCTCTTAATAAATGCATATAAGTTGATTGGAGAGAGAAAATGAGTACCTTTATATAAAGAGGTGTTAGGGCCAATACTTATCTTCATTTCCTACACAACAAACAAATAGTGAAGAAAAAATGCTCTGTCGCGTCAGCTCGAGTTATCAAAGGTTTTTTAGATCGGTGGTAAGAATTTGGCTAAAACCATAGTCTTGTTTGTTCGGGTTTTTAGAGCGCAAATCTTGAGAGTCTAATGCTTTTATACTTGCTTTTCAGGTCAATTTTTAAAGAATCACTTCCTTTTATTTTCAAACTCAATCCTAGGTAATTCCTCCTCGTTCCTTACTCATTGTTTTTATATTTTGTGTGATCATGCGTAGAGAAGAGACCTCAAACTCAGGCTCGAGCTCCTGGGAGAGCCCCCAATATTCCAATGTTAGTGATAATTCATGGTCTTTTGGGTCATGCTCTTCCAGTAAGATGAGTCAATCAATGTTTCTACCCTCTACCTCAATCACTCTTCCTCAGGATGCTCCAACAATTAAGTTGAGCGTGCCTCAAACCCAAATATCCGTGTCCCGAACGTGGAGGAAAAAGATGCAAAACAAGGGGTCGAGGAACCAACCGATCGCACCCGGGGTTGGTCGGCTATTGTTAAGACTAGTGGGCTAGTGCTCGAGGATGCAAAAAGGTTAGGGAAAACCTATAACATCCCCTCCTCGGTTCAAATAATGATTCCTCTAGAGGGAGCCAAAGATAGTGACCAATTTCCATCTAGGTGGACCATTTTTCACAAGAAGGTGTTGTGGTTGGGGATTTTATTGAGGACTCAGCTCGTGCCAGGACAGTTGATGCCTAATGGGTGGAGGTATCTACTATGCCTGGTATTGATATACCAAGAACTCAGGGTGGATTTAGAGATGCCCGAGTTTAACAAGGCCTACGTACTTAAGCAAAACCCTACATATCTGAGGAGGGTATATATGTCTGTGAATCTGGCTTGGGGTATGAATGTGTCTCTTCCCAAGAATGAGAAAATTGGAAAGAATATTTTTTCTGATTCAGGCCAATGGGAGTCTCCCACTTCTAACGCCAGATTAATAAGGAGTATTTGGAACGACACAAAGGTCGTGATAAGGAATATGAGTTCCTTAATCACTATCTTGAGTCTTAATGCGATCCAAAACTATCTTCCCAAAAAAACCCCTTGGAAGCACTTATTGAACACCTCGTGTTTTGTCGCATGCGGGTTGATGAGGTATGGTGTGGTGGAGCCCTCCCTTAGGATCATTTGAAAACCCTGAGCTCCTCTTAGACGTCGAACCCTTCCCACAGACTTTGGGGATCGGTTCGAAGGGGTTACTGATGGTGGTGAACTGCAACTCTAGTACTCTACTAATAATGTAATAATAAATTCCTTAAATTCTATTTTAAAAAAGTGTTTATTAATAAGCTCATACGTTCTGCAGTGAACCTTGTAATATTGTTTCATAATTGCATAAAAAGATGTGGTATTTAGTTTGTCTTTAGTACTTTTCAGAGCATGAGGTTGGGCAAGTGAAATGCAGTAGTTGTACCGTGTTGCTGATGTACCCTTATGGAGCATCATCAGTTAGATGTTCCTCTTGTCGGGTTGAGACTGAAATTGGGGTAAGTTATTGCTAATTATTGCGTTTCAAATTAACTGCAATGATTTCCCTTTACTTTTATGGTGCATCTCACCCAATTTGATAATTTGTTTATTGTAGCCACACAACTGCCGACCTCCCTGGTCTGTACAACAAGGACATCAACTTCCACTTCCGAATACTCTTCATTAGACCCCAATCCAAATTTGGTGCACAGTTTATGGATCTTATGGTAATTTCAACCATTTTTGTTCTTAACCTCATTTGTAATCAATTTGATATCAACTACATATGTTGCATGCATATTGATATAAAGAAACAGTTGATGCTTATGAACCAATTAATTTATGATTTTATGTATTGTTCAAAGACCTGTCCTCCACTGCATTTTTGTAGTTCTAATAAGTTTATCTTTGTGAATGGACGAATCTATGGGCCAAATACCGGCTGATACTGTTGAGGGTAAAATAAATCTTTCGACCAATCATTGGATGGGGCAAAATCAATAAAGCTTTTGTAGTTATTTGGTTCGTATAAAGTATAACTGGTCTAAATGACTGTATCAAGGAACTTGAAGCAAATTGCCATACATAATATTGTATATGTCACACCAAGAGATAAAGACTAGTGTTTATGCAACAAGGCAAAGTTATCTGAAAAACAATGACTTGGAAACTGTTGTAAATTCTAAGCGGCATGATAACATAAATTCTTTTAGCAAACTATAATATGGACAGACTGGTAAAGACATATATACTTCATAACTAAACTGAACAAAGCAAAGAACTTTGCTCCTATGAAATATACCACAAAGACAATGTAATAGGGTTTATGTCCTTCATACAGTGACTGAAACTTTAGGATATACCTTTTTCTTTGGAAATATTAGAAGAATTATTACAATTGAATGTTTGCAGTATTATCTTCTTTTTTGCGTAGAAATCAGAGAAATTTGCAGCACTATATGGTTTGTAATTCTTCAATCATCAGGTGGGAAGTCCTCATCCGATGCATCATCCAGAAATGAACCCAGAGTTTTCCTCAAAACGTTGAAAGTTTTATCATCCTGAGTTGCATGACACAAGTGAACTAAAACTGTTACTAGTAGAAAGAGACAGTAGTCAAAGATTCAGGGAACCTGGTATAATTGGTGTACCTGCTTCTTCTTTTTCAAGGATTCCTCCAGTTGATTAATTTTATCAGCGCAAGCTTTCTCTTGTTCAGATATAATACTTCTTTCTCGCTTTCCTGATGTTATTACATAAATGGAATAGAGAAATTTATGTTTCCAATACATAACAAGAAAAAGAGTCTCCAATACATAACAAGAAAAGAGTGTCTGATGCTTACTGATTTGTTCATATCGCATGAATAGTCTTTCTTTTTCTTCTTCAAATTTGGAAATAGCATCTACAAAACAAAATGAATGATCAACAGGAAGTGGTGTCAAAACAGTAATCAGTAACACCATAGTAAATCTTAGCCAAAAAAAAAGAAAGATAAATAAGACACTAATAAATATAGGAACTAGGCACCATAGCGGCTTAAGTTAATTTGTGGTAGCAGCAGAAATAAGTATAATCTAATGGAATAGAAATTATGTGGAACGTAACTTAGTGGATGAACTTTAACAGCAACTGATGTTAGCGATATAGAAGTGATGGGTGTTAGGATATGGGAAGGTAACTACAAGATTGTATTACCTTTTAAAGCCTGTAGGTGGGAAGCCTTCTCCTCACAGAATTTCTGATAAGTTGATTGGAACTTGGCAGTCTCATTCTTCAAACAGTTTTCACACTGCAGATGTGTAATCACAAAGTTATGCAAATAAATTTTAGGCGGTAAATAATTCAATTAAACCCAATAACTGCAAAAGCTCAAAATTTTCGTTTCGAAATAGCCACTGCATGAAGCCTCTGCGTTATCTAGATACCTCTTTCGAGCTCTTTGAAAGTGCTTTAGCAAAACTTTGTCTGTTAATTGACGAAAATAAAATATTCTAGTTAGCATATACAATACATGTACTGGGAATTTAAGACTTCATAATTTTAACGAATGATGTAGTTTTTTGTTCTTGATTTACCTATCCTTTTCAAACTTATACTTCAATTCATCCATTGAAGACTTGATCTCTGTAGCTACACTGTGACACCAACACAACAATTATCACAGGATAATAATGGTTACCAGTGGCATTGCGCGTAAGGAAAGAACTTAAAAAAAAAGAACTAACAAACATTGAAATCAACTTGAAAGGTAAAAAGAAAACAAACTGATCATTCTTTTCGCTAGCTGACATCAAAACTTATTGATACAGTTTAGGTAGCCTCTTATTCAATAATGACTCAAACTTGATAGCATAAAAATCAGATCAATCATGTTGAAGGAAAGGAAATCAGGGAATCTCTATAGAGTGAAAACCATAAGAAAAATATATCCAGTAGGTTTTAATTAACTTTCACATCTCCTTCTCTACGAGGTAAAAGAGAACGAATAAGATATTTGTTGAATAAACAATTAGGAATATACACAAAGGATTCATAAATATTTAGACAGAGCTTCAAATTTAGTTTTGGACTTTTAGTAACATGCAATGTACCACCGAAAACAATTAGAAACACCTGGAGATAGTTTCTTCGTTCTTCTTCTGGCCGTCCTTTTGAGCTTTCTCTCTGATCTGATGCAGTGCTGACATAAGACTCTTTATATCGCTGGAAGTTTCATCAATTCTCAATCTCATCTTAATATACAAATTTGAGTACCAAAAAAAAAAACGAATTACACTAAATGAAAGCAGAGATGAACCTAGAAAGATCGAAATCAAGATCGAGATCCATATTTTCGCTGCTGGTTCGCTTCCTGTTATCAGTTTTGATGAGGTCGGGTCCGGACACGTGCCTCTTGGTTCTTGCTCCGGCCGAGGACATTGTTGTGTGTAGTTCTTCGGAACTTTAGGTTACGAGTTGAGATCGACCAAGCTCTTTTGAGCTTCAGAGGCTGATTCGAAAACTGTGAGTCGAAGTGTTCTGTTCGGGTTGAACTGCTATTTGTGGCGCGCTTTCATTTTCTAGTTGTATTTAAATTCAATTTATTATTATTATTATTATTATTATTATTATTATTATTATTTTCTGTTTTCAAATTTTTTATCTGGCTTAATGGTTGTAGTAGTGCAACATTACCAAAGTTTTATTGTGAGAGCCACAAATTGAAGATTTGAGATTTCAGTTTTCTAATAGTATTTAGAAAACAATATTTAAGATAATTAACAATAAAAAATATATTTAAGATAACATCAACTAAGATTAAATAATAATTTACTTTCATTTACAATACAATTACATTAGAAAACAATATTTAAGATAATTAACAATAAAAAATATATTTAAGATAACATCAACTAAGATTAAATAATAATTTACTTTCATTTACAATACAATTACATTAGAATTTATAATATTATGTTAAGTAACATCAATTGAGATTAAATCATAATTTACTTTCAGCTATAATACAAATACATGAGAATATGAAGCAGGATATGTGTAACGGTAACTTATTAATACAAAACAATGAAAATATTTATAAGTAGCAGTAATAGTAATTGAGACCATTCAAAAAATAATACAAATAGTTAAAATTCTTTTATTTATACCACTAAGTTCAATCATTTCCGACATTTCTTTTACAATTATCTTTTTGTATTTTGGCTATTTTTTATTCGAAGAATCAACTTTCTATATCTAGTATTAAAGTGTGAGTAATTCTACATTGTACTCATACATAACTCCTCTCTTTTAATTTTTCTCAAAACAATAATGCTATCATTTAATAGATATATATTTAATAGATTTAAAGTTAAATTATAATTTTTTTTATTACAATATAATTTCATAAAAATTGATGATACTGTCATTTTTTTTTCATTTTAAATGCATATATATGCAAACATATATACCACAATATATGTAATAATAACTTATTAATACTGTTAAGTATCCTTGTCACATATCGACTAAGAACAAGAAAACAAAACTACTTATAAACTTGATCAACAATTAATTCAATGAAATCATTTCTAACAAATATAAAATATTAAAACAATCAAGATATTTATAAGTAATCTTTTAACAATAGTATTAATCATTAAAAATCTTTTACTTGGGGCTAAGTTTAACCCCTTTCCACATTTCTTTTACAATTCTAAAACATCGTGTGTCCGTGCTATGTCTGATTTGAAGAATCAAATTACACAATGCATCATTTTCAAAAGATATGAAACATAATTAACAACCTCAATAATTTGGCCTTATCTACTATCAACATAAATTCAATAAACAATTGAACAATTGTTTACAAATTTATGTTGTTACCAGTTTTGAATCTTTATTTGAAACTACAATATGCTTAGGTGTGATTTTTTTAGCTAAAATACTTTGTGTGTGATATTGTGTAAAATGCATTCAAAAATGTAAACTTAACAATTTTAATATTAAATTGTTTTAGGTTGTGTTTTCTCTTTATTTTTTATTTTTTTTCCAAATATACATAAAAATCTTAACACACACTTAAATTTTATATTGGTAATCTTTGTTTTTCAATATTAATAAATTTTGTATAAATTATTATATACATTTTAAAAATTATTGCATGGTCTCTGTAAGTTTATTTGTCTTGAATTAACCACTCAAATCTATAATTAAGTTTGTTTTTCATATAAAGTAAAATGTGATTTATGCATATTTTAATTTTTTTCTCATTTTATATATTTTTAAATGTTGCAATATGTTCACTCGTGTTATTGCATGTGCATCGATGCTAGTTAAAAAACAAAAAAGAAAAAAAAATCATACTTGTCCTTCACCTACTTAATAAAAAAAAATACTTGTCCTTCACCTACTTAATAAAAAAAAATACTTGTCTTTAAGATTTTAAAAATTCTCCATTTGATAATCTATTTTGAGAAAATATAAAAAAAAAACACAATAAATTCATTTTTAAAAATATATACGGGCAAGTTTATTCATCCAAAATAAACAAACGCTATTTTGACTAAAAAATAGTATATTACGGGGAATGATTGATTATATATATTATAAGTTGGTTACAATTTGCATTATATTTGAAACCCACTGGTAAAGGCACCTTTGAATTGATTTAGATTATGTTAGGTATGTGAATCTTCACAAAAAACTTTCATAATAACAAATAATATTTTGATTTTTATGTTTAATACCTAAATATTTAGTGTATTAAATTTTATCTTTGAATATTAATTAAGTTTTGCACATAATATTATTTTTTAAATAATAAATGAATTTAATTAGAATATTTTTTGTGTCACCACTAAGTAATAAACACATTAAGAAAATGCTCTTTTTTTTCTTCAATAAATAACATATTTTCAATCATTTCTGCTTGGATCATTTTTTAAATTGTCCTTGAGGTTTGCTATATTTTAAGTTATGCCCTAGGGTTTATAAAATGTCACAAATATCCTTATGTTTTAATGGTATTAATTCTTCATCTATTACTATTTAAATTACTTTTCTTTGGCTCTGATACCAATTTTCTGAGGATCGATATAATCTTGATATAATCTTAATCTGGAGTTAAAATTGACATAGTTGAAGGTCTTTGTGTATTTATTGACGGTAATAAATTATTTAAAAAACTTATTATTTTACTATATAAATCTAATTTTCTTCTGTATTCTTTACAATTGCATAGTATTCTATGTTCTTCATTATGTTGGTTACTTAATTCTAATCTTGACTCTATTAATTGTCCTTTAAAATTAAAAATTACTCTTTCATTTGTTAAATCTAATAGTTCTAATTTATGTACTAGTGATTCGATATTCATAAAGTATTATTTTATTTCTAAAAATAAAGTATTATTTTATTTCTAAAAATAAAGTATTATTTTATTTCTAAAACTAAATTATATTTTCCTGTTTTAAAGATATTATACTTTGTTGTAAGCGAATATTTCAACATTCAAGATTCTTAATTAGCTTAAATTTATAATCATCATACCTAAATTTAATGGGTCCACCACGATCTTCCCTTCTGTTCGTCTTCTTTTGTTACACCTGTTATGCCTCAGCTTCGCTTACACCTCAACACCTTCCTGGTAATGGTGAGCTTTCTACATCCGTACATGAATGGTGTCCAATAGTTGACTTACTAAAGAAGTGTAATAGAACTCCATTTTATTCAAAATATAATGATTATTACAACTTAATGCCAAATAAGAACCTTGAAAGGGGTGCTTAGCCGCTCATACTTACTGGGTATTTCATTATTGGATTCTGGATTTCTAGGTAGAAAGGTTTTAGTGTTTGAGTAGAGAGCTATCGATTTCTATCCGTTCGTGTTTTTGGAAATGATAATAAGGGTTCCTTTTATAGAATAAGGAATCCCTGTTTACAAGACTAAATTTATTATTTTATCCTTGCTTTAATAATTCATCTGCTTTTCCTTCTTTAATGGATAATCATTACTTTTTTCCTTGGCATATGTTGCCGACTAAGATGTGGGGTCTATATCTTTATTTCTTTTGTAGTCTTCTGCCAACAGCTGCTTTTCTTAATTTCCTTTGTCATTTTCTACCGACTGGTCCTTTGATGATGTTGATGATGACACATCTTCATCTTCTCGATCTTTGATGCAGAGAATGCACCTATGGTCTTTGGTGGCTTTTCTGGCATAGAAGCAAAATACTTTCATGGTTTCTTGACCAATTTCTAAATTGTTGCAATTAAAATTGGTTTCATATTTGGTGATTTTTTCACCATCTTCTTTTGACAGAGCCATGCTGCTGTGAGAAATGATGATAAATTTACTAGTTGAATAATTTACTTTAATCTCAGTAGAATTGTCGATCTTTCTGAGCTCATAGTAAATTTGGCTTAGCATTTGTCCTCTTAATACACAGAGTTCTTCTGTGTTGAATTCTTTTTCTAGAAGTGCCCTTGGTTTGGGAACCTCTCTGTTTATGTTGGAAATCCCTATCTTGATGAAGTGGTAGGGACTAATACTTCCTTCCTCATTCCAGTCCATTAATGAACTAAAAAATCTAAGATAAAACGGAGGTTTATCACATTCATTTTAATTTTTCTTCTAAAATTCTTAATTGCTCTTTTAAAATTTTCTGGGAAATAATTTAATTCACTTAAATTAATTCCTGGATATATATTTTCTATTAATCCTACATGAAATGCTTTATACATAAAAATTGGATAAGCTCCTTCCAATATATTAAATTTACTACCTGCAGGAAATTCCTTGTCTGTAGTATAGAATTTCATATCTTCAATATGTTCTTGGGTAGATTTTCTGGCTAGATTATAGAGACTTAACCAATGGAGTTTGTTGAGGTTTCTGTATTGGTCTTTTTCATCTTGATAATTGGAGTAGTTTTAGAAGATGTTTCCCTGAATAGTACTGAATGTTTTGTTATTTTTGATGTCTCTGGTGGAGATGTTTCTCTAAATAGCATTAAAGGTCTTTCTATTTTTCCAAGGTTTGTCAATCTGCTTGTAGCTGTTGGTTGTTGTAGTAGTACTACAAAATAATTTCTTACTATCTCCTCTGGAGTTATTAGTTTTGGTGTTTTGTAGTTGGCATAACTTCCTTCAACTTCTATTCTGTTGGTGAAGGCTCTATGAGTTACTCCACTAATTCCTAGAATATATTTGCTAGCTTCTGCCCAGTTGTTATAAATTTCTAGTTTTGGGCCATTATAGACCACATAAACTTTTTTCTGTTCTTCTTTTTCTACTTCGTCTGCCCAATTGGGTTTAGAAGTTTTTTGTGAGCTGTTAGGTTCATTTTTTAACAGAGATTCCTCATTTGAGGTTCTGCTCTCTAAAGTTTGTTTTGAACATTTAAGTTCTTTATGTTTTATTCCTGTCTCTGTAAGAGATTTCTTGAGGTATAGCAACTCGAGTTGTTCCTATAGGATTTTTATCTCCTTTTCTTTTATCTTGATCTTAATATCAAGCTGTTCCATTCTTGCAATCATAAAAATAGTTAGAGGTGCTAATTCTCTAGTAAGAGCATCAACCAAGCTATTTTATGTCCTGGAAGATGTTCAACATCAAAATTGTAATGGTTGAACCATTGTTGCCAATTAATTAGTCTTCCTTGTTTATAATCTCCTACAATATTAGTTCTTAAAAAATAACCAAAATTCTTGTTATCTGTTCTAATAATGAATCTAGAACTTATGAAATATATTGCAAATTTCTTAATAGCTTTTTTAACAGCTAAGTATTCTTTCTCATTACTATGATAATTTAATTCTGGCCCTTGAAAAGACCCTGATGTGTATATGCAAAGATATTCATCTTTGTCATCTACTCTTGCTTTAATTACTGCTCCCCAATATTCTTGTGAAGCATCTATTTCAATTATCATTTTATCATCTAGTCTTGGATGGTATAAAGTTGGTAAATTTTTTACTTTTACTTTTACTCTATCCATATATAGAGTATCTTCTTCTGTTCATTTCCAGACATGATCTTTTTTCAATTTTGCTTGTAATGGTTTTCTCATTTCTGCAAGTTTCTTGATATAGGCTTCTGCATATGTTAAACATCCTAAAAATCTTTGTAATTGGTTTTAATCTTTTAATTCACTAGGAAAACCTTGAATATTATTTAGTATATGGGGTTGTAGATTATGTTTTCCATCTTCAATCTCCAATCCTAAGTATTTGATTTTGTGTTGAGCAAGTACTGCTTTTTTTCAGAGAGTACAATGCCTTCTTTTCTACATTCTTGTAATATATTGATAATATCCAAATAATGTTTATTTAATTCATTACTGAAAACTAAAATATCATCTATGTAAACACAACAAATGTCTTGTAATTTCTTAAAAATATTATCCATATATCTTTGAAAAGTACCTGGAGCTTGTTTTAATCCAAATGGTATTACCGTCCATTGGAATTTTCCTTGAGGGCAACTGAATGCTGTTAATTTTTGAGATTCTTCATCCAATCTTATTTGCCAAAATCCACTTTTGCAATCGAAACTTGAGAAGTATTTCTTTCCTTTTATTAATGATAGTAGTTCTTCCTTTTTTGGAATGAAGTATCCATTATCAATGGTCTCTTTATTTAATGCTTTGAAGTTTATTACCATTCTTTTTTTACGTCTTCTTTTCTCACCTTCTTTTTCAACTAAAAATACTGGACTAGAGTGAGGTGAATTACTCGGTATTATGACTTTTAATTCCAAAAGTTCTTTAATTTGTTTTCCAAATTCAATCATGTCTTTTGGAGTATAAATCATTGGTTTTACTCTTACGACTTTGTTAGGATCTCTTAATTTTATATTGACTATTGTTTTAGATTTATTTATTTTTTGATCTAAAGGATTTTCTGAACTGACTATTTTTAATAGTCTTCTAATGCTTGTTAAGGCTTTATCTTCCTGTATCTCATTGAGAAAAGAGTTTTGTTTTTCTTCTATATCTAATGAAATATTTTCTAGACAAAGTTTTTGTTTTTGTTGGTATTTTATCTCACCACGTTTCACTTTTTATGTTGTTGCATAAAAGTTGGGTTTGAGACAGTTAGAGCTTTTCTTACTTTAGAGACATATATTGTATCTCCTTCTAAAATTGTAAGACTTATTTTTTCAGAATGTTGTGTGAAAGTTTGATATAAATTTAAGAAATTATTTCCTATTAACAAGTCTACACCTGTTTCTTGTTGATATATAGTAGGAATATGAAAGTTTTCTCCTCCTATTATTATATAAGTATCTTTTAATACTTAATTGAGGTTTATTGTGGTAATATTAGCAATTTTTACACTTAAATCTTTAGGTGCTTGTTTTCAGTTGTCTTATGGAAATACATATCTACTAGCTACACACATACTAGCTCCTGTATCTATATATGCATGTAAATGCTAAGTGTTATAACCTTTAAATTTTAGTCCTACTTTAATGTAAGTACTATTTGGATTTGTAATACTATACAAATCATTCATTTTTTGAAGAATATTCATGATCTGAATGTTCATATTCTGAGTCAGTTATTTCTTCTTCAGTTTCTTCTAATAGATAAATACTATAAGTATCATCTATATCAGATTCCTCAATTGGTTCTAATTCCATTTTGAAGGCTTCTTCTAAGATTTTTGCTTTCTGTGGAAATTCCTTTTTAAATTCTTTTTTATGTTGAAGTCTGCTTGGACATTCATTTGCATAATGTCCTTCCTCATTATAGATCCAACATCTACATTTTTTATTTCCTGAAGGGCAATAATTCCTTTTTTCAGAAGGTTTATAAACCTTTCTTCTAAAATATATTTTCTTGTAGTTTTCTTTATTGGATCTCTTTTTATATTTTTGGAAATTTTGTTTTCTAAATTTATATTTTTTAAATTTTTGTTTATAAGATTTTATATTGCATCCATATTTTCCTGGCATTCTAAAATCTCTTGTATCACAACACATTTTATGATTTCCTCTTATTTGTTTATATTCTTTTCTTTCTTGGCATTTTATAATGATCCAATCTCTAAGACTTCTTATTCTTCCTCTTAGAGTATCTAGTATAGTTTCTCTATTCCTTTGTTCCCAATTTTCTGTTAAAGTTTTATATAATGTTTCAGGTAATTTTTGAAAAAACATTTCTTTATAAATTGTTTGTATAGAGGGTGGTAATTTATGGTAATACATTTCATATTCACAAATAAAAGAATTTATATAACACATGTTACAAATTTCCATATTTGTTAGATGCCATTTAGCTTTATTAATTTCATTTTCACTTGATTCAGTGATAGTCCTTCCTTTATCTTCCCTAATAAATTCTTTGTATATTTCATTTATTACTGTATCTAAGTATTCTCTTCCCGTGGAAGCATTTCCTTGCATTAATAAATGTTGTTGATATGTTAAGTTTGAAAACCAAACTTTTATATTTCCTGTCATTTTATGTGCTATAAGCACTCTTCAAATTGAAGGATTTGTTTTGGTAGTTGGAGAAGTTGTATAAGAATGCTCATCCCACTAGACCATTCATCTAAAGCTTTTTTTTCTATCTCTTATACAATCTAAATTTAGAAGTTCAGATTTATAATTATCATGGAGTTTGAACTCTGGTGGAATACTACCTCTAGTTCCCCAATGCAACCCTTCCTCCATTTTAGGTGGTTGTCTTCTTCTCAGGTTGTTCTGATCTTTGTCTACTTCTTTCCTCCCTATGTGGGTCAGATGTTTCTTCTTGGTAAAGGATTGGTAATGAAATTGTTTTCATATGACCTTTTGGGGTTATGTTTTCTGGTTCTTAATTAGTTTCACTGATTATTGTCATATCATCTTCTTCTTTGTTAGTGCAAAGTTTTCCAATATAATGTTCTTCTATTTCTTCATTGGTTAATGTCAACAATTTGACCAATGTTTCTATATCCTTATTCTTAGGGTTCATAAATTCTTTTTCTAATTTTTTTTCTATATTCCATTAATTTGGAATTATTTCTTTATTCTTAGATTGTTTCTCATTTTTTCTTTTCTCATTTTTAGGAATCAAAGAATCTGATTTCCTCGGTGGTTCTTCTTTTAATCCTTCTAAGGGATCATATTTATGATCTATTTTTAGATTGTATACATCTTTTCTTAATTTTGAAAATTCTTTATGCATATTTTGTTGTAGTTTATTATAACCATACTATTTTATTTCCTTTAATAGTTCTCTTTGTATATCTATTATTTCTTGTGAATATTTTGTGTTTGATTCCTGAACTAGATCCATTTCCTCTGTTAATAATTGTATAGTCTCAAATAGTATTGTTTGATTTTTTGCCACACCTACTAGGTTTCCATTTATTTCTAAATGCATATTTTTTATTTTATCCTTAAACATGATTTTCCCTAATATGCAATCATGAACTAATGCTTTCATTATTTTAACTTCATTTTCTAGTTTTTTAACTTCTTGTTGATTTGAAGTTTCTTCTTCATGATCTATAAAAGTAAATATTGGTATGCTATTACTTTTTCTTATTGTTATCAAGGGTTTTTCTTTAATATCTAATTTCCATTCTTCTGATATTTCAAAGTCTATTAGTATTTTTGGTTTTATTATTTGTCCTAATTCTTTAAAAGTTTTATCTATTTCTATAAATTAATTTTGTCCATATGTTGAGCTATTATGACTATTTGTTAAAGAATATGCCACTGGATAATGTATTGAAAATGGATGATTTCCTTCTTTCATTAAATCTCCTCTTTCAAATTCATGAGCTAGACTTAATACTTGGTTTAGATTTTTATCTTGTATATTTATAGCAAATCTAGGATATGCTGTAAATTTTAATTTTTGGTATCCTAAGTTTCCATGAATCATTCCTAATAAAATAAAGCATCTTGTCTGTTTACTATTCTATTGTCTAATAAAGCAATTTTTATTGGTGTATCTATTCCTTCTCTAAAATGAGCTTTTATTAATATTTGGATTCCTCCTAAATGGATGTATCTAATTTTTTCTTTATCCTTTCGAGGAATTTTTGATAATTTTTTAATATAGTTTCTTTATCAATTAATGGTATATTATATCTTCCTTTTGCATCTGTAATTTTAATACTCATTTATTTTTACTTATACCATAATAGATTATATTTTTTCTAGGAAATATCTTTCTTAATAAAAATGATGGGTCTTTAAATCCATCTCCTTCTTTACGATTTAATTTAGCTTTTTGAATTTCTTCAAATTTCTTTTTACTTATTACCATTTCCTGTGAAAAACATCCTGAAATGTCTTCTGTTTCTATATATAATATTTCTTGGTTTATTTTTTCCTCTTCCATACTCTTTTTTTATAACCTTAGGGGTATTTTTGATGAGTGTCAATTTTAACTTCCATTATGTTTTCAAAGGTATTTTTGAATTTTTTAAAACCTGAAGGGTGTTTCTGAAGATTCTTTAAACCTTAGGGATACTTTTGATTTTTTTCCTTTCTAATTATATATTTATTACATATTAGGGATATATAAAATGAAATACAAAAAATGTGACATGTGATTTAACTCTCAATAAATCGAGAAAGATCACATAATTCAATTCTATACTTTAATTAATACATAAATTAAAATAAGAGTTTGTTATTAAATTTCATGTAAATTTAATTATTAGAAATGTGATTAAATGAATACTCATATGAATTGTGACACTCATAGCTCTATTAAAGTATAGTCCTCAGTATATTTTTTTACTTACTATTTTTTCATTTTATTTAATAAGTAGTATTTTTCGGATTAAAAATATTAAAATATGAACTTTCTACTGAAAGGGGATAAAATATATTTTTGAAAATTTTTATGAATTTTTTAAAGCGTGACCAATCAAAATAGGACATGTGGATGCCATGCAAGCGAAGAGAAGCTAATTGGAGCGCACCACGGGTATCAACTGATGCATTCGTTACCACATGGATGCCATGAAAGCGAAGAGGAGCCAATTGGAGCGCATCACTTGCACCAATTGGCATAGGCAGTGCCTCATGTCGTCACAATGTTCACTCTGAGGTTTGTTGAGAAGTTAACGAACATGCCACATGTCGTTACGAGATTGACATGTTTGTTCCATCAGAGTGCCATGTAATCTAGATCAACGAATTGTAGAGTGCCACCTATCACTATCTCAACTCGTGTTGACCAACTCCATTCCACCTCATCATGCATCACACGTTGATTCGTCCTGTATTTTTCACATGCCATGTGTCACAATCCAATTGACCAGTACTATTTAATTTCCTTTTTTATCTCAAAATTTGATCTGAAGTTGATTTGACGGTCCATATTCCATCTAAGCCTAATTTAACCTCCTAATTTCATCAGAAAACACACATAGTTAAGTTTTGCAATTTTTACAAGTTTTTGGTGCTAAAAAAGAGAGAGAGAAGTTTAAGAGGATATATAAATTGGTGGAGATTTAAGAGGAGATTGGTAATATAATTTAAGAGATTAATTGTATTTATTCTTTTTCTCAGTTCTTTATTAATTTGTATGTCTTTCTTATTGAAAAATATGAGATTTATGAATTCATTTATGTCTAGCTAATTTATTAATCTAGAGGTTTAATGAACCCAAATTTTTATATATGATGATCTAATAATTTATCCCAACTATGATTTCAATTCAATTATATTATTTAATCTTATTTTTATGCTATTAATTGTTTATCCATAATTGATCTATAGAATCAATTAAATAGATTTGAGATAATTATTTAGTTATTTTTCTTGATTAAATAACATGCATAGTTTCTAGGAAGAGATGTATAGTTTTTGTGTATGTAATTCATAATTGATGAACTTAATGAGTAGTTTGTAATTTAATTGATATGAGTGTGTTATTAGGTTAATTACTATATAGTGTGTAGTTTACTTGAGAGAAAATATATGCTTGGTTAGATTTAATTGGTCATGTAATTGATTGATAAAAAATAAGGGAATTAAGTATTTCTATATATTTTCTAATATATCTTTTTAGCTACTAATTTTGAGTTAATTAATTACTACAATTTTTTTCAGTTATTTTAATTTTATTTTCTCAAAGCACAATAAATTGATATTTACTTTTTTAGTTTTAAAATTATTTCTAATAACATAATCTCTATAGGAAGGATTTTTTCTTATCATTATATTACTTGTTTGTTATAATATACTTTTGTTTGCTATAATATACTTGTGTACCCATTGAACACAATTCAAGCAATCAAAAATTTTTTCCCCATTGACGAGGATTATAAGCATTAGAAATTAATTTTTATTTTACTTATTTTTCTTTATTTATTTATCGTAACTTTAATTTTAATTAATTTAATTATTTTTTAATTGGTATTTATTTTAAATTTTTTTGACATCTCCTTTAGTGCTATTAAAAACATATTTGGCTCTATTACATGAGCAGAGCCGGTAAGGGAGAAACTTTTCTTTTAGATTCTGAAATCGAGCGTACTATGAGATCAATAAGAAAATAACAAGTTGTTACCCAAGTGAAAGAAATGGCTAATCCATTAGAAATAAACAATAATGAGCTGAATTTGAACAACTAGATACCTTTAATGAATGATAGGGACAAAGCATTGAATGAATACACATTTCCTATGCTAGAAGGGCTAAATCCAAGTATTACAAGGCCAAACATTCATAAATAGTTGGACAATTCAGTGGATTACCAATAGAGGATCCTCATTTACATATCAGATTATTTATTGAAGTTGAAGATTCATTCAAGTTCAATGGTGTGACCGAGGAGGCGTTTAAGTTCAAATTGTTCCCTTACTCTTTGCAAGACCATGCTAGAGTTTGGCTAAATCTTTTGCCACCTAATTTCATTACAACTTTGAATGATTTGGAAGAGAAATTCTTCATGAAATATTTCACACAAACAAAGAATGCCAAGCTTAGAAATGACATTACCTCTTACCAACAAATTGAAAAAAATCTTTATATAAAGCATGAGAAAGATTCAAAGAATTACTAAGGAAGTGTCCTCACCATGGTAGCTCTCATTGGATCCAAGCAGAGACTTTCTATAATGATACCAATGCTCAAACAAGAACCATTTTTTATGCATCCGCTAATGGAGCTATGCTAACCAAATCTTACAATTAAGATTATGATTTACTTAAGAAAATGACTAGCAATAATTATCAATTTCCAATGGATAGAATGGTAGTCATAAGAAGAATATACAAAGTGCATAAGGTAAATGATGTTATCGAACTTACAGGTCAAGTGTCATTTTTGATGAATCTGTTGAAGGCTCAATACTCACTAGCGAGTATAAAGCATGTCTAAGATTTAGGGATGTCCTGTGTCTTTTATGTTCGAGCTCATTTGTTTGGTAATTGTCCAAGTAATTCTGAATCAGTATGCTATGTGGGTAATATGAACCAAAATAATAATCCATACTCAAACACATATAACCCACAATGGAGACAACATCCAAATATTTCTTAGAGTAATAACGACAATCAAGGTGGTAGTCAATTCAACTGTCAATCATTTCCACTACCTGGTTTTCAACAACCAAAATAATCACAAGCCCAAGAATAGAAGCACCTTATTGAGGAAAATAAAAACTCTTTAATGGTGATGGTGAAAGACTTCATCCGTCAAGTAAATAAAAAAGTGTCCAATCAATAAGCTTCAATTCAGAATTTAGAGACCCAAATGGAGCAACTTTCCCAGGTCATAGCCTCAAGGTAACCTTCCAAGTGACACACTTATTAACCCAAGAAGAGAAGGTAGGGAACTTTTCAAAGCCATAGCCTTAAGGAGTGGTAAAACTTTAGAGCAAGAACATGAGACTTAGAAGGATGAGGAGGAACAAAAAGCTAAAAAGGATGATGAGGAAATTGCATAAATATAGTATTGGAAAGGATATAATTCATCCAAAAAGAGCAACCTTTGCAAACCCATTATTCCTTTCCCTCAAAGACTGCAAAGAAAAAAAAAATAGATAAGTAGTTTTCAAATTTTTGGGTGTCTTCAAGAAGTTGCACATAAATATAACATTTGTATATGCACTTTAATAGATGCCTTCTTATGCAAAATTTCTAAAGGGCATCCTATCTAAGAAAATAAGTCTTGGTGATAATAAAAAAATAACCTTGATTGAAGGTTGTAGTGCTATCCTTGCTAGAAAACTACCCCAAAAATTGAAAGACTAAACTGTTACAAAAATTGAAAGATTAAGGTAGCTTTAACATTCCTTGCACAATTGGGAACATGAACTTTGAGAAAGAACTATGTGACTTAAGTGTAATCATTAACCTTATTCTATTATCGATCTGGGGTTGGTAAAACTAAACTCACTTCAGTAACATTACAAATGGAAGATAGATCAATTAAGCAATCCTGAGGTTTGGTAGAAGATTTGCTAGTAAAAGTAGACAAGTTCATTTTTTCGGTGGATTTCATGTATTAGATATAAAAGAAGACCATAAAATTCCTATCATACTTGGTCATCTATTCTTAGCAGCCAAAAGAGTACTCATTGATGTACAAAAATGTGAGCTTACAATGAGAGTGCAAGAAGAACAAGTAACATTTAAAAGTTTTAGAGCATCTGAGCCCCTAATATTGATAATGTTAATGAATGTTTTAGGATAGATGTTACTGATTATGATGATAACTTAAAAAAATATGTTTAGTCACCCATAGTTAAGACTATGAAGTAAACTCACCAAGAAATAACTCAATCTATTTTAATTTTGAAAGTATGGAATTTATGATCGATAATCTTAATTGTGTGAACTATTTGAAGGCTACACCTCCTAGGTATATACCTAATTTGCTTGTGGAGAGTTTTGAGATATGATCTAAGCTCAAACCATCTATTGAGGGGCTAACAAGCTTAGACCTCACACATTTATCTTACCATCCCCAATCAAGTAGGCAAGTGAAAGAGTCCAATAGAGAGGTGAAAATGATGCTATAAATACATAAATTAGATGAGCTATTGGGAGTGCTTATAAAAATTACAAAAATTACAAAAAGAAAAAAAAATATGGCCCCATATTTTTAAACTAGGAAATAAAGTATTAGTAAACAATTCAAGATTCAAACTGTTTCTAGGAAAACTCAATGGTAAATGGACATAGAGGGATGCACCTTAGAAGTTGACATGCCCGTCTACTCAAGGATGTTAACGTGACACTGGTTGGGAGGGGACCTGATGTTACTTTACTTATATTTTTTTATTGTTTTTATTTTGTAGGTAAATAAATGTAGAGAGGAATGATGCAACAAGATTGAGCATTTCAATGACAGATGTGGTATGGCAAGACTAAGAGAGTTTTCTTTCCTTTTACTTTTTCATATTTATATATACACATTGGGGACAATGTATAATTTAATTTTGAGAAAGGAAATTTCATTCTCTATTTTGGTGTTTAGTACACATTTTTAATTTTTAGCAAAAAATTATTTTAATACGATTTTAATCATGATTTAGGTAGAAATTTATAAATATATGGAAACCAAATGCATGCATGCTTGATGTGAAATGTATGAACCCATGATAAAAATTGGTTGTCATGAATAGGATAAGGATGTAACGTGCTTGTTAAGATACTTACATAAATCATGTGATATGCTTGCTAGTTTTGATTGGATATTCAAATTTTTATGTACATGTTCATAATTGATTTTGGTGTGCTTATTAAGAGAAAACTTGTGGTGAGTTATACGAGTTGATGAGATCTGCCATGTTTTAGAATCTATGTGATCATCCCTTGAAGCAAAATTCTAAATAGTATTTAACAAGGGAGATGATTTACTTTAGTCACCCATTTGAGCTCAAGTAAAAACCTTTCATATCTTTAAGCCACATGTTAAACCTAGCCAATAAGTATTACCTTTACCTTTACACCTTTAGCTTATACAAAAATAAAATGAAATCATATGTTATGTTATAGAGTGAGGGTAATCATATTAAAATATGAACTTTCTAGTGAAAAGGGATGAAAATATATTTTTTAAGAATTTTCATAGATTTTTTAATGTAGGACCAATTGAAACATGACATGTAGATGCCACATAAGCATAAAGGTGCCAATTGGAGCCTGTTGCGTGTACCAGTTGATGCAATCATTTCCATGTGGATGCCACACAAGCAAAGAGGAGCCAATCAGAGCACGTTGTGTATACCAACTAACATAGATGTTGTCATATGTCATCACAGCGTTAACTCCAATTTAGTTGAGTAGTCAAAGAATCATAGAGTGTCACCTGTCACTGAATCAGCCTGCATTGATGAGCACCATTTTTCCTTGCCACATATCACGCGTTGTATTGTGTCATGTTCTCACCTATCACGTGTCGTAATCCAATTGGCCAATGCTGTTTAATTTCCCTTTTTCATCTTATCCTTTGATGTGAAGTTGATTTGACAGTCCAAATTACATCTACGCCTAATTTAACCTTGATTTCATCAGAAAACCTACGCAGCTAGATTTTGCAATCTTTTATCAGTTTTGGTGCCAAAAAGGGGAGAGATAAGTTCAAGAGGAGATACAATTTGGTGGAGATTCAAGAGAAGATTGGTACTAAAAATTAAAGAGATTGATTGTATTTATTCTTTTCCTCCTTTCTTTATTAATATTTATATCTTATTGAAAAATATGAGATTTATGAATTCAATAATGTCTAACTAATTTATTAATTTGATGGTCTTTTGAACCCAATTTTCTACATATGATGATCTAACATTTTACCCCAAATATGATTTCAATTTAATTATATTATTTAATCTAATTTTTATGCTATTAATTGTTTAGCCACAATTGATCTATAGAGACAATTAAATAAATTTGAAAGAATTATTTAATTGTTTGTCTTGATTAAATAACATGCATAAATTCTAGGTAGAGATGTATGTGATCCATAATTGATAGATGTATATGATCCATAATTGATTAATTTAATGAGTAGTATATAATTTAATTGATATGGGAGTGTATCTATAGAGACAATTAAATAAATTTGAAAGAATTATTTAATTGTTTGTCTTGATTAAATAACATGCATAAATTCTAGGTAGAGATGTATGTGATCCATAATTGATAGATGTATATGATCCATAATTGATTAATTTAATGAGTAGTATACAATTTAATTGATATGAGAGTGTAATTGGGTTAATTACTACAAGGTGTGTAGTTTAATTGAGAGAGGAATACGTGCTAGGTTAGATTCAATTGATCATGTAATTGACTCGTAATTATATGGGGGATTTTAGTTATTCACATGCTTAGTAAATTGATGGATTAAATATTCTTAGATATTTTATCATATATCTTCTTAGCTGTTAATTTTGTGTTAATTAATTACTGCTATTTCTTTTTAATTCTTTGACTTTTGTGTTTTAAAAACACAATAATATGATCTTTACATTTTAGTTTTAAAATTAGTTTCTAATAACATAATCTCCGTAGGAATGATATTTTATTATCATTATATTACTTGTTTGTGATACGTATACTTGTGTACTCATTGTACATAATTTGAACAATGAAAATGCACAATAAAGATTAACATTACTTTTGTAAAAAATTATTGAAACCAACATAAGATTGAAAATAATTCTATATCAATCAACTAATTAAGTTAAATAAATAAAAGTTTTGTTTTTTTTTTGTATTTTTGTAAAAATAAAATAAAAATAAAGAAAGTTGTGAAAGCACAATGTGTTATAGTAAATGAAGAGGGGCATGAGATTAAAGACTATCCATACTATTGGACTATAATTCAATCAATTATGTTATGATCTAAATTAGTTTCAGAAATTCTAAACCTATTTTATAAGTTAATACATTCTTGAGTTGATAGCTTTATCTTTAGAAATTTTGGTTCGCCCAAAAATTCCTTAATTTTCTTATTGACAATTCGATTATTAACTAACTTAACTCCTGAACAACCTAGAATTATGCACAATATATTTAATTTAATTAATGCATTACGATCATAAAAGATAATAACTAAATTAGATAAAATTGATATTATTGATAATTTTTAAATGAAGTATTTAATCTCAATTGTAATTAAAAATCACGTATTGTTAGTCCAATTATAAAAATTAATAATTTCATACTAATATTATAATTTAGCATTAAATATAACCAAAAATCAAATTTGTTGTGCACCTAATCCAAAAACTAGCATGTTCTTGACATTTAAATATGGAATTAAACACACCGCCAATTCAAAATTCAAAATTTTAATTGAATCATAACATTAAAAATCAAATTAAATCATAATCTAGGCTAAGAATTGTTCATAATCACATAAACAAAATTAGTTATTTATGAAATCAATTAAAATCAATAAAAGAACTAAATAATCCATGAAAAGAATATCAAAAAGAAAAGAGTAGAGAAAAAAATCTTATTAAAGATGATGAAATGGATTCAAATTATCCAAATCCACTAATCTTCAATCTCCCTATAAGTATCCTTCAAGAATGTCTCCGATATGAATTTCTTCTCATCTTATTTTATTTTTGGCTACTTAATTATGTAAATGGGTGATGTTTGGGTGTTTAATAGAAACAAATTATGTATTTATTCACATATTAAACTAGGACCATTGGATTTTAGATGCAATGAATGATGTTAGGTATGCTACATGTAAAGGGATGTGCAACCCTAACGAGTGGATCACCTCGCCTATATAGAATACATCGTATTGAGCATCTTATGTGTTACGAATTAGTGCTGATGATTAGTAAATCATATCAGCTCCTCTAACAATTAATGATCCGGCTATGAGTAGACATTGGGGTCAAATGACCTGGTGGTGTCCCATGTTTCTACTCCATGTTCATGCAAGGGGTGCATGACCCTAGCGACATGATAATTGGGATAGCGACCTGATTCAAATTGTAACATTGGCGCCTATCTCTTATGTGCTTATTATATCACACTAATGAGATGAATAAATGATCTGATTATTAGCTTCTTACTAACATTTCACTAGAATCCCTAACACAATAGCACCTCTCTAAACAATTGGCTCTCACTGTGGGGCCTTAAATCTTTCTAGTCTATAGTTAGAATTTGAGACCTTACATTTTACATCCCTAGAGAAATATCCCGTGTCGTAGGAAAATTCACTCATATCACTATGACAAGCCCTCGATCCCATCCCACACTAATGAACAGTCCTACTCGCCCAATCCAAGAGTTTGACCTCAATGATCATTTACCTCACCTATCTCCAATTAGTGCATTACAACATGGCCAGGGGTATGGTCCTACAAGACCTATGACTAGTGATGGCACATGACTTGTATCCTATGATGGCATGACCAAACCTACTAGGACAGTTTCACATACAAGTAGTTCTGCTAGTTACAATTTTGAAAGTACATCTTGTGAAAATGATGTCAAGTTAGAGTTTCTCCAAAACTAAGTGGTGAAATTACAATAAGCATTTATTATATCTCAAGATGATGATGAGAAACTCATATCAAGGTTGATATATGATAATTATTCTGAGACTGAAAGTTCATTCCAGACCGCTACCCTATCTATAAGAGTAAGCTAGCCAATAAGATCTAAACATACTTCATAAGATCCCAACCAGTATCAGCTCAATATAATTGATGAAAAATGTACACCCGTAACTATAATTCCCAATCCATCTTCATAACCCATTTACATGACTCAACCTACTCACCAATGTCCTACACAAAATACATCCCAATAATTACTAGGACATTCAGGTTTAGGGAATTTTGCACCCGAGGGGTGTCAAGTACTACTTGGACCTCCCAGTAGTACTCTTGACGATAAATTTAAAGAAATGCAAGCAAATATGAATGATCGACTTAAAGGTCAAGGAAAACTATGGCCTAGGAGCGATATCAAAAAAATGTGACTAGTTATCAACGTTGCCTTTTTTATGATATTAAGTTAACAAAACCATCTCCTAAGTTTTATCCCTAAAGTGTCCCATCTAAGGGGGGACAAAATACCCAGTGATCCATGTCATTCACTTTAAAATGGCCATGGCCATTGTGAGCATTCCAAAAAATAAGAAGGAAGTCACATATTGTCAGTTATTCACTATCACCTTCCAGGAGATGGGTGGTTTATTGAAATTACCTTCCAAGAGTATAAAAAGCTTAGATGCTTTGGTAAAAGTTTTTTCATCAACTATGCATGGCTAATTAGAAAAGAGTTACACCATTTATTTTCAATTGTCCAGGAGGATATAAGATCATCGAAACTTACATGAAAAGGTTTAAAAGGGATAAAATGGAAATTTCACAATGTCTATATTCCATTGCTATTGAGGCATTTCATAAGGCAATTAAATGGGACACATGTATATTCATTGAATTAACAAACACCACTCCATAATCCTTGGATATGGTCTATGATGAGGCTTAAAATTTTGTCAATATGGAGAGAGATTTAAAGTCTGTCAAGGGTTTGTTAAATAGAACTATAGGAAAGCCTATCCGTGCTAAAAAGGAAGAAGATAAAAAGCCTTATGGGGATAAATATCCTCGTCCTCTTCATTTCAAAATAGTGGTCATACCTAGGGGAGGCCTAGGACATAGGAGATAGAATTATCTCCTTTTAGAGGTACCCCATTGTGTGTCTCATTGGTGATACGGTACAACATATGAAGCGTATCAATCATGTAAACTGGCCACAACCTATGAAAGCTCCACTTAGGGACCTAACAAGTATTGCACTTTCTATAAATACATAAGTCATTGGAGCAATCATCGTAGACACCTCAAGTGGAAAATTGAACATCTATTGCCAAAAGGACATTTAAGAGATTTGGTTGATAGGAATGGGGTCCAAGATGAGGGAATAGAAAAGTGAATAATCCCCCTAACCGTAGAGAGTTTTTTCCTCTTAACTCTTTTCTTCGAGAAAACAATAGACCTAATCAACCTCCCGAAGGTGATATGCGCATAATCCATACCATACATGGTGGACCGACTATGTCAAGTTACTCTAGTAGTTCAAGGAAGAGGTATACGTAGGAAACAAGGGATAAACATCGACTCTTCTATAGCTTGAAAAGAAAAGGACCAGTATTTCCTATAATGTTTTAGGGATGAGAAGTACTATTACCTTATGATGATCATTTAGTCATCACAGTCAAGATTGCACATTGTAAGGCACGCAAAATTTTAGTTGCTATATTTGTCCACATTATTGGACATGGGAATCACGCCATAGTAGATGTTGCTTGTGGGTTTCAATGGCAATGTGATCATGTCAGTAGGGATTATAATCTCTTAGTTTGTATGGAAGGAGCGAGCATCCTTACAAATTTTTTAGGGTTGAGCACCCTTACTTCTTACAATGTGATATTGGGCAGACCATGGATCTATAATTTGAGAAAGGTTCCCTTTACTTATCATAAGCTCATTAAGTATCCCATAGTTGATGGGATAAGATAAATACGAGAAGAAAAAGATAAGTCAATGTGCCGTTACAATTTAACCATGAAAAGTTCTTCACCTCCTATATCAATGTAGCAACCAAAGAATGGACAATGTTCGAACTTGAGGGCTGCACAGTTAGTAAAAAGTTTGATCATGAAAATGGCTTCGGAAGATTATGAAGTAATATTTTTAGGGGAACCTAGAGAAGATAAGTCTTTGAAAATCAATTCTAAACTCATCCATGAGTTAAGAGCTGCTCTAATTGGGTTCTTGAAGGGTAATGTGGACCTTTTTGCATGGAAACCAGAAGACATGTCAAGCATTGATCCAACCATAATTTCTCATAAGTTAAATGTTGACCGTACCAAGAAACCAGTTCAAAAATGGAAGAGGAGATTCACATATGATAAAAGTGACATCATAAAGAAGAAGGTTAATTCCTTAAAGAGTGTAGGTTAGGTTTGCAAACTTAACTATCCAACATTGATGTTAAATGTTGTATTGGTGAATAAGGTGGGATGAGATCATAAAATGTGTATCGACTTTACAGATCTTAATATTTCTAAGCCAAAGGATTGCTTTCCATTGCCAAACATTAATAAACTAGTCAATGCCATAGTTGGTTTTGAAAGTATGAGATTCATAGACGTATACTTAGGTTACCACCAGATTTGAATGCACCTAAGAGATAAAGAAAAAAATACCTTTCATCACTAAAGAAGGGACATATTCTTATAAGAGGATGCCTTTTGGTTTAAAGAATGTAATGCTACTTATAAATGGCTAGTAAAGAAAATGTTTAAGGGTCAGATTGGTCGAAACATGGAAGTTTATGTAGGCCACATGATGGTTAAAAAAATGGGCCAAAGACCACCTCTTAGATTTGGCCAAAGTGTTTTCTATAATAAGAGGTTATTAGATGCGACTCAATCCTAAAAAGTGTCTTTGGAGTAAACTTGAGGAAGTTCTTGGGCTATTTAGTGTCTTCTAGAGGGATAGAAGCTACCCTTGCAAAAAGGTTATCCCTTGTGAACATAAGGTCTCCAGGTTGTATAAAAGAAGGCACACAACTAAATGGGTGCATAACTGTGTTGATTTGTTACATTTCTAATTGTATAGAGAAGTACTTACCATTTTTTCAATTGTTAAAGAAAAACAAGGAATATGTGTGGAGTGTAAAATGTGAAAAATCCGTCCAATCCATTAAAGAATACTTAGGGAATATGCCCCTCTTAGCCAATCCTATTACCCGTGAGATGTTACATATGTATATAGCCTTCACAGATAAAATGACTATTAATATATCAGTGGTTGATAGATAAGAGAGATAACATCATGTATACTGAATAATGCAGTATTTATGATAAGAATGGCTTTAAGGAAACTCATGCCTTATTTTGGAGCACACAAGATAGTCATCCTTACATCTTATTCTTTAAAGAATAATTTGGGAAAGTTAGACCAATATGTTTGTCTCTCTCAATTGATATTGAATTAAGCAAGTTTGAGATACATTATAAACCCCTATCAACGATAAAGGGACATGCTCTTGTTGATTTTATCATTAAGTAGACTCAAGAGTCCATAACTAAGCCAGAAGCTCGAGTTATAGTTTTAATAATAGTAGTACCAACTCCAGGTCTGTAGAAGGCATATGTAGATGGCACGAGTAATTCAAGAGGATTAGGGGGTTTGAATTATTATATTCCTTCCTATTGGAGGCCTAGTAGAGCAATGTCTTCGAATCACTTTCCAAGCAACCAACAATGTTACATAGTATGAAGCGTTACTTCTAGCTTTACACCAATTGAAGTCCTTGGAAGCTAAAAGGGTATTGATCCACAATGACTCATGACTTGTAGTGAATCAAGTCAATCATGAGTTTGAGGCAAAGAAAGAAAGGATAAAGCTTTATATATGAAAGGTAAAGAAAGAAATTGTAGATTTCGAGGCATTTGAGATCAAACAAATACCAAGAGAGAGGAACATTTATGCAAACACCTTGGCTACTTTGGCATTGGTGGTTATTTCGAAGTTCAAAAGGGTTATTCTTATGGCATGCCTATTAGGGCCTAGCGTAACAAGGGAAGGGGATAAGGATAAAAACTAAGTGAGTACTAACTCCTTAACACACACTGAGTCATCGACTCCATACCTAGATTATCTTATTCAAGACACTTTGCATGCTTATAAGGACGAGATGAACAAATTAAAAAAAAGTCAAGAAATTACACCATTGTCCAAAGTGCACTCTATCGAAAAAACTATGGAAAACCATGGTTGAAGTACTTACCTTGTCAAGAAGCGCATATATTTTGAGCAGACTGCATGAAGGACAATGTAGAAATCATTCTGGAGGTAAAACCCTTTTCTCAAAGAATCATCAAGCAGGGTTATTATCGGCCTACCTTTTGAAAGGATCGCGTCGACCATACTAAAAAATGTGACAAATTCCAATCAAACACTAATATTCAACATCAACCAACTAGTGAACTAAAGTCTATCGTTAGCCCATTGCAACTCCAAAAGTGGGGTTAAGATATCATGGGGCCATTATCTCTATATCCAAAAGAACAAAAAATTTCAATAGTCTTGGTGTTGTTAGCTTCCCTTCCTGATGATTTTGATCACCTTATTATGAGCTTACTCATTGGGAAGGATAAAGTATCTTTTAAGGAAGTTTGCACTACTTTGTATAGTTATGAAATTAAAAAGAAAGCAAGAATGAAATAGCAGAGGCACTGTTTGTAAGAGGACGTCCGCTAACATAACAGAAAGGAAGGAGAGGTAGATCTATGTCAAAAGGAAGGCTTGGTAAAGATGAATATGCCTTTTGTCATGAAAAAGGTCATTGGAAGAAAAACTGTCTAAAGCTGTAGAAGAAAGGAAAAGTTGTGCCCTCTGATGTATGCATAGCTGAAAGTGATTCAAATTCAAATTTTGCATTGGTTGGTTCGTCAACAGCATCCCATCCTAGTGATTGGATTTTTGATTCAGCGTGTACCTTCCATATGTCTCCTAATAAGGAGAAATTCTTTAACTTTGAAAAACTTGTTGTCTCTTTTGGAGAACATAAAAACGTGCAAGTATACACAGTCACAAGTAATAAAATTTGATAACTAAGTTATCGTTCCCACCGAGATTTGTTACTACAGTTTATGGAGTACTAAAATTGTTTCAATATGAATTTATTCAAAACAAACGATAGTTTATGAAAATTTAACAACTAATTAAGAGTTTTATAACAAAATATAAAAAACATTCTAGGATTGTAGTTTCACCAAATTAATCCACTCGAATCATATTATTTTCTCTTGATTTATTTTTTTTTTGTAAATTTAATTTGTCAACCAAGAACTTCTAATTTTATCCATACATCTCTTTCGAGCTCCATACAGACACATCTCGCTAAAATAATTCACTATATTCCTATGAGAATTAAATTCATCAAAATTCATTACATTCTAAGTTCTCAAATGGCCATACATACGATAAAGGTATTATCCTATCCTTCATATATATATGTTATTCTATTCACGAGCAATTACACAAAAATGCCTCTTCCAATTTTATTTAAGTGCCACAGATCAATTGATAAATTTTTCAATAATCAAAACCATTAAGAACAAATAGAATAAACAGATTAAAAATCTCATAAATCTTTCAAAATAATTTATTCAAGCTTCATAAATTTAGCTAAAACGCAACCTTAGAAAAATTAAATTACTCCATACGAAAATTAACATTACAAAATTTAAGGAATATTCGCTTAATAATAACACAAAGAAAATTAAAACATTTCTGCTCTCTCAATTTTTGGCACACGAGGAACACAACAGAAGCCAAAAATAGCTTCTGCGTGTACCACTGTCCAGAACTCTAAAACTCTCCAACCCAACCGAACCCCCCAGTTTCTGGCATTAAATGCCCTATTTATAGCTCCAAAAAATACATCAAAAAATATTTTTCTTACAACCACACATGAATAGTGGGGAAAATCGAAAATAATAATTTAAGACACACGTGGAAGAAATATAAAACAGCTGCAAAGGGGCACCGATTCTGCGTTTTCGTTTCAATTCATACATATCGCATGTCAGCATCTGATTCACTGCAAGAAATAATGGGACACAAAGCAACCTTTAATTGGTGGGAGGGAAAGCTTACACGTGGTTGCGTTGTACGGGATCATTGCACGTGAGACACATGGGTCCCGCATAACCAACACGTGCCATGTGTTCGCTTTGAATTAGCTGCAGAAGTATTAGAGACACGTGGCATTGTATGCTTCATTGGAATGACAGGGCACACAAAGTTTTTTTGGACCGCCTTGCACAGGAAATTGCCTACGCAGCAGACACGTGGCATTGTACGCTTCATTGGAATGACAGGGCACAAAAAGTTCCTGTGGACCGCCTCGCACGAGAAATTGCCTACGCAGCAGACACGTGGATCCCACCCTACACGCTGGCCTACACGGTAGGTGGGCCCTACTTAGCATCGAGAAACGTGCCACCTAAAAACGTGGGTCTACTCGTGTTTGTCGCGTGTGGCTCCATGCGTCTGATCGTAGTCGTTGATTGCCTGATTGGACAGTACGTGTTGCACGTTGATGATGGCGCGAGTGATCTCCTTTTCCTGCGTAGAAAATAAATTTCCTTAATTACAGTTTAGCCCTCCAATTTAATTTAAATTAAATTTTAAACTTTCTTTAATTGCAATTAAGCCCTTTTCTAATTTAAATTAAATTTAACACTTTTGTTAAAAAGTTAATTGCAATTAAACACTCTTTTAATTTAAATTATATTTTCAGACATTTATTATTTGCAATTAAGTCTTTTTTCGATTCAAATTTTTTAATTTTCTTAAAAATATATTCCTTAAGAAATTAATAGTAAATATTAATTTATTCCATTAAAATTAACTAAAAATGTCAAGAACATAGAAATTATATTTAATAAAATAGACGAAAATAACTATATAAAATACAGTTATCAAGGTAGATCTCTGTCAAAAGGAAGGCTTGGTAAAGATGAATATGCCTTTTGTCATGAAAAAAGCCATTGGAAGAAAAATTGTCTGAAGTTGTAGAAGAAAGGAAAAGTTGTGCCGTCTGATGCATGCATAGTTGAAAGCAATTGAAATTCAAATTTTGCATTGGTTGGTTCGTCAAAAACATCCCATCCTAGTGATTGGATTTTTGATTCAATGTGTACCTTCCATATGTCTAATAATAAGGAGCGATTCTTTAACTTTGAAGAACTAGATGGTCGAGTTGTTTTCATGGGTAATGATTATCCATGCAAAGTTTTGGGGATCAATACAATATTTTTGAAGAATCAAGATGGTTCAACTAGGGTCTTGACGGATGTTCATTATGTTCCAGATATGAAGAAGAATCTCATTGTTGTGGGAGTCTTAGAATCAAAAGGCTTCACTATGACCATGCAAAATGGGGCATTGAAGGTTACTTCTGGAGCACTTGTGGCAATGAAAGGTGTTCGGAAGAATAACTTGTACTACTACCTTGTAGTACAGTTATTGGGACAACATTAGTAGCAGTTTCAGAAGAAGAAAGAGATTCAGAAACTACTAAGATGTGGCATATGCGTTTGGGACATGCTAGTGAAAAAGCTTTACAAATTCTAGTAAAGCAAGGCTTGTTAAAAGGTACAAGAACTGGCAAGTTGGAATTTTGTGAGCATTGTGTATTGGGGAAGGAGAAAAGAGTAAGCTTTGGCACTGCTCTCCATAATACAAAGAGTATTTTGGATTACATCCATACTGATGTATGGGGGCCAACAAGAACTCCATCCATGAGTGGCAAACATTATCATGTCACTTTCGTTGATGACTCTCTAGAAGAGTTTGGGTGTATCTCATGAAGAAGAAGGATGAAGTGCTGAGAATTATTCTCAAGTGGAAGAAGATGATTGAGACTTAGATTGGTAGAAAGATCAAGCGTCTGAGGTTTGATAATGACATTGAGTACATAAACGATCCATTTATGAAAGTTTGTGAAGAAGAAGGGATAATGTGACACTTCACTATTTGAAAAGCACCATAACAGAATGGAGTTGCAGAACATATGAATCGAACTTTGTTAGAGAAGGTTCAGTGTATATTGTCAAATGATGGGTTAGGAAAGTAGTATTGGGCAAGGGCTGTGACATATGCATGTCATCTTGTCAAACGTCTACCATCGTCTACTCTTGAAGGAAAAACGCCTATGGAGGTATGGTTTGGAAAACCTACTAGAGATTACGATTTCTTACATGTGTTTGGTTCTATTGCATACTACCATCTAAAAAAATCAAAGTTGGATCCAAGAGCCAAGAAAGCTATTTTTTTGGGGATCCCTTCTGGTTCCAAGGGATAACGACTATGGTGCCTTGAAATGAAAAAGATAATCTTCAATAGAGATTGATGACTCTATGAAAGTAGTCGTTAGCAAACTTTTTTACTTAATATTTACTTTTTTATTCAATAAATAGTATTTTTTGGGTTAAAAATATTAAAATATAAACATTTTAATGAAAAGGGGTGAAAATATAATATTTGGAATTTTTTGGGAATTTTATGGATTTTTTATGAATTTTTAATGCAGAACCAATCAAGAGATGCCATGTCGCATGCCAAGCAAGTAGAGGAGCGACTGGGTAAGCCACGCATATTCCATGCAAGCACGGAGAGCAAATCATGTTACCTCACGTGTAAGGGAACGAAACGTGTGCCATGTGTTAGCACGACATTCAATCTGAGTTCAAAAATTGGTCAACACGCTATACCACGTGTTGCTATGCCATTGCTCTGCGCATTCCACCCATGCACCACGCCATTCATTTCTATAAATCATGTCACACAGCATATCACTAACTCAGTAAGCGTTGACTCTGACTCCCTTGCCAAGTATCATTCCCTGATTCGCCGAGTGAATTTCCCCTAACACGTGTCATGTTGTGATTAGTTAGATATCACAGTCCAGATCGCACCCGAGCTTCCTTAATCACTCTGTAAACTCTAATTTGCCTCTATTAAAATAATTTTGGTTATTTTTTGGAGCTAAAAAGAGAGAAAAATACATAAAAACTCAAGAGAAGACACAATTTTGGTGGAGATTCAAAAGGAAATTAATACTACAATTCAAGAGATTCATTGAATTTCTTTCTCTACTCTTTTTTTTATCAATTTTATGTCTTTCTTTATGAAAAATATGAGCTTTATGAACACAATTATGTGTAATTAATTTATTAATATAGGGATCTTATGAACCCAATTTTCACCATGTGATGATCTAAAATTTTACACCAATTATAATTATAATTTAATTATATTATTTAATCTAATTTTTATGATATTAATTACTTGGCCAATAATTTATATATACAGGAAATTAAATAGATTTGAGAGAATTATTTAATTGTTTGTTTTTATTAAATAAGATGCATAGTTTCTATGCAAAGATGTATGATTCTTATGTATGTGATCCATAATTGATGAACTTAATGAGTAGTATGCAATTTAATTGGTATGAGAGTGTGATTAAATTAATTACTATATGGTGCATAGTTTACTTGAGAGAAGAATACATGCTAGGTTAGACTCAATTAATCATTTAATTAATTGTTATTATATTGGGGGATTTTAGCGATTCACATGTTTAGGAAATTGGGGGATTAAGTATTCCTAATTATTTTCTCATATATCTTTTTTGTCACAAAATCTTATTTAATTAATTATTTCTATTTATTTTTAGTTATTTTAATTTTGCTTCCTTAAAATATAAAAACACCATAAAAATTAATTTTTATTATTTTTAGTTTTAAAAATTAATTTCTAATAAAATAATCTATGTGGGAATGATATTAAGATGTTTTGTGACAGTTAGAGTGCTATTCATTTAGCAAAGAACTAAGTCTACCATGCATGTACAAAGCACATTGATGTTCGTTATCATTTCGTGTGAGAGATTATTAAAAAAGGTGGTAACGGCAATCAAGTTCAAACATTTTCTGGACTTGATTAACATCCTAGAAATCTGAATTGGTAATGGCGTTGATGATCTATTGATTGAAGAAATCATTTGAGAATCACTAAGTCACTATAGTAGAGATTTTATGTATAGCTCCTTAGTGAATAAATTTGAAAATTCCCACATTGGTTAGGAATGAAGATAGATGTTGTATTTTGGACTATAAATAAAGCACTCCTCCACTATTTGTAGACATCCCAAAATTTGTAAATCTTCCTTTTGTTTTGTAAGGGTCATTGATTAACTCAATTTTTCCTAATTAGTTGTAATATTGGAGTTCATCCATTTGGCTTCAATATTTATTTTAGTTTATTTTAGCATTATATTTTCAATAGCATTATTTTGTCATGTTAGTTTGAGTTCTATTCATTTAAATCATAAGTGAATAGTAACTATTTAGAATAGGAAAAATATACCCAATTTTCCCAATAGAACTCTTTTTCGCAACCCTGATAGTTGATTTTCCAATTCTTACACCCCATCCTCTAAGGATTTTTCTTTACTAGTGAGCTTTGAGTTGGAATTTTCCAAAGCCTTCACTCGAGCCTCTACGATTTTGGCAAGCCCATTTTACTCCACATATTCATCAATAAGCCTTGAGCAAATAGCACAACTTGACAATAGGAACACCAGTTAAAAGTAATGCTCATGAAAACAAGAATAGATTGATGATTGAGATGACACTTACACTAAGGAGATAATTCATTAGAATAGAACGAGGATCCTTGGAGGTTTCGACTCTCTTCTTCTGAATCTTATTTTTCTCCTCCAAAGTACTCAAACCAAGAAAAATATTTTACATAAGTGTCTGATGAGAAAAATCTTATGCTAAAAAGGAAGGATGAGGAGTGAAGTAGTATGAGAGGTGGTGACCCCCTCAATAGTTTCCTTCCATTTTAAAGGGGAAAACGAGGGCTTTCTACTTTACAGGCCCATCACCTTCACATGCCTTGGTTTTTCTCTTCTTTTTCTCGTGGTGATCCTCGGGCTTGGCTGTGAACCCCCCAAAAATATCTTATGCGGTCACATAGAGAGTAGGAACCACAATCTTCACCATTTCTGAAAAATAAAATAATAATACGAGTTAGTAAGAGGAGCAAAATATATAGGAAAATACCCAAGCTAACTTATGGAAAACCTTTAAAGGAAAAATCCTTTTTTAGGCGTTTCAAATTGGTGCTAATTTGTCCTGAGATAAAGTTGTCCTTTTTGCACCCTAATTTTTTTAGTAGCAACCCTTTTATCCTTTTCCAAGATATTTTCTTGAATCTAATCACTTAGATGCATTATTTAATATGGGTTTTCATAACTAGGATCTCACCAACCTCGCAGGGCTAAGGAATGTTGGAGATTGCTATAAATGTCCTTAATTGAAGGAGTAAATTAAGGAGCACAACAAGGAGTACATCAAGGAGTGGCCATCCTTAATTTGAGGAGTAAATCAATGCTTAATTCAATGAGAAATTCAAGAAATCCTTAATTTAAGAAGTAATTCAAGAAGTAAATTTTCCTATAAATATATGTATAATTGTAATGAATCAATAATCCAAATGTTCATTCCAATTGAGAGAAAAGCTTAGGGAAAAAAAGTTTTTAGTGAGAAAATTGAGAGCAATTTTCTTGGGTGAAATTTGATTGTGAGTATTATAAACACCTTATATGATCTCTCCCCTTTTAGTAAAAAGATCTGCAACAGGTCTAGAGACGTAAGCAAGATTGGCCGAACTCTGTTATCAAATTTGTGTGTTATTTTTCTATGCTTGCTTTCTCATAATCTTACTTATCAAGAATTTGCGTAATTTCCCAACAACTAGTATCAAATCTTTTAGTGGTGATTTTTGTCAATTTTCTACAAGGTTACTATTCATATGAATAGTGAAATTTTTCTAATACAAGGTGGTTTGTAGAATAGTTAGAAATGATTCAGAGGAAGTCAGATTTGAGTGGGAACAATGGCCGTAGATGAAGGAAAGATGAAACTTGAGAAATTCGATGGCATAGATTTTAGGTTTTGGAAAATGTAGATAGAGGATTATCTATATCAACCTTTCTCAGGGAAGAAGTGAGAGGCTATGAAGAAAAAAGATTGGAATCTTCTAGACAAACAAGCCCTCGAAGTTATTCGATTGACGCTATCCCGCAATGTTGTTTTCAACATAGCAAAGGAAAAGACCAGAGCGGATCTTATGGTAGCTCTTTCCAATATGTATGAGAAGTCATCGGCCTCAAACAAAGTGCACCTCATAAGGTGTTTGTTCAATTTACGGATGATGAAAGATGCATCGGTAGCTCAACATCTCAACGAACTCAACACAATCACAACCCAATTGAGTTTAGTTGAAATTGAATTTGATGAAGAAGTATGAGCATTGATACTTTTATCTTCTCTACCAAAAAGCTGTAATGCTACTGTCATGGTTGTAAGTAGCTCGTCAGGAAGCAATAAGTTGAAATTTGACGATGTTCGTGATATGATTCTCAGTGAAGAGATTCGACGTAGAGAGTCGAGTGAATCATCAACCTCTTCAGTTTTGCATATAGAGTTAAGAGGAAGAAATTCAACCAAAGGGAATGGACGTGGCAGAATAGACTACCTAGGTAGATTAAAGGACAGGAGGTCTAAATCTAGGAATCCAAATAATTTCTATAGCTCAAAGACTATCAAGTGTTAGAGTTGTGAGAGAACCCGGCACTACAAAAATCAGTGCAAGAGTGCACCGAAGGAAAAACTAGTGAAGGTAGAGGCTAATGTTACTTCTACCTTAGGAGGAGATGATGCATTGATAGGCTCTTTGGAGAGCAAGGAAGAATCTTGAGTGTTAGACTCTGGAGCATCATTCCATGCTACTTCACAAAAAGAATTATTTGAGAAATATGTCCCCAAAAACCTTGGAAAGGTATATTTTGCTGATGATCAACCGTGTACTATTATTGGCAAAGGTGTAGTGAAGATTAAGTTGAACAGATCTGTTTTGGAGCTGAAGGATGTTAGGAATATTCCCGACCTAAGAAGGAACTTAATCTCAGTCGAGCAGTTAGCTAGTGAAGGTTACACTATGATCTTCCATGGTGATGATTGGAAGATTTCAAAGGGTGCAATGATAGTTGCTCGAGGCAAGAAGAGTGGTACTTTTTACATGATAGTAGAGGCACGTTGTTCAATTGCAATTGCAATAGGCAATGAAACACCAAATTTGTGGCACCATAGTCTAGGCCACATGAGGGAGAAGGGAATGAAGATTATGCAGTCAAAGGGAAAACTTTCAGGTGTACAATCTGTGGAGATAGACATGTGCAAAGATTGCATACTTGGAAAGCAAAAAAGAGTCAGCTTTCAAACAAGTGGTAGAACCCCAAAGAAGGAAAGGCTAGAGCTTATTCACTCTGATGTTTGAGGACCAACGACCATCTCATCCATTAGTGGGAAACACTACTTAGTGACTTTCATTGATGATCACTCTAGGAAGGTATGAGTTTACTTTCTAAAGCATAAGTCTAAAGTATTTGAGGCTTTCAGAAGATGGAAAGCTATGGTTGAAAATGAGACTAGTTTGAAGATCAAAAAGCTCAGAATCGACAATGGTGGTGAATATCAAGACACCATATTCAAAAATTTCTACAATGAACAAGGGATCAGAATGGAAAGAACTGTGCCAGGCACGCCTCAACACAATGGTGTAGCTGAGCGTATGAACCGAATGTTGACAAAAAGAGCCAGAAGCATTCGTATACAATCAGGTCTATTGAAGTAGTTGTGGGCAGAAGTATTCAACACGGCAACTTATTTTATTAATCGAGTTCCATCAGTTCCATTGGATCATAAAATACTAGAAGAGGTATGGAGCAGAAAAGAGGTAAAACTATCACATATAAAAGTTTTTGGCTATGTAGCATTTGTGCATATCAGTGATCAAGACAAGAATAAGCTTGATCCCAAATCCAAGAAATGCACATTCATCGGCTATGGTGAGGATGATTTTGGCTACCGTATTTAGGATGACGAAAACAAGAAAGTGATCCGTAGCAAATATGTGATTTTCAACAAAAGCGTGATGTATAAGGACATGCATAAAATAGATGCCAACTAATCAGAGCATAATGAGCTAGTATTTGTACATGCAGATGATATCCCAAATAGTTCCATAATGGAACCAATTGTAACAAGTCCTCAGCCGGAGGAACTCGTTAGACAGAGTAGTATGCAATAGTCTGACACACTACAGCCTCCAACTCTAGCTCATATATTGAGAAGGTCTTCTCGACCTCATGTGCCTAACAAGAGATACATGAAATATATATTGCTACTTCAAGAGCTATAAGTCCACTTATATCATTTTATTACTTTATGTTGATGATATGTTAGTAACAGGTTCAAGTATGGATAATATCATAAGGCTAAAACAACAATTGTCAAAGGAGTTTAACATGAAAGACTTGAGTCCAGCAAAGAAGATTCTTGGAATGCACATAACAAGAAATAAGAAGAAAGGATCCTTGTAGTTATCTTAGGCAGAGTACATCAATCATGTTTTATAGAGATTCAACATGGGCGATGTGATGAGCAGAATCGTGATCGCCAAATACTTTGATGAACGAAAACTTGATGAACGAAAACCGGCATCGCCGATCCTGCCAATACTTTGGTTTTATATTTATAAAACTCTCGCAAGTGCACGAATCATTTCGTAGAAAATGATAAGTATACTCCCAAGGTCGATCTAAGTAAGGAATGTATGTGGTTTTTAATTTATTATTCAAACTTTTAAAAACGAAATTAAATCCTAAACATCCGTCACGATATTTTAGTGGTTTTTGTGTTTTTTAATCTACTTTACGTAAAATTAAACATAGATTCAATAAACAATCATGCAAATTTTATCTTTTATAAGTAGTGAAGTATTTAAGGATATAATCACTAAGTTAATTATGCTTGCTCGTATTATTTAAGTTATTAAAGATATGAATTGATATTTATTGATTCTCCTTTTTGTATGAATACCACCTTTCATGGGTTAGATATTCTTTGTTAACTAAACAAATCAATTAACACCTACAAAGGGTTGATAACTAATTTGGTTAATTAAATTAATTCCTTTTTCTAAGAGATTGAGAATGAACTATTTAAATGCCACCTTTTGGCGTTGCATAACTTAAACTTTATTCAAGGTGTCCAAATTAAACCTAAAAATTTAGTTATCCGAGTACTAACTTTCAAGTTTTAAACCACTACCAAAAACATGTTATCAATACATTTTCAGATAATAATTTTTAAAAACTTTTGAAATAGAGCTTCACTCTAACTACCAAGCGATTGTACTCAACAAATAAAAGAGCACTACTCCAAATCGACCTATAACTAAACCTTAAAATCTAATTTTCGCATTTAAGTTTGTAATGAAAAAAAATATTTCTCTCTAACATTCTTAATATAAAATCTTGAATAAAAATAAAATCAATTCAATTTAGAGATTTTTACCTATTTAATATTTCGCAAGCATAACAACGCTTATTATTATATCATTTTTACAAACAATAGATAGTTAAATTTAATCAACGCTGCATAAATTAAATATAACATGTAAGAATAAAGCATAAAAAATAACTCAAAAGAAAATAAAATCCTTACAAGATTGATGCCATTCCCGTTGCTAGAAAAACCTCCAAACGGAATTTGCACTCCCATTTATTGAATAAAAAGCTAATAAATTACAAAAAACATAACTAGTTCTTCCCAAAGAGAAGAACTTCTAAAACTAAGAGAAACTAGCTAAAACATAAGAAAAACTAAAAACTAAGAAATGAGAGAAAGAAAGAAGAGAGAAGTGTGTTTTCGAGGTGTGTTTTTGAAGTGACGGAAATGGGGTATTTATAGGTGAGGACGGAGAGAAAAAATGAGTAAAAATGTTAAAAAAAATGAAAAAAATGAAAAACGCAGTAATGGAAATGCTGAGTCATCAATGACATCAACATGACGCCAAAGCGGCCAGCATCGTGGAAAATGGGGCAAAAAACGCTGGGCGCTGGAGGGGCGTTGCTATTGGCACGCGCGATGAACAAGCATTCGCGTGCGCGCGGATGAACGCAGCCAGCGGCAGCGCTGGATGAAAATTAGTCACAGCGTGCACAAATTTCACGCGGATGAACAGTAGTCGCACGCGCATCTCGCGCATGGCCGGGCGCTACGCACGCGGAACGGGGCCGCCGGCGCGATTTTCTCCTTTTTGACATTTTCGACCGATTTTGTCCAATTTTTTCATATTTGTTGACCTTTTCCCACTTATTTATTAATATATTTGTGATGTATTGCTTCAAGTATTCCTCTTTGAGTCTTTAAATTGCGTTTTTAAGCCAAAATATCTGAAAAATAATAAAAATATCCGTGATTCCGAAAAAGATAAATTTATATAAATATATGATAAAACATATAAATATATATATTTTTAATCAATTAATGTACATAAAATCATGGTTATTTTAGTGCTTTTTGAGCACTCATCCCAACCCACAACCCCCAACCAGCTTCTTGCTAGTCCCTTAGCAAGAGAAGCGATAAAAACTAAAAATTAAACTATCCTAAATCACTTCCGTGGATTGACACGGTTGCATTTAGCCTATGCAACAAGCCTTTAAACCCCTAGGTTCAGCCTAGTGACGAGTTTGAGTCTCGTGAGGGTTTTCAGTACTGATACCCACAAACATTGAACTAAATGTAAAAATCAAAAGAATCAAATCAAAAACTAAAATTACAACAAAATCAAAAGTTAATTTAAGAATAAAAGAAAACAACATATCACAAAAATGTCTCATACTTTTTAATCTCTTTTAAGATCATAATTAAAATCTCAAGCATAAGTTATTTTAATCTCTTTAAACAATCATGACTTTATTATAATAATTAGTCGAAAATCATTTTCATATTTCATGTCAAAAATGTATCAATTTAATTTCACCCAATTTCAGTGTCATGAATCAGAATTTGACTCTATTCACAAGTCAATACTCAAACACCAATCCTACGGGTTCAATCACTCATACTAATTTATATGCGAAAGAGTTGATGTATAGAAATGAACTAATATGTTCGCATATGTATAAAGAATAAAGGCTCAAAGTGTTATTTTAACATTGATCTCATGAAAGGAATCAAATGTATAAATTATAAAGATATCATGTATAAAAATTATTTTCAAGCATAAATCAAACTCATTAAGAAAGAATTTCAAGATATATGCATTTTACAAAATGAAGAGAAAGGTAATGACTTTTTAGGGAATTATTTCCTATATCTTTCTTTTGTAATTAACTTTTACTCACAACTTTGAGGCATGTGAGTTATAAGATGTAGATTATACTATATATTCTTTATCTCTATTTTTTTTTCTCAAGATATTTCTCAATATATGTATTTTAGAGAAGTCAACCCACGTATTTATCAGACATTTTTTTATTTTTAGTATGGTTAATTTTGTGGCTTTTTTGTTTGATCTTGGTTTAGGTAACCCATATATGTCTTTTTTTGTAGCAAATGCATGAACGAGATATAAGCATATACTATCAATTTCTACTCAAATCATTTAATTCTAAGCAATAATAATAAAAAATATATGATACTCTATTAAGATGAGAAAAAATTCATACATTCAACGCTAATACCTATGTAGATCATCTAAAAATTTGAAGAAATAAGAAATGTGTTCGGGAGTAGAAAAATATATATTTCACTCTGAATAAAGGAAATTAGGCTCAAATTATATCTCACAAAAGTAGTCTCCACTAAAAAAAATTCATAAACACCGATTTTGGGTTTAATATAATTTCTACATCTTATCAAGAAATACTAGTTATGACAAAAACTAACTAATTATCAAAAAATAATTACAAAATATTTCATGATATGTTTTCAAAAATTAATCTAACAGTACAAAAGGCTTAACCATTTACTTAAATTTGATTTAAAGAAATGATAATTTTTGTGAGAAATTTTGTTTTTTCAAAAATTACTAAATCACACAAAATAGAAATAAAACCAAACACACAAAAAATGAAAAAGTATATATATATTTTTTATTTTTAAATTGTTAAAACTTTTTTTTTAATTAAGCATGGTAACTTTTTACCACCCCCAACCTAGAACTTACATTGTCCTCAATGTAACAACTGTAAATTAAAGATAAAGAGAAAAGAGAAGAAGATTACCTATTTCTTGAGAATGTGCAAGTAGTAATGGAAAATGCAGGTGCATCCATCATATTCATCATTAAAGTGTATACACACAAATCGCTGTTAACTTCTAACATCTCAACAAATATTTTTAGTTTTAACAATTTAAAAATTATTCACATGTAATTAAAATGAAATAATTAAGTAAATAAAAGAAATAAAAGAAAATTACCTAAAATGATGGGTTGCCTCCCATCCGCCAAGCTAGTTTAACGTCTTAGAAAGACGTATCTTGGGGATTGCGTTTTAAGTAAACTCAATGTCCCCTCATCATTGAGTCAATCAGACCTTTAGGTAAGACAAGGTTGTCTACCTATACTTTTTCAATCATGCCCTATTCATTTTCAGATTTCTTTTTGTACTTAAAACTAGAGGCATATTTTGAGTTTTAGATAACACACATCTAGGTGCAAATCAAATAATTAATTCATTAAAACACAATTGTACCTAGATCAAACAAAGTAACTAACTCCTTAGATTATAATTAAAACTTTAAAATTTTGGAGATAGTTCAAAAATTTTTGTTTTTTTTTTGTTTTTAAGAAAAATAACATAATCCGTATTAACCAATAATATCTTCCCAAGAAAGAATGGCAAAGGTCCTTAAAAACCATCCTCCTATACGTAACAACGCCTCGAAAACCAGTACAAAGCGCCTCCAAGAACTAACTTTCCTGTATTTAACTCCCTTAGATCTTTATTTTCCATACTATTAAGTTAATTAAATTAAGTTATTTTTCATACTATTAAGTTAATTAAATTAAGTTAAGTAAAATTCTAAGTTAATGAAAATCTAAGTTTAAAAAAAAGGTTAATTAAGTTAAGTGAAGTAAAACAAATCTAAGTTAATTAAGTTAAGTTAAAAAAAATCTAAGTTAATTAAGTTAGTAAAAAAAAAACTAAGTTAATTAAGTTAAATAAAAATCAATAAGAAAAAAATATAAAAAAAAATGAAAAAGGTAAAAGAAAATAAAAAAAAAATTAAAAAAAAAGAAAAATTAAAATTATGATTTAAAATAAATAAAATAAAAAACTTAAACTTAAAAAATTAAAAATTAGGTTTTTTTTATTTTTTTTATTTATGATATTTTTTATTTATTTATGATTTTTTTTTATTTATAATTTTTTTATTTATGATTTTTTTATTTATGATTTTTTTATTTTTTTATTTTTTTTATATTTTTTTATATTTTTTTATATTTTTTTTTATTTTTTTTTATTTTTTTTTATTTTTTTTATTTTTTTATTTGATTTATTTTTTTTCGAAATTTTAAATTCCAAAATTATTTTACTATTAACACTATATTTATTAAACAATTTAAAATTAGAATTTTTTTTTTATTTTTTTATTTTTAAATTTTTTTAACTATTTATGAATGGTAACTTTATTTTACTATTTACAATATAATTTTTTTAAATTTTTTTTAATTCAAATTTTAAATTTATAAATTATTTTATTATTTACGGTACTATTTTTATTTAAAAATGTTTTTTTTGTTAATTTTTTTTACTATACATGAACGGTAAAAACTTTTTACTTCAAATTTCAAATTTCTAAATTATTTTACTATTTATGCTATAATTAATTTTTTTTTATTTTTTTTGATTTTTTTGATTTTTTATATTTCTTATAAAATTTGAAATTTGATTAAATTATTTTATTTTAAAAACAAAATCACAATTATTTACAACACAAAAATATTTTTAAAATTTTGATAAATAAATTAAAAACGCGGAGTCATCATTTCAAGAACGCTAAAAACTCAACTTGAAAGCGTAATCGTGATCGCCAAATACTTTGATGAACTAAACTTGATGACCAAAACCGTTTGATCCTCGCCAATACTTTGGTTTTATATTTATAAAACTCTCGCACCGCACGAATCATTTCGTAGAAAATGACAAGTATACTACCCAAGCCGATCTAAGAAAGGAACGTATGTACGGGTTTTAATTTATTATTCAAACTTTTAAAAACGTAAATTAAATCCTAAACATTCTGTCACGATATTTGTGGTTTTTGTGTTTTTAATCTACTTACGTAAAATTAAACATAGATTCAATAAACATTCATGCAAATTTTATCTTTATAAATAAAGGGATGTATTTATAGATATAATAACTAAGTTTAATTACGCTTACTCGTATTATTTAAGTTATTAAAGACATTAATTGATATTTATTGATTCTCCTTTTTGTATTAATACCAACTTACAGCATAGATATTCTTTGTTAACTAAACAAATCAATTAACACCTACAAAGGGTTGATAACTAATTTGCTAATTAAATTAATTCCTTTTCTAAGAGATTGAGAATGAACTATTTAAATGCCACCTTAAGGCGTATATGGCGATTTAAACTTTATTCAAGCTTTCCAAATTAAACCTAAGAATTTAGTTATCCAGTACTAACTTTCAAGTTTTAAACCACTACCGAAAATATATCAATACATTTTCAGATAATAATTCTTATAAAAACTTTTGAACAGAGCTTCACTCTAACTACCTATGTTGCATCAACAAATAAAAGAGCACTACTCCAAATCGATCGATAACTAAACCTTAAAATCTAATTTTTCGATTTAAGTTTGTAATGAAAAAATATATTTCTCTAACATTCTTAATATAAAATCTTGAATAAAAAAAAATCAATTCATTTTAGAGATTTTTACCTATTTAATATTTCTCAAGCATAACAACGCTATTATTATATCATTTTTACAACAATAGTAGCACGCTTAAATTTAATCACAGACAAATTAAATATAACATGTAAGAATAAAGCATAAAAAATAACTACAAAGAAAATAAATTCCTTACAGTACTTCGATGCCATTCCCGTTGCTAGAAAACCTCCAAATGGAATTTGCACTCAAAATTTATTGAATAAAAAAGCTAATAAATTACAAAAAAACATAACTAGTTCTTCCCAAAGAGGGAAGAACTCTAAAACTAAGAGAAACTAGCTAAAACATAAGAAAACTTGCTAAAACATAAGAAAAACTAAAAACTAAGAAATGGAGAGAAAGAAAGAAGAGAGAAGTGTGTTTTGAGGTGTGTTTTTGAAGTGACGGGAAGGGGGGTATTTATAGGTGAGGATGGGAGAGAAAAATGAGTAAAAAATGTAAAAAAAATGTAAAAAATGAAAACGTGTAAACGGGAATGCCGAGAGTCATCAATGACGTCGCATGACGCTGGCGATCGCACGTGGAAAATGGGGCAAAACGCGTTAGGCGTGCGAGTGGGATCATTGTGTCATGGGCCGCACGCGGATGAACAAGATCGCACGCGCGTAGCTTGCGGATGAACGAGCCGCCGCGCAGCTCTAAGGCGGCCGAGCGCCAAGACGGATGGGTCGCTCCCGTGGCGCCATTTTCTCCTTTTTGACATTTTTGACCCATTTTGTCCAATTTTTCCATATTTGTTGACATTTTCCCACTTATTTATTAATATATTTGTGATGTATTGCTTCAAGTATTCCTCTTTGATTCTTTAAATTGCGTTTTTAAGCCAAAATACTTGAAAAACAATAAAAATACCCATGATTCCGAAAAAGACAAATTTATATAAATATATGATAAAACATATAAATATATATATTTTTAATCAATTAATGTACATAAAATCATGGTTATTTTAGTGCTTTTTGAGCACTCATCACGATGCCAAACCAATTAGCACACCCTTGACGAGTCACTTTCGCCTATCTAAGGATCAATCCCCTTAGACGGAGGAAGTGAGAGAATTCATGGCTAAGGTTCCTTATGCCTCAACCATTAGAATTTTGAAGTACGCAATGGTCTGTATGAGACTAGACATTGGCCATGTAGTGAGAGTTGAGGTATCTACCAGGCACCACAGAAAAGTGTTTGTACTTTAGTAAATGAGAGTTGAAAGTACAAGGCTACGTAGACGCAAATTTTGAAGGTGAAGTTGATCACCAAAAAAGCACCACCAGTTATATATTTACTGTTGGAACTACAGTTGTTAGTTGGATGTCACAGATACAAAAGATTGTCACTCTATCTACTATAGAGGTTGAGTATGTAGTAGTGACTTAAGCTAGTAAAGTGATGATATGGCTTCAAGGTTTGTTAACTAAGTTGGGATTCAAACAAGAGAAGAATGTTCTACACAGTGATAGCCAAAGTGCAATATACTTGGCGAAGAATTCATTATTTCATTCTAGAACCAAACATATTGGACTTCGTTATCACTTCATCAGATCTCTATTGGAAGATGATATGTTATACTGGAGAAGATTCAAGGAAGCAAAAATCCAGCGGATATGTTGACAAAGGTGATGATTATTGACAAACTGAAGTCGTGCTCAAATTCAGTTGGTCTGCTAGAGTAACAAGACTAGAAAAGCTACTGCATTGATCGAGGTGTGAAGACAGATTGAAATCAATCTTCAAGGGGGGTGTTGTTGGAGATTGCTATAAATGTCCTTAATTCAAGGAGCAAAACAAGAAGCAAAAAAAGGAGCAAATCAAAGAGTGCCCATCCTTATTTTGAGGAGTAAATCAATGCTTAATTTAAGGAGCAATTCAAAGAACCTTTAATTTAAAGAGTAACTCAAGAAGTGAATTTTCTTATAAATAGATGTATAATTGTAACGAATCAATAATCCAAATGTTCATTCCAATTGAGAGAAAAACTTAGAGAGAAAAAAAAACCTTTAACAAGAAAATTAAGAGCAATTTTCTTGGATGTAATTTGGTTGTGAGTTGTGAATTGTGAGTGTTGTAAACACCTTGTATAATTTATTCTCTTTTAATAACAAGATCTGCAGCAGGTTCAGAGACGTAAACAATATTAACTGAACTCCATTATTAAATTTGTATGTTATTTTTCTATTCTTACTTTTTCATAAATCTTACTTATCGAGAATTTGTATAATTTCTCAACAAAGAAGAACTTTAAGTGGGTAAGTTTGAGAAGGTAATGTTGGATCATATGAAATATTTCCTTTACATCACTAGTCAAAGTGGTAACGAGGAAAGTGTTGTTCTCGGTGATATTAGAAAAACACGAAGAACCCTAGATTTCTTCATTCGTGTGGGATGGAATTGAACTAGTAGATGGATTTTTTTTTTTTTGAAGATCCATTTTCTCTAATCGAACTAGTAGATGGGGAAGAAAAGTTAAGAATAAATTACATGCAGAAAGGAAGAGGATAGAAATTGAAGGACAATAAATGCAAAGAAGATTAGAACCAACCTGAAATTGACAAACTTAAGAGAATGATTAGAAATGTCAAAAAAACAGGGAAAACTAAAGCCTTCCAGCTAAAAATTAAGTTTGAAATTGATGAGAGCTATGAAATTCTCTAGTAAAATAAGAGGAAGATAAACTTGGGAGCCATCGGGTGAAAATTAATCGTTAATAACTATTTTCCCATAAATAAATTCAAAATAACATGATTGGGGACATAAAGAATTATAAATGTAATTCTCGTGCAACATTGATGATATGAAAATTTTGATAATTATTTATGAATTATCTCCATATCTTTACTTGTTTTCTATTTCAAATTATTGAATTATCTTACGTAAGTTAGCAGTGTAATTCATACGCTACTGGTCGGCCAAAGAGATCGGTGGTGCAAGACAATTCTACTCACTTTATGAAGAAATTAAGTTAAAAAAAAAAATAGGAAAATTGACGTTTGGATATTAGCTCGATATCTAATATCACCAAGAACATACACGTGGATGCAAGTATAAAAATCAAGATGTACCTTTATAATTTTTTTATTCATATTTATAACTTATATAAGTATATCATATTTATCCTATATGTATAATAAAAGTATTATTTTTTACAAGATATCTATTATTCAACACATATTTATTATATTTCTTTAATTTGATTATCAACACAAAAATTTATAATATAAAAATTAAAATAAATAAAAGTAATGTTATTAATGAATTCTATCAGTCATTGGATTACACCACTATCATTTTTATTTTTATTTAAAAAAAAAAATCAAAAGGTTGCTTCAGAAGAATTGTTTTTTCCTCTTTAAATTATATGACACTACGCAGAGTATTACGTACGATTCACAACGAAACAAATATTACAACTTAGTTTCAATGTTAGATAAAGTGAAATACAACTAAGTCAAAGATGGTAGTAATATACTAATTTAAATTAATAAAATTTAAAATTAATATAGTTTTAAAAAACAATTATTTAATAGGAAATAGAGACAAAAATTTAATTGAAAAAATTATACTCTATCTCGTTTGGTAAAACACATTTTTTATTGAAATTATATATTTATTTTTTATTAATTATTATAATTGAATTTTATTTTTAAATTAAATGAGATCTATGTCAATTAAAAAAAATTAATTTATTTTTAAATAATAATCGTTAGAAATACTTAATGATGATGATACCTTTATATAGGACTTAGAATTAAATTAAATACGTCTAAAGTAATTAGATATATATATATATATATATATGTCTAAAGTATATTAATATATTATTAGATATATATTAAGAATAATAAAATAAAAATGAGATATATTATAGGTGTTCAAAAGTTTTTCTTAATTTTGTTTAATCACCCTAAAGCATATTTAAAAACTTTCAAAATTCTGAAAAATAACCTGTCTCGCTGTCTCAATAATGACGATGTGGAATTGCAAAATAATAGTAGTTATGCTATTATTGGCCTTAAATGCCGACGAAAACAAAAATAATATTATAATGAGTCATTGGGTTAAATGGAATATTAAATTTGAATGATGTATGCTGGTGTCACTCTCACGACATGGTTTTTTTTTTTATGAAAATTCTGTAAACAAAGTTTACTTCTAGATAAATAACAATTATGAGAAAAAAATTAAAAATATAAATGTATATATAAATACAAATATCGTTAGACTGTACCTGTTTGCAATTTAAAATTATTTATTTAACTTATTTGTATTTAAAAGAGGATAAAAATAAAATCTCCTTTTGTTATTGTTATTACAAAGTATCTCCTATGTGATTAGAGATAATTCTTCGACGTTGTGAAACACAACACGAACATAATATAAATAAATTAAATTTATTATTAATTATTTTATAAATTTAAAAGTATATTTTCTTAATATTATAAATAGTTTAATTGTACTTTTTTAAATTTTATTAAGTATAACAACGCACAAACAATGAATATGAAATCATATGAATTTGAATAACATAATACTATCGAACAATGCTATTTAAGCAAGACTCTTTCGGAACACGAGGAACATTTTTTTGTCTACTAAAACAATTAATACTTTATTTTTAACTATCATGTAAAATAATTTTCATGTTATAAAAAAAGTGTGTTTTGAATATGTAAAAAATAAATATTTTTTACATTATAAAAATTATATATACATTAGGTTAAAAATAAAATTTTATACTAATACTATTATATTATGTAATTAAATTAACGAATAATAAGCTTTTAGCATAATATACTATTGGTCTATTAACGACGATATTAAGATCTATGGATTCTAAAATCATACATATTTATAAACATATATATTAATAGTATCAAAATAACTTTAAAAATATAAATAGTATCTACTTTTTAAGAAGCTTTCACTATATATCATAATTAATTTAAATTAAATTGTGTTTAAATTTATTGACATTTTTAAAAATGAGAAATTATGCATTATTTTAAAGATAAATAATATAGTATTCTTTACTAATTTTATTAATTATTCTTTTAAAAATTTAGTTAATACTTATATATTTTCAATAAATATTATTAATCTTATTCACTTAAATCACGATATTACTAATGATTAATAATGTTTGATATTATTTATATAATAGGTATGTGACCCGTTAACTTAACATATATCGTTGATACTTAAGATAGTCCCTATAAATAAAAACATGAGGATCACAATCTAAGGATCATGACTTGATCTAAGTAAACGTTATGGATATCGTCTTAATGATCTAGGTCACATCTTAGTGTAGTGACTCAAGTCCTATGTTTGTAACAACCTCTTTATGTAGTATTTATGACGACTTGATTTAATAAAAGTTGTATTTTAAGTGTTCTAATTATTTGTATAAAAATACTTATGTAACCTTGATACCTATATAATAAGTGATATATATATATATATATATGTATATATATACATATATACATATATATATACATATATAACTAGAGTATACATGATCTAATCATTATCAACATTTTATTTCTTTATAAAATTATTATAATTTTTAATATATTAAATTATCTTCGAATAAATATAAATGTATAATTTATGTTACCGTAAGAAAATTTTTTTATAATAAATATTAATATAATTATTTTTATCCACAAAAATTTTATAAAGTATTTTAGATATTATAAAAATATTTAATTTTTTAGATTATATTCACATGTATTATAATTTAAATGATAGCATTTCTAATGCCATTCTTGTCACTCTTGGTAAGGAAAACTTTAAGAAATTAAAAGATAATAAAATATGCCACGATGCTCACAGTCACACCTGAGGTAAGACTTGTACGTTCAGTGGGCTAGTGTAGACTGCATAGCGTAGAATGTAGCGGTTACTCGTTAGTAGATTAGTAGTGGCTTCATTTGGAATCGTCTATAAATCCGATACCCCAATGAAATCCAAAGGCGCTACGCCATTTCCCCTATAAGCGCTCTCTCACTTTTCTTCATTCCTTTCGGAATCGTCATTGGAGCTTTTGCCAAGCTCCCTACTATTTCCAACCATCTGCTGTTTTTGCTTTTCCACATCTGGCTCAGGTACGTGCTTTTTTTCTTTTTCTGTTCACTGATTTTCCAGATTTACATAATTTTAGCTTCTTCTTTGCCCCCCCCTTTTTTTTATCTGAAAGTTCCTGCTTTCTACGAATATTGTTTCAATATTCATTTTTTTGATATAAGTGACTGGGATGATTCTACTTTACTATTTTTATTTTCTGGATCTAATTGTTTTTTCGTTATGTTTCATTGCCTCTTTTGAATTTTCTGGTTATTGAAATGTGGGATTTTATTTGATTTTCTCCTAGTTTTTGTTTTCTTAGAATTTCTCCTAGTATCTGTTTAATTTGGAAGGAAATTAATTGAAAATTTCGACCTTTCTTGTTGCAAGTAAAACGAACATTTTCTTTATATTTTATATTTTATTTTTGTATGAAACCATTCCTTCAGCTCTCCAATTAAATGTAGAAATTGACTTTGCTTGCTATTTCACCTCTATTTTATGAGCTGTAAAATTAAAATTATTCTTAAAAACAGTTGTGATAAAAAATCTTAGTGCTACTATGAAAGTAAATTGGGCTGACAAATCTTGAATTTTAATGATAATTTTTTTCCTTTCGTAAATTAGTTTATTTTTAATTGATGCCGGAGATAATTTATTAGTTATTTAAGCTATTATTCCTTTCATTTACAAGAACATTATAGAAAATTTTGTACAAATAATTTACGTGTGTTAAGAAATTTTAAGTTTTTTGAATTTAATTTGAGGTGTTTTTAAGAAAATGTATGCTTTAGATAAATAATATATATATATATTAGAATGATAATATTTATGATAAAATAATAATATTACAAGTCTATTAACTATGAAAAATTATATTAGAAGTTAAAAAATAAAAAAAATGTCAAAAATAGAATTCATAAATATACATGTGCCTATTTTTTTTAAGTTGTTATGTGTTCATTAATCAATTTTTATATATTCAAGTCTATCTAATTTTATATTTTCTGAATTACAATTAATTTAAGATATATATAACAATAAAAAAAAAATACTAATGCATATTCATGTGTTCCATCTCTAACTTTTTTTATCATTTTTAGAATTCCTGTAACTATATATATATATATATGTGTGTTAAAAATTAGCGCTCGTGGAAGTAAAGTTTGAGTACAATTTTGATCGTACAATATATAATAATAGATAACGATAAAATAATAAGTAATGAGAAAAATAAATGACATATAATGATTTAAGTGGTTTAATTTTTTAACGTGAAAAGTCTACTCCACTTACGATGACATATCGAGAAAAATTTATTAATAATCAAATGGAGTTACAAATACCAATCTTGAAATAGTTTCACAAAATATACCAAAAACTCAAATATGATCACAAAATATCTTTGTCTAATTTACTGGTAATATATAACAAGATAAATTAACAAATTTTTTATTAAATCAAATACAAAACTCGAACAACCGTAAAAATGCCTGTAATTGGGCTGATCTCTTTTTTCTTTAATATATGTTTGCGCCAGAATCTATTCTCAAAGGCAAGAACTTTACAAATCTTCGAATATCAAAGAGAAATACTGATGGAGTTTGCAACGGAGTTTTGGAACAAAGAAATTTATTTTTCTCTTCTTCGGCTGCTGAGTTCCCAGTAGTTCTCTATGCGGGAGTTTATCTCTATTTTTTATGCAGAGAAAACAATATATATATATATAATAGGAAGGATTTACATAATATACGAGCTTTAGGATATTTTAAGTTTTGGGCTACTTTCTTTAACAATATATATTAAGATATGTGAGGTGGCTAATGTTTTTTAGAGTATATTTATATATATATATATATATTTATCATTGAAGTTACAAAAATATTATTAAATTTTAGTATGTTATTTTTATACTATTAAATTTTGTAATTGTTACAAAAATATTATTAATTTTTTTTTATAATTTTCATATTAAACTTGACATCATGTTATAGAAATATACCGATATTCGTTAGTTAAGAGAAGTTATCAATAAGTAACATGTACATTCATAATGTTTTTGTTATATTTGTAAAGTTTAATAAATAGAAGTAACAAAAAAAAATATAATGATATTTTGGTAACATTTGTAATGTTTAACGATATGAAAATAACAAATCAAATTTAATGATATTTTTATAATAATTTTTAACAGTTTGATGGTAAAAAAATCTATCTTTGTTAATGAGAGATAACACTAGCATCTAGAACTTATTAGATATGCAAGTGCTAATTTCTTTATGAGGGACAACACTAGCATCAATACCAAAATTGTATAAAGTGTTTCTAATTTAATTTACAAGTATGGGCAATTATGGAATAAATAGATAAAATTAGTGACACTATTTTGGCACATTATAAAAGCTAGATTCAATTAATAAGTTAAAAAAAAAACCCGATGTAATGAACTTTTTTGGCCTCATATTACCCATCTTTGATAAGGTGAGGAGTCCGATTGATAAATCGATTGACTTATATGCATGTTACCCTCTTTTAAATAAGAGTTATTTTCCTCTAAAAGCTTGAGGTGTTGGAGTAGTAGGTATTGAAATCCTTAGGTTATTAACTTTAACTTTTCTAAGAGAATCAAGCTAATTTCAATAAATTCATCTTCATATTCAATTATTTGCTCAAGCTCTATATTTTGAGAATGTGAAGATTGTTGGTCTTAGATTTAAAGACCAAGACTATAGAAGGCTAATTTTATGTTCCTCTCTTTCGTATCAAAATTATAAGTTTTAATATCGATATTTAAGACTCTTAAAACATTATTATCTTTTATGTGGATAGACAAATTTAAAAAATAATTAAAATAAATTGGTCCAATACTTAATGAAATTTGAACACATCCTGATAATGAATCTAGAGAACCTTTTATGTTTCTTTTTTTTTTTATCTCTAACACATAAGAGAATTTAATTATTTAATTCTTCTCTTATAAGAGGCTTTATTGCTATTTGAATAATTACAACATATAATTAGTTAAATTTTTCATTATATGAGTTTATAAGATTTTGCTAAAATAAATTTATATAAAGTGATTCCCCTGTTAGAGAAAGAGTTCTTTCAACTATTTTTATTATATGATCAGACTTAAAGGAAAAACTATATTTGTTATATATTTGAGATGTTTAATATTTTAGAATAGTTTAGTTTTGTAAATGTTTTTCAATATTTTCAATTTTTATAAATATTTTTTTACTTTTAGTCAATATGGCTTTTGAACTGAACTAGAAGAAGTTGAAAGTCTAGAAAGTCTAAATAGATATCTTACTAGTTTTTCCATGGTGAAAGATTTGAGAATTTTTTCGATATGAAACAGGTATGTTAAAGTTTACGTTTATAATGCCCGATCAGTTGGGTCTTACTTGCAACTGTTCGACAAAACTTCAAAGCACTTTGAAATCTTTCTTAATATTTGTAGAATTAAAGAAATCTACTCTATACTTCTATCATTCAATCTTTTTCTAATAGCACTAATACCAAATAGACCTCAGATCAATTAGGTAAAATGGATATAAAAAAATTGAAGGATATTGAAATTGAATGATATATTACAAACTCAAAACATAAAAGCTCATTTACATTCAAGAGAAAAGATACTGTAAAACAAATCGATGATAATAAAATGAACGGTCTTTACCTTAGCAGAATAAGCTTAGTACAAAACAAACTGAAATAATTTACTTCTTTTTTAAAGATACTTTAATAAAGTAAAAATATTACCAATATGTGATGTGAGACCCACTTTCTTGGAGACATATCTGGGATAAGAATCCTTGAGGAAAGTAAGACCCACTTTCTTGGAGACATATACTAGATAAGAATCAGAGTCGAATAGTACATCCAAAATGGGTCTTTGTTAATTTTAAGTTAGGTTGCTATGTTAAGTTGGATTAATTGGTTTTTTTCTATCTAATTAGAATTTTCTAGTTAGAGGTCACTTTGAGAAGGGTATAGTTCTAATTTATTATTAGAGTCACTAAAGTCATTTGAAACAGAGGCAAAAAGTTTTTCTAGTATTTTAGAAATGTTTTATTTTCCTTTACCTTTGCATTTTAGTTATTCGATAAGAAAACCTAACTTAGCTTTACCTTTATTATCTTTACCATGTATTATTTTTAAAGAATTGATATAATTTTGAAATACATCTAGTGATGCCTTTTTTTTCTCCCCAACAAATGAACGGCTTGTAAGAAAGAGAAATGTTTCAATATATGGGATTACATTATGATATTATAATCTCATTTAAATATCCAAGTGATTTTATATAATGATAGGAAGAATATTAATGTATTAAATTCTTCAAATTGGTCATATCCGAAGAATTGGTCATATCCCTTTAAAACATTTTATGGGAAAGTATTAGGTTCAAAGAATAAAAACCAATTTCTAAACCAGTTTAAAAAGTCATAAAAATCATAATTATCAGTTTTAAACTGGATGTAATAAGTATAAGTTTTTTTAGTGTTTTTAGTGTTATGATAGAAGAAAACTTGATCATATGATCTCTCATTCTTTCTCTAGTCAAGTTTTAAAATAACTCTTTTAATTTTAAGAGTTAAGAAAGTAATTTATTTTCCATTTCTCATATTATGAGTGATTTCAATGGAATCTAATTCTTTTAAAATTATTTCATAATATTACCTCGTTTTAGAGAAAGTAAATGGAGACAAGTTATTTTTAAGATAAATAAATGCTACCTAATCTTATTATTTATTGGTATCCTCATTTTTTATAAAAATAACTATTTTTTTTACACTTATCTAAATTCTTCCTTTTTAGGAAGTTTTGTGGGAGATAATTTTATATTATTGCTTGAAAGAGAGTATGTAGTGTTCCTCTTGAAAGCTCATTTACTTGTACACCTCATGGCCTTAAAGAAACTCTCTAATTAGGAAATTTGAAAGAGTTAGATTCTTTAAAAATAAATTCGATGTTAAAATTAATCATCGATAGTATTGTCAATTTCTTAATAAGAATTTTTGATTAAAGAGATCATCTAAAAATTTCGTGATCTTAAGAATTATTGTCAATTTTTTAGATTCTTTAAAAATAAATTTGATGTTAAAATTAATCATCGATAGTATTATTAATTTTTTAATAAGAATTTTTGATTAAAGAGATCATCTAAAAATTTCGTGATCTTAAGAATTATTGTCAATCTTTTATTTTATTTTATAGGAGAATAGTTTTTTTGAGGTAGCTTCAATACTCTTGAAGTGAATCGCATCGAGATCTCATTTATACGTAATTTTGTTTTTAACATTCCTCCATATTCTTTTGCTTTAAGCTTTATTTTTCTAACACCATTAGTACAAGCTGGACTCCACTGATGGATTCTTATTTAGCATTTCATAGAGAGGTTTCACAGAGTGTTGAAGAATTTTATAAAAATCTTTCAAATAATTGAAGTTTCCTAAAAGTCTTTCTAATTGTTTATTTTCTTTAATCTCATCAGAATTTTTTTTAGCAAAGATTATAAATCTATCGATGGGAGTCATCAATGGGAGTGATAAATACCTGATTAATATTATGGCCTAATAATTTATTTTTCAAGTAGTTTCATCTTTTTAGCAAAAATAACAAGTCCAGTTCTTTTATAAATTTAAAAAATATATTTAAATGTTTCTATTATTGGTCTATTGATTTAGAAAAAATTAACACATCATCAACGTAAACGATGGTAAATCCAATATAAAGATTACAAATTTCATTCATAATTTTCTGAAATAGTGACTAAGCATTCTTAAGTTTGAAGTACATAACATTTAAATTCACAATGTTCAAAAGTACAGTGAAAGTGATTTTATATCTGTCTCATTCTGAAAATATACCAATAACTACTTTTAGATCAAATTCTAAAAGATTTTCTCCTTATAAAGACGATTTAATAAGTTTTTTATTAGAGATTAGATATCTAATCCATTTTAAAACATTCTTTTAAGGGTTTGTAATTTATTATCAATTTTGGGAATCACCATTCTAATTCAGTAGTATTTTCTACATAGAACGATAGGCAAGACCATAGAGATTTGCTTTTATTAATTAATCTCTTTTTTAAGAGATCTTTAATTTATCTTTTGCAAAATTTTAATTGGTATTCATTCATTTATATGTGCCTAGCTTCGGTGGAAATTTGAGACTTGGCTCATATGGTAATTCTACATGTCTTTTTCTTGACTAGAAAGTATTTGGAAAATCAACACTTTTTTTATTTTTTGAAATTTCTCTTTTAGAGATTTGATTTTCTTTTGCATATTTTAGACATGATTTTGTCTATTGTCATTTTTGGCTTAACTTCTCCTTCAAGGAATAAAAAATATTTTCTTTTTCATTAATCTTGCTTTTGAGATTATCAATCTATGTTATTAGGATTCTTTTGAGAATTTAAAATTTATTATATGACCTTTAAGTTCAAAAATTATGCCTTCTTTTGTAACTTTAAACGGATATAACATACTTAAAAACGGGTTCTTAACATAGCTAATCTAGATAAATTCTTATTGAGTAAGAAAATAGTTTTTAGACAAATACCATTATTTCAAGCTACAGTGCTAGAGAATTGTAATCAATGGGTATTCTTCCTTCACTCATAGTAATACCTATGTTTTTTTAGAAAAGTATTTTGTAAATACTTTTCCCTTTCTATCCTATGAAAGGTTAAAGAATAATCCACCCTAGTGAAGTCTAACTTATATTGGTATTGTTAGAAAAATAAAGCTTAAAGCAAAGAATTTTCATGTTTATCATTACTAGACCAAAGATAGTATAAATGCCTTTTATATTGGATATAGAAGAATATTAAAACAAAAAATGAGTATAAAAGTATCATGGTACACTTCACTTTAGAAGTATGGAAGCCATCTCAAAGAAATATTCTATTATCAAAAAGAAATTTTTGCAATAGTTCCTAACATCTTAAAGTTTCAAGATGATCTCGTTAATAAAAAATTCTTATTAAGAATTAATTATCATTCTACAAAAGGAGTCATTGAAAATGATGCTAAAAACTTAGCTTCTAAGGAAATTTTTGTTAAGTGATAGGAAATACTCTTGATATTTGATTTTAACATCGAATGTATTCATAAAGATCCTAACTCTTCTAGATTTCTTAACTAGAGAGTATCTACAAGGCCATAAAGGAGCATTTTGTACACTATTTCAAACAGTAATATAAAAAATCTTCTACAAAACTTCTTAAAAAGGAAGAGTTCAAAGAAATGCAAAGAAAAATAGTTATTCTTATCGAGAATGAAGATTCTAATAAATCTCCTGATCATGTAGCATCTATTTATCTTAAGGATAACTAATCTACATTTATTATCCCTAAAACGAGAGAATATTATGAAAAAATTTCAAAATAATCGGATTATGTGAAAATCACTTATAATATAAATAATGAAAAAGAAATTGTTTTCTCAACTCTTAAAATTCAAAGAGTTATTTTAAACCCCGATTAGGATATTAGCCCTTTTACTAGAGAAAAAATGAATGATTGTTTGATTCAACCAACTACCTACGGTTATTTTGACTATATTCAACCATTTGTTCAAGTTTGTTTTCCATCAAAATCTTAAAAAGAACTTATACTTGGTATATCTAGTTTAAAATTGATGATTATTATGCTTTTAATGACTTTCCAAATTGGTTTAGAAATTAGTTTTCATTCTTTGGACTTAATTTGAATATTTTTTCAAATACTGTCTTAAAGGTTTATGATCAATTTGAAGAATTTATTAAAGATAATATAATCAATGGAGACATTATATTAGTGTTCTTCGTATCACTATATAAAGTCGTTTGGATATTCAATTGGGATTATACTATCATATTTATTGAAATATTCTCTTACCTTATAAGGCGTTCATTTGTTAGGTGGTGGAAAAAGTCACCACTAGATATATTTTAAAATTATTGAATTATTTTAGTCCCTAAAAAAATGCCTACTAAAGATAGTAAAGATAAAGCTAAATTGGATTCCCTTATTGAACAATTAAAAAGCGTGTCTCAGTTTTAAGCAACTCTAGTAATTACAATAATAAATTAGATCTAGAGCTTTATCAAAGTGACTCCAAATGAAAGAATCCAATTATTACAACTTAAAGTTTAGAAGGACATCAGCCTTACTTAAAGTTGACAAGTATAGAGAAGATTTCTTAGTTCTCCAATTATTAAAAAATCTACCCTCTACTTCTATCTCTCAATCTTTTCCTAACTAGCTTTGATACCAAACAAGCCTAGGATATACTAGGTAACAAGGATATAGAAAAACTAAAGGATAATTTATTGAAAGTAAAAGATATATTACATGCTTATAACACATAAGAGAACAAATATATTTAATCAGAGGTTTTACTACTATTTGAACAAGTATTATATGCAACTACCTTTATTATATATTTGAGATATTCTATATTTTGAAACATTTAAGTTTTATAAATGTATTTTAATATTTTCAATTTTAATATTTTTTTTATTTTTAGCCGATATGGGTTCTTAATTTGAACTAATTTGAATGTATTAAAGGCATAAAAAGATGAAGATCTTGGTGCATAATGAGTAATTTTATATAAATATGTTAATTTAACATTAATTTTTAGATACGAGTTTCGGTATTAAATCAAAATGAATTCACTTGTATTTATAAAACACAGTTTATTTTTGAGTGTAGACGAGTGATGATGCAATTTTAGTGTAAAGATTATGGTATTTTTATTCATTATGTCAATCTTTTGTGATTGGGATACCTTATGGTATCAAAATTTTGGGTTTCTTAACAAAAAATTAAATGGATTAAAAAAACATATAACTCAAAAACATAATAAAATATATTAAGAATATATGGTGATGGCCACAAAAACGCCCATACGATACTATTACTAAATGTACATGTTGGTACATATTATTTGTACATTCTTGAGTGGTGTAGAGTGTACATGTGTGTGCATTAATCTTATAGGTTATAATGTAACTGATTTGGTTATATATATATGTAGCCTTGATGTAACAACTAATTCATTCAATGAAAAGTTAGTTACACACTTTCTAAACTCTCTTTTCCCTTCACGTAGCTTTGTTTGGCATTAGAGCTTTGGTTAAGATTCATTGATGCTCAAGAATTGTTCAATTCTTCGTCCATTGTTGCTCAAGTAGTGTTCATTTTTTTTCTTCTGTGCATATCAGCTATGGTTTCTTCTCATGATTCTTGAAAGAGTGTTGTATGTGAGTAGGAATAAGTGTGGGACCGGTGGGGACGATTATGCTAATAACTATAACTATTCTACATGAGTTTCGGGTATATTCGAATAATAACCGTCAATTATGAATGTATAGCAATTTACCAACAGTTGAATCACACTTCGTATTTTTTAAAATTTATTCAAAAATATATTTAAATTAAAAAATTAAATATTAGTATAATTCTTACTTTAATATATTATTTAAAATATTGACATTAATTTTTATTTTTTTAATAATTTTGCATATATTTTTAAGTAAAATAAAAAATATAAATAAAATTCAATCTGATTATTCCAAGTATTTTATGTTTTATTATTAAAGATTTATTTTTCTATGTAAGTATATATATATATATGTTTGGTTTCGGTTAGCTAGAGTTATGGTATTTCAATAATTATTCCCACCATACGCTTTATTGGTTACGATTATTTTTCAAAAAAGAATATATGATTTTGACAAAAAATCATAGTTTCATTTATTTATAGTTGAAATGTCATCCTTATAGGTGAGAGTGATCATGCACCATCTACGTAGTCTTTAATCTTGCCTATAGTGATTTTCAATTTTCCTATCAAGTTAGATTGATTTAACTATTTGATATGGAAACATCAGTTGTTATGTGTAATCCCTGCTTATAGTGCTAAGAGTACATTGATGGATTTACACAAGTTTCTTAGAAGTATCAATCTGATACCTCTAAACTTACACTTGACTTTTCGATCTGGAAACACATGAATGTCATTATTAAAAGTTGGATTATGTCAACAAAAGTTTCTAGTTATTTGGATGGAACACAACAGCTTGTGATCTCTGGAAGACTTTTTGATAAATTTTTCTCTTATTTAGCCGAGTCTTGGTGCAATTGGAGAACCTATTCCTTCAAATGACTTGATTCTTTTTGCAATCACATGATTGAGTCATCGGTACAATGCATGCGTTTGTGTGCAACATTACATATTAATCTAGTGTTGTTTCTGTTGAAGAATTTGACAGTAGGTTGTTAGTGTATGAGTTTGGGCTCCAACAGTAAGATAAGGAAGACAAGTTTATCAAGCTAATATTGCTAAAATTGAGGTGGAAAAACACAACCTAATTAAGAAAGAGATTAGATTATTAACAATAGATATAGAGGAAGAGGAAGAGGTTAATAGATGTTGAGGAAGAGGTCAGAGTAGAGGACGTGGAAGAGGTGTTCAATGTCATTTTTGTGTCAAGAATGGCCACATAATCTTTACCTATTACAGGCTCAAGAATTTGCTCTCTGAAAAATTCATCCTTCCAGTCTCAACACAAATCCTGATCTTCTGAATATGTTGTTTCAATGGAAGCTCTGATAACTCTTAGTTCTTAGATACATGAGATACACATCATTTGATAAATGATGCTACGAATTGAGGAATCCTACTCCTCTTGCTTGTAATGATGGGGTACTCATAAGTAATGGTGCTTCTTTACCTATATCTCATTCTAGTTCCTCTTATCTCAACACACATAATCAACATCTTGTTTTGTCTAATGTGTTGTACATACCACATATCACTAAAAACTTGTATATGTTCATCAATTCTGTGAAGACAATGATGTTTTTAATGAATTTCAATCTCACTTCTTTTTTGTTAAGGACAAGGTCACGAAAAAGGTTCTTCTTCAAGGTCCATTTGACATAGGTCTTTAAAAGTTTCTTTGTGGAACAAGTGCTACTAATAAGCTTCCTTCAATTACTTTTGTTGTCTTGGCTACAAGTTCAGTCTAGCATGATAGTTTGCCTCATGTGTCTGACTCTATTATACAAAAAAATTTAGCTATGCATTAAATAAATGTAATAGTCATCTATAAACCCTATCTATGATTCTTGTGAAGTGTCTAAATACAATAATAAACTTTTTCTCATGGTAACGATGTCACTGCTTGTTCACCTTTTGATATTTTATATGTAGACATACGAGGCCTTCTCCTATTCCTTCTGTTAATTGAGACATTTTCTTTTATGTATAAATGACTTTATTCATTTTCAATGGATATATTTCTCTCTTGTAAAAGTTAAGCTTTTTTCTATTTTTTTAAAGTTCAAAACTATGATTGAATACCAATATAACACTTATATCAAAGATGTTCAAAGAGATGGTACATGTGAATTCAAACCATTTACTTTTGTTTTAGAATAGTTTGGTATAGTGTTTAGAAAAACCTACCCTCATATATCAAAATATAATGGTATGATGGAAAGTAGGCACGTAAGGGTTGTAGATATTGGTCTCATTCTGTTGGTGGGTGCTAATGTGCCCAAAACATATTGGACTTATGCCTTTAGAATTTGTATTTTTTTTTGTTTTAAATTGCATTTCATCTAAAGTACTTCAAATTATGTCTTCTTATTTTTGCTATATAACAAAGAGCTTGATTATTTGTTGCTTAGAGTGTTTAGAAGTGTTGCTACCTTGTCTTTGTTCTTATTTGTTTCTTAGAGTGTTTGGAAGTTGTGCTACCTTACCTTTGTTCTTATTTGTTTCTTAGAGTGTTTGGAAGTTGTGCTACTTTGTCTTCTTTCTTATTTGAAAAATGAGCTTGATGTAAAGTTTGTTATGTGTGTGTTGGTTATGCTCCTCATCAATGAGGGTATTTGTCTTGAAAAAAAAATGCATGCAAAATTTACACTTGCAGGCATGTTGTCTTTCTTGAGCATATCTCCATTTGTTGTCTACTTTTGTGCAAACTTATGTTCTCTCTGATGTTGGCACTTGACCCAATGTTTCTTTTTCTGAGTAAAGATATCTTTCACCTATTCCTTATGTTGCTTTTCCCTATCAATCCTCATTTATTATACAATTTCAAGTCCTTTGTTAACACCTAATGTTGTCTCTTATTCAGGGCATAGTCCTTAACACACACCTTTCGTGTGTGCTATTCATGCCTATAGTATTTCTGCTTCTCATGCCTTGGAGCCTAATTTGGATTCTAGTGTATCTATACTTCTGGCTTGGATTACATTAAGATTTTAAGTCCTTTGTCAAGGCCATCATTATGCGTGTGGTTCTCACTTTTGTTGCACATTTTGGTTAAGAGTTAAGATAGTTAGACATAAACAATGTCTTCTTGAATGGTGATTTAGAAGATAAGATGCATCCTCCTTGTTTTGTAGACTCTCCTAATCTCGACTATGTATGTAAGCTTAAGAAATCATTTTATGGTGTCAAATAGGCACCACATGCCTAGTATCATAAGCTTAGTTCTTGTTTGCTAGCTTAGTGTTTCACTAATGCGTTTATTAACACCAGTATTTTTCTCAAGATGTTTGACTCAGATGTCATTGTGCTTCTTGTATATGTTGATGATATTGTTCTCATAGGTAGCAATTCATCTCTTTTTCAACAGTTTATGATTTAGTTGAATGAAATGTTTCCTTTCAAGAACCTTGGTGCTTTAAACTACTTCCTAGGAATTTAGGTGAAACATGTTGCTTTTGATTTGTTCTTAAGCCAACATAAATACATTACTAGTTTGGTTGATCACTCTTATTTGTCTCAATGTAAACCTATTGCTACACCTATGCTCTTAGGGGGAGTGTATTGTCTAAGCATGATGGAGTGGTACTCGATGATCAATTCGATACTCAATATAAGAGCCTTACAATATTGTTGCATTACTAGGCTAGACCTAACCTTTTTTTGTAAGTTGTTTGTGTCAATTCCTCTCAACACTAATTGATGTGCATATGCAAGCACTTAAGGGAGTACTTCGATATCTACATGGTGCTTGTACACATGGATTCATATTTTCAAATCCATTTCTTTTGATCTTATTGGATATTCAGAAGCAAATTGAGGAGCTTGTCTAGATGATAGGAGTATGAGTGCTTATTGTGTGTTCTTATGAGAAAGCCTAGTGTCATAGGATTCATCTAAGCAAAAGGTTGTTTTTAGATCATTGGTAGATATACAGAGTATTGACAGCTATATCAATTGAGATGAAATAAATTCAATCCTTACTTTCTGAGCTGGGTGTTAAGATCAAGTAAGTTCCTGTCATGTTGTGTGATAATGTAAGTATTAAACACTTAAGTTAGAATCCAATTATGCATCAAAGATCTAAATACATTTAGATCTTTGAGAATGCGGTAATACATCTAAGAAATTATTCCATCGGACATATTTCACTTGAATGCAGGAATAATGATATGAACTAAATGTACATGTATGTCGTATATGTTCATGGAATTGCACAACAAACTTTTGGTGATTTACCCATCTTAAGTTTAATGGGAATAATAAATGTACATATACATTACATATTAGTTGTATATTCTAGAGTAGCGTAGAGTGTACACATATATCAATATTATACGTTATAATGTAACAACTAAAAGTTAGTTATCAATTCTCTATATTCTCTTTTCTTCTTTAGGTAGCTTTGTAGTTATAGTTAATGTTCTCTTTTAAAACTGAAAAAATGATTATAACATGAAACTTAAATAACTAAATGACGATGTACTTCTAGAATCTATATTACTCTCCGATCATTTGAGTTGTTAATTTTGGGAATTGTTCCATGGAATATTCTTAGAAGCTTCACCAGATGGTTTAGGGGCCAAAACATATTTCGCTAATTTTATGTTCGTGTTTTGTGACAATTTTTCTTTCCTAGGAACCCATGAAAATGAGATCTTCAAATTCTACTCCAAAGCTGCAATTAAATCATTCCATTTATGGAGGAATGTTTCAACATATAAATTTGTATTAAATTAATTATGGTGTGACACATCAAATAGTCATAAAAAATAATAATTTTTTTAAATAATTTAAATATTTATCACACTATATTTAATATAAATAAATTTATATAATCAATATTATTTTTTATGATTATTATGGTATTACTTTAGAAAATTATTTCCTCGTGAGCGCTGTTCATTTAAAACATGTCGTTATAGGCGGATTCAACTTGAGGCTTAATCAAAGCAAATGGGTTAAGAAGCCCATCATAATATACTTTTAAGTTTAATATTTCATAAATAGGAAATTTGTTATTTTATATTTACCTATAAGCATCCGGTATATATGGTCATAGAATGTGTTGAATGTTAACCCTTAATTCAAGGAGAAAATTGAAAGCAAAGATAATCTCCCTCAACTATGTTCCATCTAGACAACAAGTAATATCTATCTTAACCAAATCTTTATTTCTGAGAATTAAGTGTAACACTTGGTTTGGAAAACATATATCGCCTAGCTTGAGGGAGAGTGTAGGAAATCAATCTAGGCATATGATTGATTCCTAAGCAGCCCTTGATTTTCAGGATAGAGTTTCCTGATTTTCAGGGTGAAATCAGCCCCTGTTTTGAGGATGACTTTCAGCTTTATTTTTCACTTTGTATTAGTGTATCCCAACTGTATTTTAGTGCCTTACAACTGTGTATTTTAGTTATAACATTAGTATATATATATGATTTATAATTAGAGAATTAGAGAGAAGAAAGGAATAAGAATAATACAACTTTAAGAGAGCTTTTTTTCTTTGGGAATGCCTTTAGGCCTTGGCCTTTGGTCTTGGTATTTTAAACACTGATTAACAACAAATGCAGACACAATCTACTAACGTGACATTTTATGCCTAGTTCTTTTTTTTTACATCAATAATTTTCTCTTATTTTCTTTCGACGTTCGCTTCTTTATTTTTTTCATTTTTAGTCAACTAATTTTTTATTAAATTCATGAATAAATGCAAACATATAAATTTAAATAAATAATATCTAGTACATTTGATTAATAAATTAGTATATATATATATATATATATATATATATATAATTTAAATCTACCTTGTTTCTTGCATTTTTCTATATATTTTTTATCTTTATTCAAATCAATCACTTTATATTTAAGTAACACAAATAACACAATACTACCGATTTATAATACAATTAATTTAATTATTTTTTACTTTTTACCAATTATCTAAAATTCTTAAAAAAATACTTACTATGTTATTTTTATTATTAAAAAACTAAATAATGACTAGTTTTTCTTAAGATTACAGAAACAATAACAATTAATAAAGTTGGATAAACTCAACTTTAATAATAGACTACGATATAAAACTTTATTTAAATTAATTTCTTATCACTAAGTATATATCATAAAGCTAAAAATTGTGTTTCGTAAATGCACCAAGCAATACATTTTTTAAAGAAATATTAAAATGCAATTAATTCCTACCATTTTAATCTCTTTATGTAAATAAGAAATACTAAAATACAACTAACTCTTACCCTAATAGCTAGGTAGTTATAGTTTAATAGGTTAAGAATTTAGAGAAGCAAGAAGGAAAAAAGTGAAACAAACTTCTCCTTCAATAATCAAGAGATTGTAACACAATTGCTATATATATCACTAGCTTATATATGACAGCTAAGAGAATTACATGATAACTAAGGGAAAATAATTAGTATAACTAACTTGTAACTAACTCTAGTGCTATAACAATATGTACAATATCTATAATACAACTAATAACAAGTCATAATATCCATTATTGGCATAAACACCATAAGTTTGCTTCCCAATTCTGTAAATCGTTAACGAGGTAAATGTTTGGTGAGTAAATCAGTTAACTGATCTTGTGTAGAACAATAATTGACCACCAGTGCTTCTTAAGTAGTTGCTGACAAATAAAATAGACAAAATTTTTAACATGCTTTGTGCATTGATGCATAATAGGATTTTGACTCAAATATTTGACACTAATATTATCACGTAGAATCAAAGGAACTTGTTTAGGCTTTATCCCTAACTCTGTAAGAAAGGATTGGATCCCTTTCAGTTCAGTAGACAAAGTAAAAAGAGCCTTGTACTCACTCTTGGTTGATGAACGAGAGACAACTCTCTGTTTAGATGAAGCCCAAGACACCAAGAATGCACAATAAGCCCTCACACTCTTATGATCATCAAGATATGCTTTGTCATCTGCATTTGAATAGCCAATTAATTTAAGAGAACTTGACTTTAAATATCCAACCCATGGGAAGAATTCTTATGAAGATATTTGAGAACACGCTTCAATGCTTGCATATGAACTATGGTAGGAGTTGATAAAAATTGACACAAATAAGTCACTAAAAAATCAAGTTCAGGTCGAGTGATGCAACAATATTATATGCCACCCACTAAGCTCCTGGTATGCTCATCAACAAAGTACCATCATGTTTTGACAAAATTTCACCAGCGAGTATAGGTGTGGCAATAAGCTTACACTGAGTAAGACTAGCTCTCTCAATCAAGCTAGAAATGTACTTACTCTGACTGAGGAACAAGCCTAGGAAAAAATGAGTCACTTTAATGCCTTGTTAGTAGTTTAATGCGCTAAGATCCTTGAGAGGAAAGATCACATTAAGACATGTGAGAAACTATCTTGAATTGTTTCCAATAAGAACAATATCATCAACATAAACAACCAACATAATTATATCAGTACCATAGACCTTGAAAAAGAGGCTTATTTTATAAAAGCATTCGTGAATCCCCATGAAATCAAATAAGAACTAAGCTTGTTATACCAAGCACAAGGTGCTTGCTTCAAACCATAAAGAGACTTCTTAAGTTTGTAGACACAATCAAGAAAAGAAGAATAAAAAAACCAAGTGGTTAAATTATGAAAACATTTTCCTCTAAGTCTCCATTCAAGAAAGCATTCTTAATGTCTAATTGTCTAAGTTCCCACCCAAAATGAACGTAAAGTGTAAAAACAACCCATATGGATGTAGCACCAGTCTAGACTTTTGTTTGTCAATAGCACCAATGGCTAAGGTTTTTGTCTTATGAAGCCACCTACAACCAATAACTTTATGATCACCAAGATTAGGAGCAAGCTCCTATGTTTTATTTATAAACAAAGCGTCAAACGTAGTTTGCATAGACTCCTTCCAAACTAGATACGTAATATCATCTTTCCAAGAATGAGGCTCCTAAGGAATGGAATCATACATAGTGAAAATTTTAGGTTTAGTAATGCCAGATTTTGTATGAGTTTGCATAGGATGTGTATTAGTGAATATAAGTGCTTGTAAGGTAAGTGGAGGTATAGAGGGAACTAAAACATGTTGGATGGAAGAACATTGTTGTTGAGTGAATAAGGGGATACCATACTGTAAAAAAAGGGATAGAATTTGCAGGCAATACAATGCAACTGACTGTGCTAACATCATAGGTAGTACAGGGAAATAGGTGCAACAGACTAAGGAGACTGTGCAAAATTTTCACTAAAAGCCAAAGGTGAGATAAGAGCATATGAAACATTAGACCCAATGGTTAAAGAAGAGGCAGGAACACTATCAACACTCATAAGTTTTGGGAAACCACTAGAGGACAAACAAGATGAGGCAAGATGCATAGACATATGAACATTGATAGAAGGGCCAAAGTAAGGAGTGGAAATTGATTGAGAGGCATTTGAGGATACTGAGGCAAATGTCACATTATAAGGAAAATATGCTAAATAAAAACAACATGCTTGTGAAATTTTGCTAGTTGATTTTTGAAGATAGTAACTTCTCTAATGAAGTGTATAACCAATGAACACACAAGAGGCAGATTTAGCAACAAGTTTGTTTTTTCTACAAGGACGAAGGAAAGGATAACACAAGCTTCCAAAAACTCTTAGAAATGAATGATTAGGATCCTTTGTATATAACAACAAATAGGATGACCGAAGCTTAACAACATTGGAAGGCACACAATTAAAAAAAATAGCAGTGAGCATATGTCCAGTGAGATCTAGGCATGTTAGCATGCAATAAAAGAGCAAGACTTGTGTCAACAACCTTTCTATGCCTACTTTCAATCATGTCATTCTATTCAAAGGTATGAGTATAGGTTGTCCAAAACGCAATACCATTTTGTGCTAAAATAGAAGCTAAAGGCTTGAATTCATCTGCACCATCCCTCTGAACAACCTTGATATAGGCATTATATTGACATTCTACCATTCTTTTAAATTGAAGAAAAATGGAACAAACATGTGCTTTAAAAGAAAGAAAGTATATCTATTGAAATCTTGAAAAATCATCTACAATTAACAAGTATTTCTCCCCAAATATCTATGTATAAAAAGTTCAAAAGGTAAACAATTAGTGACATGATTCCTATGAAAAAAAGGCTCCTTGTACGATTTTCCAACTCACGTGACTCACAAACAAGACTGTTATAAGACTTTATTGTATGATTCATAGCTAAAGTTTTTTGAACAATGAAGTCTAAGACACGAGCTAGACGATTGTGCCAAATTGAAGAAGTAGTCAAACCAACAAAAGGAACCAGAGAAGGTTGATGAACATCACTTGATCCACATATAAGCTTGTAAAGCCTCTATTAATTGGACCTTAAAGAAGCACCCTTTTTGAGATCTTGACCTTGATGAAAAAGAAGTGTGATTGAAACTCTATAAAGACATTATTATCCTCACAAAGTTGATGAACAAAAACATGATTTGTGGTGATATGTGGCATGTGTAAGACTTTGGAAAGCAACAAATGATGATAATGATTTTTCAAGAAAGCATGACCAAAATTAGAGATAGGGATAGAGACACCATTTCTTACGAGAACATCATCACTACTTGAGAAATGAGTCAAATTACTCAAATTTGAAGCATCATTGGTTAAATGATAAGTTTCTCTAATATCAAGCACCCAAGACTGATTTGAACCTCCACCACTAACAGCTACATAAGCTAAAGCACCACATTTTTATGTGAATTAGAAGAGGAAGTGCCTAAGAGAAGATTCTTGAGCTTATAGAAGGTAGAGGCTATGTGACCATTTTTGCCACAAAATTGACATCGAACATCATGTCCTCATCCTCTACCTTGACCATGCCATCTATATGCATAATTCTAATCTTTGTCTTGATTAGGCTATTATTGAAACCTGTGATCATACACAAACAACCTATTATGAAATTCTTCAATAGTTATCATATTCGCATGATCAACAATGTTGTAGACAAATGCATTGTAGTGATGATTTAGTCTAGATATTCCATGAGGAATCAGATCCTTAGATTTAATAGGTTCTCCAATTATATAGAGGCAATTGGAGATTGTCTTGATCTTCATTATGTATTCATCAATAGGCAAACTATCTTTCTTTGCACTTTGTTATTGAGGCTTTAATTCAATAACTCTCGATTGAGCTGAGGAAATAAACATTTTCTCATATGTGTGCCACATATCATATGTAGTAGTAGCACTAATCAAATAGCCAAACACTTCAGATGACATGAAGCCATATATCCAGTTGCGAATTATACCATTAATGTGCTTCCAAATAGAAAATTGATGAGTGAGTTTATTAGTACTAGATTGATACTTTAACGGAATCTCAACAGGTCTATCAATATACTTCTCAGCACTATATTCCATGATAACACACAATAATTGTTCTTTCCATATGAAGTAATTAGATCAATCGAATTTGATGGGAACGTTTAGATTGATAGAAGGAATATAATAAGTTGGTACAAATTATACAAGAACATGTTTATCAATGTCACTCTTTCTCGAATCACTAAAATTCATATTTGTTGTAGTTGAAGAATTTTTTTTCAAAAAAAGCAAGAATCACAAGTCTCGAGAAGAAAAAAGCTTGAGATTTCTTGAAGAATTGAAAACTCTAACCTAAAGCTCTGATACCATACTAAACTATGAGATTTCAGAGAAGCAAGAAGGAAAGAAGTGAAGAAAACTTCTCATACAATAATCAAGAGGTTGTTGCACGATTGCTATATGTAACAGGAGCTGATACATGATATATGACATCTAAGGAAAAATAATTAGTATAACTAAATTGTAACTAACTCTAATGTTATACTATGTTATAACAATATCTGCAGTAGCTATAATACAAATAATGACAAGTCATAATCTCTACTATAATTAATGTCCCCTTTTAAAATTGAAAAGATGATTATAACATGAAAATTAAATATTTGGGTTAACTACATTTTATGTGATGTCTGTAACATATAGGATGAGTTACAAAAATATTCAAAATATTTCTCATATTGTTATGTGCAACGATAAAAACATGCTTAAATAATAACCGTTGTTTAATTTTTTTAATAAAATTGTATCACATGTATTCTACGTGTATTTTTCTAAAAATATTATAGTAAAATCTTGACTTGATTAACTACGTTTTGCATTCATAACATATGGAGTGAGTTGAAAAAATGTTCAAAATATTTAAGTAGTTACAATTATGTCAATATGAAAAATACATGTAAAAAGAATGCAATTCAATTTTGTTAAAAAATTAAATTATAATTATTAATTAAACATATTTTTAGCATTGTATGTAACATTATAGGTTATAATTATAATTAATTAAATATTTTAAACATTTTTACATCTCAGTTCATGTATCGTGAGCATAAAGTCTAATCAACTCTAAATAACTAAATATCGATGTTCGTTTGCTTTTTATTCCCACGAAAATAATGTCTTCAAATTCTACTCGAAAACTGCAGTTAAATCATTCCATTTATGGAGTAATGTTTAGGTATATAAATTTACATTTGAATTAATTAGGGTATACCCGTGACAAAATTTTATAAATAAATTTTTAATTTTTAATTTTTAAAATCATATCAATACTTATTATATTATAATTAATATAAATTATTACTTTTGGATATTCATTCCTTGTGGGCGCGCTGTTCATTAATTATCACGTGCCTTTATCGGTGGACTTGACTCAAGACTGAGTTGTCCTTATCAAACTGGAAATATAACATGATTTAATTGGATTACAGATTCTACGTTTCATTTTTAGCCATTATTTATGCTATAAATTTTATTTTATAACGTATGAAAAAAAAATATAACTGATTATATAAAAATTGGATGCATATATCATAAAAAATATATAATTTTTAGAATGAAATATGAAATCGCCTGAATAATTGATTATACAAAAACTGGATGAATATAACATTATTCGTGCAATGAAGTAAAATATGGTTTCTTAGGTCTCAACTAGTGAATTTCTCTCCAATCTGTGATTGTTTGGACTGCTACTTTTTTTTCTTTTTCTTTTGAAAAGATATTACCGATGGGGAGCCATTATTAAATGAAACATGACAAAGTGAAAAGTGACAAAGAAGATAAAGTGTAAAGATCTTGCTGGGGTTCAAAAATCTCTATTTACTTAATTGCATTAGTTTTTTTCTTGACTATCACAGAACTCACAACTTGTGGATGAACCAAATTGCTTGAAAGATTTATGGCATTGCAGCAATATTATGCACATGAATGGAGATCCATTCCAGGAGTAGCAAATTCAGAAAATTTGAGTGGTTGCTTTGACTGTAATATCTGTCTGGACTTTGCACAAGAACCAGTGGTGACCCTTTGTGGCCATCTATACTGCTGGCCCTGCATCTATAAATGGCTCCATGTTCAGAGTGCCACCCTCGCTTCTGACGAGCGACCCCAATGTCCTGTTTGTAAGGTTGATATATCACACACCACCATGATCCCTCTTTATGGCAGGGGTCAAATCACTTCTGAATCTGAGCCTGTGGGAAAGGCACTATGTTTCGATATGGCTATACCTCCAAGGCCATCTGCTTTTTGCACACGACCTCTTCTATCTCCTTCTAGCACCGGTCAGCAACTTCCATACCGTAATCCCTATCAGAACCAACATTACAACATTAATCATCAAATCAACAACTACGATGAAGATTCTTCCTCATTGATGCGTAATCTTGGTAGTACTACAACAACAGGTTTACTAAATCCAGCAGTGGGGATGTTTGGGGAGATGGATTTTGCAAGAGCATTCGGAAACTCAGAGAGCTTATATGCCTATCCAAACTCACATCATTTAATGGGAGGAAGTAGCTCAAGAATAAGAAGGCAGGAGATGCAGGCAGACAAGTCATTGAGTAGAATTTCAATCTTTCTGTTCTGTTGCTTTCTTCTATGCCTTGTAGTTTTCTGATTAAACTTGGGTCCTTGTCCTCTTATTATATGCTTTATAAATGACAAGCTTACGAACGTTTGTGAATAGATGAGATAAGATGTGTTATGTATAAGTTGACGTTATGTTAGAGATTTTTTTCTCCAAATGATGACTATTGTCCTCTTGCATAAGAATCGTTTTATTTTTAGATGCTTTAAACATCGTTATTTTGAGTTTAGTGGCATTACGAAGCAAAATTTGTTTTTACTTGATAAATGTATACACATGCTTTTGACAGGACTCCATCCTGTAAATTTAAAGCTACATTAGTGACAAATACCGAGTTTTTATCACAATGGCATCCTGCGGATGAACTTGTTTGAAAGCCTGTGGAGGCCAAACCCAAACTGTAGTCTGTACACAGCCCACCCCAGCTGCCAAGACTAAATGATCTATATATGATGATCGTCTAAATGATGTTGAAGCAGTTTCTGTATTTTTATAGTACTTATTTTAAATGATCTATAAAAGTTCAACAAAAGAATTTGATTTTAAGTTAAGATCTAGTAGTTTCTTTCTGGTAAGAACAAAAATATAAGTTGCGATTATTATAGTTTAGGTCCTTCCATCGCATGTATACTCTTTTTTTTAGTCCTTTGATTTACATTTAAAAAATTTAGTCACTCTTCTTTGTCACTCCCAAGTATTTTTTGCATCTAAGTTTTCATAGACCATATGGAGTATATAGTTAATCTTTGTTACACGCAAAATTCACATATTGAAAATCGATAAAATCTACTTAGAATTACTTTTAAACATGTATGGATTATGAAGTATATCAATTCAATATTTATGCGGGACATGCATGGTTGTCTCTCAGTTCTTATAAAACACTTCTTATCTATTGCTTCAATATTATTATTATTATTATTATTATTATTTAACATACGTTATAAATGAAAAATAAAAAGAGAAAGGGAAATTAAAAATGCTGATGCCCAAGATCGAACTGGGGACCTTTTGTCTGCAAAACTAAGGTGATAACATCTACACCACAGAAAATTCTTAAAACATATTGAAATTAGATCTTTTAAAGATCATTCTCGTTAAGGGTATTAGACTAGCATATCCAAGGATAGATATTTTAACTTCAAAATAATTAAAATTCTACTTATATGTAAAAATTCAACCATTTCCCTCATAAATAATAGTTACAAATAAGAGGTGAGTTGAATATTGTTATTCCAATATCGAAATTGTTTAATTAAGAGTGAACATATACTAATATTTTTTATATACATATAATTATATAGAAAATATACTTGAAATAATTAAATCAAATTTTATTTATTCTTACTTTTATATTTTTTATTTTACTTAAAATATTATGTTAAATAGTTAAAAAATAAAAATTAATGTCAACATTTTAATAATATAGGAGAGTAAGAAGTATGTTAACATTTATTTTTTTAAATATATTTTTGAATAAATGTTAAAAAAATCGTGGTTAAATCGCAAAAAACTACTAAAATTTCATAAACAATGATTATTATCCGAAATTGGTATGAGATAATTATGATTATTAGAATAATTATCTCTTCCTATCCCATGCCCATTCCTAAGCATACCCAAAGTTTATAGACGAGGTCATACAAATTTTTTTCCTATTTCACTACCCTCCCTACTAGCTTCATCTCTTTCAAGAAAAAAAATGCTTCAAACCTGCTTCCAAAGACCAAAGTATATGCCAAACCATTCTTCTTGGTTTCTAACCGAGGTGATCAACTTGTGTTTTAATCAAATCATTGGGCCCAAGCATTGTACCTGGTTCTTGACTGAAGTGATCAACTTGTGGCTTACTTATTGGCTAGATTTCTACATTTGTTACAAAATCTTTTTCACATAACAAATAAGTATTGGTCTAAATATATATGAAAAACTATATTTTTTCAAGTGTCGGGCATTCCAACTCATGCTTTCCTCTACACCTTATTTATTCCAAAGCATTTTGATCTTCAGTTAAGACTGATCTCATAGTGGGTACTCTTACTTCTATATAGATTACAACTTTTGTCTTGTATACTATAGACAAAGGAGTTTCATTAGTTATCCCTCGAGAACTAGTCCTGATAGCCCACATCACACCAAGTAGCTCTTCCATCCATTTTCCTTTGGTTGTCTCCAACTTTTGTCAATAAGTTTAATATCAATTTATTTGGAAATTCCACTTGTCCATTAGCTTGAGATTAATATAGGGTTGAATGACATAGTTTGAAGTTGTACTTAGAGGTGAACTCTTTGATGTTGTGGCCTATAAATTGTTTCACATTATCAGTGGCAAGTTCCTCAAGCAAGCAAAAATGGAATGTCATGTTCTTCCATATGAATTGGATTACCTCATTCTCCCTTATTCTTCCTAGGGGATCAGCTTTGATCCATTTTGTAAAATAATCTAAAGAGACTAACAAAAAATTTGTCTGGACCATTCCTTGGGTCAATGGTCTAACTATGCTGTCATATGTGCTGACGTGGGACAACAGAGCAAACTTTGACATTTATCACATGCCTAGTATACTTCAGAAAATATGCTCACATCATTGGCTAGTAATAATCTTATCTTATGATCCATTAAGATATCTTTCTTCCACTTAAATGAAAATTGTTAAGAGACGTAATGATTTTAGAGAGAGAATGTAGAGAAATGCACTAAATGAGCAATAAATGATGATGACTTTAGATCTTTCATTGGGTATATATAAGGGGTACATACATGTGGTGTTCATTTTGGGGGTCCATGTAGACTTGCAATAATAAGGCCAAAAAATACATAAAACAAGCATAAATGTCAGTCTATAGCTGATCTTAACCTCGACCATGTGGATATTCATCCAATCCTTACCTTGACCTCAACATGTAATCCACATCCAAACATCAAATCTTCTACTCTTTTAGTTTATACGAAAGAACCATGGTGAGAGAATGCATGTACCATCTGGGTTGAAGATCCCCGTTCGTAACATGTATCATTTTTTATGCCCTTTTATTTTAGGTTCATCTCGTGTTAAAGTCTTTATAGATATAGTTAAAAAACAACTTAGGAACCTTCCTTGGATAAATAGTGTAATTATTTGTGAAAGTGTGGAGTCTGTTGATTTTGGTAGCTTTGAGTCTATGGAAGACTCGAGCTTGATGTTCAGCTTAAGCTCCTTAGGGAACTCTCACAACATAATCACCATTGGGCCTTTGGTAAGTACAATTCGACTTGCCCATGAACAAGGAGAAAATACTCCTATTTTCCTTTAGGTGTCGACCAACATCATAGTCCCTTGAGTTTGGTGTAATAAAACTTAAGTAAGAAAAGTCATGGGCAAACCTACCTTTTAGACTAAAGGATGGTGGCCCAGCCAAAATCTTGTGAGTTTGGACTAGATGATTCTTATAAACTTGGGAAGGCTTACGACATTTCTAAGTCCATTCAAATCCACATCCCCAACCCAAAATATCTTCACAGTGACCCATCTCCTGAAGATTGGACTGCATTCCACGAAAGATCTCTTTTTCTTAGCTTGTAATTTCCCCTTCCTGACTTCATCATTTACTTCTTGAGGCATACTCAAATATGCCCTAGTAAGTTACTCCCCAATGTATAGAGGTAATTTTATTACATCATCTTACTAAGTGATGACGTTCGGATGAACAGTCAATTTAAACCTTACCTTAAATTGCTTAAGATTTCATTAATTGGTATATACTAGTAAATGGCTTTCCTACAAAGGATTTTGGAAACTAACTACTATTTATTAAAAATGGGGTTTTGGTTTTGAAAACTAAAAATTAAATCTAACAACTAAATACTAATAAAGATAAAAACAAAATATAAAAATTATGATAAAGATTCAAATCAAAGAATGATTGCAGCATCATTCTCCACCACTGGTATGTATTGCAAATCAACAAAAGCATACTCTATTCTCCTATTATTTGATTATACTAATTTAGAGAAATTCACAAAAATGAAAATCTTCACCTCTTCTTACTGATTTGTTGAATTAAATAGGTTATTAATCTAACTCTTTTTAATAGAAAACTTAGAATAAGCTCTCTAAATTTAATCCATAAAGAACATTACTTTTTAAAGAAAATTGGATCATGGTTAAACACACAAGTTTAGTTTAATCCACCACTAATTTGTATTGCAAATCAATAAAAAAACATATCCTATTATTTGATTATACCAACTTAAAGAAATTCACAAAAGTAAAAATCTTCACATCTTCTTACAGATTCATCGAATTAAACAAGCTATTAATCCAACTCTCTTTAATAGACAACTTAGAATAAGCTCTCTAAATTTAATCCATAGAAAGCATTACTTTTTAAAGAAGCAAATTGGATCATGGTTAAACACGTAAGCTCGGTTTAATTATCTTGAGTATTCATTTTCATTGCACACAATATATCACAAATCATTTACCTTAATCAAGTGATTAAGTGCCCAATAAGCTAAATTGATTAACAATGAATTGACTTGATTATTTAATCGTACACTTAAATAGTCAAATAAGTTCATACAATAATTAAAATTGAGAATTAATATATAATCAAAAATAATAGTTGAATAAAATATTACAGATCTGATTAAATATTGCAATACATGTCTAGGCTTTGAAATCACCACCAATCAACTATAAAATTAGCTATGTATGGAAAATAATAAAATCATGAAAATAATAAAAGAAAGAGGAAGAAATCTTAGAGTTTTTGTCTTTAATTCCACTCTTCAATTACTTTAATTGCTTATTGAATCCTCTTCTTCTCAATAGTTACATCCAACTTTATTTTATAAATTTTGTATCTAAATCTCTATATATTTGTATTATGATATTCTCCCTTATTTTGTATGGTATTGTTTTATATTTATATGAGATAAAAATCAAACCTGGATGTAAGTAGGATTCTTGATATTCTAGTGGAAATAAGATTAGTGTGCAGTACATGTCAAAATGATAGGACAAGCTGCGATGGTTAAAAAGATAGGATAAGCTACAAAATATATCCACTTTCCTTTCTAAGTTAATCCATCTATCAAATAAAAACCAAACAAATCCCAAAAAATATAGAAAATTAATATTTTCTAGATAAATATGAAATAAATAATTTTACCTTATTATAATATTAATAAATATATAAATATAAAGAAATTGATATAAAAAATATGTATAAAACTCTCCAACACCTACTCTTTGCTAGTCCTTGAACAAAGTTAACACCTATAATTATGAGAATAAATTTTCTGATATTTTATCTCAAGGACATAACAATATTATGGTTTTAAATTCTAATAAATATTAGATATTGTCTCTAGTCAACCAGGAAAGTTGCCCAGTCAACTCGAACAAGCGAAGGATGTAAGAACCCTTTGAAGTGGTAAGGTAGTCAATACTGGTTTACCTGAAACCTCTAAAGATCTACCTTGTCGTTCAGGTAACAAAGAAGGTGAAATTCTAGTCTCACAAAAAGGAGAGACAAGTGTTAAACTTGACAAACCTTCGGAAAAACTCATTGGGGAGTCATTTGACATCCCCAAAATTCAAAAGACAACAGAACCACACCAATTGCAAGTACCTTTTCCACACCGACTGAAATAATCCAAACAAGATAACCAATTCTATGATCTTTTTAATATGTTTTCTAAAGTAAATATCAATTTACCATTATTAGAAGTGATCTTGAATGTGCCCTCATATGTTAAGTTTTTCAAAGAGTTGAACGCTAAGAAAATGAGATGAACTTAATGAACGAGTAGTAGTATCAGAAATTTCTAGTGTTGTACTTCAGCACCAACTTCCCCCTAAGTTGAAAGACCCTAGAAGTTTTATCATAAACATAACTATAGGGGATAAGAAGGTCGCTAAAGCAATGCTTGATTTAGGTGCTAGTATAAACTTGATTCCCTACTCTATATTCTTACAACTTGATTTAAGAGATTTAAAACCCACAACTATGTCCCTTTAACTTACAGATAGATCTTTTAAGTATCCAAAGGGAATAGTTGAGGATGTGTTGGTACAGGTAGACAAACTGATAATCCCTATTAACTTTGTGTTTCTTGATAAGCAAGAAAATCCAGCCTTGGATAGAGAGCACACAATACTGCTTGGTAGACCATTTATGGCAACTACCAAGACTATTATTGATGTCCAAGATGAAAATTTGACAATGACAGTCTTAGGAGAGACTTTTCATTTTAAAGTTTTTGATTCTTCACCTTTTCCTTTTATTTCTACAATCGATGAAATATTCAATGTTGACCCTTTGGATAATCTTGTCCAAAGCACCTTTTCCCGAACCAGAATAGAAGAAAATCTTGGAACTATTCTTACACTTGAAGAGGTCGAAGAATATTTAGATGAGGAAACTAAATGGTACCTTGAATAACTAGATATTGATGAACTAATAAAAAAATCTAGTACACTCTTAAATCTACCTAGTTCCCCATCAAGTAAAGAGGTCAATCCACCTGAACTTGAACTTAAAGACTTACCTAAGCACTTAAAATATGTGTTTTTAGGAGAAGAGAAACTTATCTAGTGATAATTTCCTCAACATTGACCAAAACCCAAGAAAAGGAACTTATAAATGTGCTTAAGAAGTTTAAGAAAGCCATAGGTTGGAGTATCGTGGATATAAGAGGCATTAGTCCTACCATGTGTATGCATAAAATCAACTTAGAGGATGGTGCTAAACCCATACGAGAGGCCTAAAGAAGACTAAACCCAAACATGCAAGAGGTAGTTAAGAAAGAAATTCTTAAATTATTAGAAGAAGGAATTATCTACCCTATAATTGATAGTAAATGGGTTAGTCCAGTGCATGTGGTACCTAATAAATCTAGGATAATAGTTGTTAAAAATGACAAAAATGAATTAGTTTCCACTAGAATATTCACTGGATGGAAGATGTGTATAGATTTCAGGAAACTGAATTTATATACTAAAAAGGATCACTTTCCTCTTCCATTCATTGATCAAATGTTGGAAAGATTTGCTGGGCACAAATTTTACTGTTTTCTATATGGATTGTTCAGATATTATCAAGTACCCATAGTACCAGAAGATCAGAAAAAGACCATATTTACATGCCCTTTTGGGAAATTTTCTTTTCGAAGAATGCCATTTGGGTTATGCAATGTCCCTACCACTTTCCAGAGATGTATGATGTCTATCTTCTCGGATATGGTGGAAAAATTTATTGAGGCTTTCATGGATAATTTCTCTATCTTTGGAAACTCATTTAAGGATTGCTTACATAAATTGACTTTGGTTTTAGAAAGATGCATTGAATGTAATCTAACCCTTAGTTGAGAGAAAATTCATTTTATGGTTCAACAAGGGATATTGTTAGGGCATATCATTTCAAACAAAGGTATTGAAGTTGATAAGGCAAAAGTTGAACTGATTTCCAAATTACCTCCCATTACATCTATTAAAGGGATAAGAAGCTTCTTAGGACACGCATGATTTTATAGATGATTTATTAAAGATTTCTCTAAAATAGTTGTCCCTTATGTAATATGTTATCAAAAGATGTTTACTTTGATTTCAATGATGACTTTCTTATTGCCTTTTAATACCTTGAAAGAGAAACTAACATTTGCCCCTATTATTATGGCACCAAACTGGTCTTTACCTTTTGAAATCATGTGTGATGCGTCCGATTATGCTATTGGAGTAGTCTTGGGATAGAGGGTGGATAAGCGTTTGCATGTTATCTACTATGCTAGAAAAATGCTCAATGACGCCCATATGAATTATACCACCACTGAAAAAGAATTCTTGGCTGTAGTGTGTTCTTTAGACAAATTCAAGTCTTACTTAGTAGGATTTAAAGTGATTGTGAATTCTAATCATGCTGCTTTAAGATACCTATTAAGTAAACCTAATGCCAATCCAAGATTAATCAGGTAGGTCTTACTCTTACAAGAATTTGACCTATAAATTAAGGATAAGAAAGGCAGTGAAAACTTAGTAGCTGACCACTTGTCTAGGTTGATTTCTGACTTCAATTCTCTTAAGGGTGAGAATAATGAAGATATAGTTGAAACCTTTCCTGATGAACATTTATTTTCAATAGGTCCAAACCCATGGTATGTTGATATTGTAAACTATCTTGCCAGTGGTATTTTGAGACCTAACACTTCATATTAGGACAAGAAAGGGTTCTTTAAAACTATCAAGGATTATTTCTGGGATGACCCTTATTTATACAAGATTAGTCAAGATCAAGTCATCCGGAGATGTGTACCTAAAGAAGAACATAAGAGCATTTTGACTTTTTGTCATGAACTTCATTGTAGGGGCCATTTTGGTGGCAAAAAGACAGCATGTAAGATATTACAGTCTGGATTCTTTTGGCCCACTCTTTTTAAAGATGCTCATATGTTTTGTATACAATGTGATAGATTTCAAAGAATAGGAAACATAAGCAAAAGAGATTAAATGCCTTTGACATCTAATTTAGTTGTTGAACTATTTGATGTGTGGGGGATTGACTTTATGGGTCCTTTTCCTCCATCAAATGGTTTTCAATATATTTTTGTTGCTGTGGATTATGTATCCAAATGGGTAGAAGTTGTCCCCACTAAAACCAATGATGCTAATGTTGTTGTAAAATTCTTGAAGGATTTAATATTTAGCAAGTTTGGAACGCCTAGAGCTATAATAAGTGATGGAGGTAGCCATTTTTGTAACAAAATCTTTGATGGAGTACTGAAAAAGTAAAATATCACACATAGAGTAGCTACTCCATATCATCCTCAAACTTCCGGTTTAGTGGAGTAAGTAATAGGAAAATCAAGGGAATTTTGGAAAGCATGGTGCGTCCTTCAAGAAAGGACTGGGAAATCAAGTTGAATGATGCCTTATGGGCATACCGCACACCTTACAAAACACACATTGGGATGAGCCCTTACCAGTTAATCTTTGGGAAAGTGTGCCACCTTCCCATTGAACTTGAACACAAGGCTTATTTGGAAATTAAAGAGTTGAACATGGATTTAGATAAAGCAGGAGAAAAATGGTTGCTCCATCTTAATGAGTTGGAAGAGATTAGGGACGAGGCCTATGAAAATGCAAAATTATACAAAGAGCATACTAAACGCTATCATGACAAGAGGCTAGTTCCTAAGGTATTTCTTTGTGGAATGAAAGTTCTTTTATTTAACTCTGTTTGATATTATTTACAGGAAAATTGAGATCAAGATAGGATGGACCTTACACAATTGCCCAAGTTTTTTCACATGGAGTGATAGAGTTATTGAATCCAAAGACACAAATGACTTTCAAAGCCAATGGGCACTGTGTAAAGCCTTAATTAGAAGGATAAAACAACATGGCTGATGTTGATTCCATATTGATAAATTGATCCTTAGCACCATAATGATGCGTTTTGCTAAGACATTAAACTAAGCGTTGGATGAGAGGCGACCTATCCTTCTAGGTAATGTTCTTTTATTTTTTTTATTTTGTTTATTTTAGTTTAATTGCATGTGGATAAATTTTAGAATTGTTAAAACTAAAAATATTTGTTAAGATATTAGAAGTTCACAACGATCTGCCTATGTGAACATTAATGACAAACATGATGGGTGTACCTATATTTTTCCATCACTACTTGCATATTCTTAAGAAATGTGTAACTTTTCTTCTCTTTTCTCTTAATCTTTAATTTATAATTATTATATTGAGGACAATGTAAGCTCTAGGTTGGGGGTGGTGAAAAGTTACTATGCTTAATTTCAACAATTTTAAAATTTTTATGTTCATATTTTCATTTTTTATTGTGTTTTATTTTATTTTCTTTGTGTGATTTAGTAATTTGTAGAATTTTAGGATTAGTTTTAAAAAATTTCTTACAAAAATTTATCATTTCTTTAAATCAAATTTAAGTAAATAGTTAAGTCTTTTGCATTGTTAGATTAATTTTTGAAAACATATCATGGAGTATTTGGTAATTAGTTAGTTTTTGTCATGACTAGTATTTCTTGATAAGGTGTGAAAATTATATTAAACCCAAAATTGGTGTTTAGGCATCAAATAGTGGAGACTACCATTGTAAGATATAATTTGAGCCTAATTTTCTTTATTTTGAGAGAAATATATTTTTTCTACTCCAAATACATTTCTTATTTCTTCAAATTATTAGATGATTTCTATAGGACTTAGCATTGAATGTCTAGATTTTTACATTGTTGTCTCTTTAAGAGAACATGAACGTGCAAGTATACATGGTCACAAGTAATAAGTGATTTAAGTAAGATATCGTTCCCACGGAGATTTGTTACTAGTGTTCGTTAAGTACTAAAATTGTTTCAATCTGATTTTATCCAAATAGCCGATAGTTTGATGCAGTTTAACTAACTAATTTTTATAACAGTTTATAAGAAAATTCTAGGATTGCAGTTTCACCAAATTAATCCACTTGAATCATATTATTTTCTCTTGATTTATGTTCTCGCATTTAATTTGTCAACCAAGAACTCCTAATTTATCCATATGTCTCTTCCGATAACAAATAGACACATCTTGCTAAAATAATTCACTATATTCCTATGAGAATTAAATTCACCAAGATTCATTAAGTTCAAAGTTCTCAAATAGCTACACGTACAATAAAGGTATATTCCTATCCCTTATATATATATGTTATTTTATCCACGAGTAACACACAAAAATGCCTTTTCCAAGTTTATTTAAGTGTCACAGATCAATTAATTAATCTTCCAACAATCAAAAGCATTAAGCACAGATAAAATAAAAAAATTTAAAAAGGTCCTATAAATCATTCAAAAATAATTAATTCAAGCATCATAATTTAAGCTACACTACAACCCTAGAACAAATAAATTAGTTCATGGAAAAAATAGATATTACAATATGAAAATATTTATACATTTTAGAGAAATAAAATTAAAAGAAAAAGATTAGAAGAAACTCTTTCATGATTCCTCAATGAAAAATAAAATTCCTTCCCTTTTCTTCTTCTTTGTTGTCTCCTTTCTCTGTATTTTTCCCTAACAAAATAACAACATAAGTTAAAAATATAGCTTATGCATGTTCTATCTATCTTTTCAAACACGCAGAGAAAACTAAGAACAAAAAAAACTGAATTGAAAACTCAAAAACAAATCTCACTTTTCCCTTCGGTACAGAATACACGTATAGTGGGAATAAGTTCATTGTTGCTATTAGCCTCCACTATAATTCCTCCTTTCTTCAGTACACAATGAAATGGGGGCTAACCCAAGAGCTATCTGAAATGGGATAGATAATACCTGCATCTATCCACTTAATGATATCATCTTTCACTATATCCTCCATGATTGGATTCAAACGACGTTGAGGCATAATAGTAGGCTTGTAATCTTCCTTAAACAAGATCTTGCGCATGCATAATGAAGGGCTGATCCCTTTAATATCAACTATAGACCAATTCAAAGCTATCTTGTAATTTCTCAACACTCTTACACTACTACAAAAAACGGTATTTAAGTCGCTGTGTAAAGTCGGTTAGAACCAACACTATCCACGTTAGACATAGCGTCAGTTGACGTGGAGAACCGATGCTACCCATGTGGCTAGCGTCGGTTCTCCACATCAACCGATGCTATGTCCTATTTTTTAAATTAAAAAATGGATGAAGTAAATACAATTAAAATTAATTATTATTTTATTTGACTCTTTAGAATTTAAGTTGGATAAAAATAGTATAATTTTTCCTTTGTTTTAGACAATTAGTTTTCAAAATTATATAATTTTGTTTATTTGTTTGGATATTTAAAGTTATATATGTACCTACAATATATCTTTATTTAATTTTGTGTATATGTTTTAATTAAATATTATTCTAAAGTAATTATTTTTTCTATTTCTATAGTACGTATATGCATAGTCTAAATAAAATAATAATTGACAAAAAAAAATTTTAAATTGCCCGAACACGATTGGTGCTGACCACACTAGGTGCTACCGTGGTAGCAAGAGAGGCCAGGCGGTGACAATTGAGAGGTTGTCACTGAGCATTTCTAGTCACACGGGAAGAGAGGTCAAATGGCAAGGCAAGGCCATACGCCCGTTTGGCTCCTCGCGGAGTATAGCTCACATCCAAACATCTGATTGGGGAACGGGGCAACGCCCATGAAGCTCCGGCGGAAAGGGAAGGCCTGCCAGGCCGTATGCCCATGGGTGCGGGATTCTTCGAAAAAGCGCGGGCTGACTCGGAGACCTGGGACCTTGACTTAGCAACGAATGAAAGGGAGCTCTTCGAGCTTTCTCCGCCAGCGGCTTATGTAGTGGTCGGCCTTATAAAGCTCGCTAAGCTCCGCTTCCCTTATTAAATGAAGTGGGGAAAGTCTTCACTTAGTAGTCGGCATTCTATAAGCGACTTGTCGAGTCTACGAAGCTTTGCTTCTTGTAGTCGGCCCGTAATGCCTCCCTTCATTTGCTTGCCTCCTTCCAGCTCAGAATGCCTAATGCCTATTATCTTATCTAGTTCTAGAAGCTAACCGCCAGAAGCTCACCCTTCGGGTGTCACTTCCAGCGTAGGAGGCCAAGCATTCTGCCAGACGTCCCGGCCTGGGAGCCCCGTTCGCCTTTGGTACTTCAGTAGATTCAAAAAAAAAGCGCTACTTCAATGCAACCCTAACTACTACTACATTACGCAAGCTCCACCAATACCTATACCTACCTATAGAGTCAAAAAAGTACCAGTGACGGTGACTTTGACGGTTTATGGATTCAGTCAGCTAAACTCCTCAATAAATATCAACAAACAACATGTCGTGACCGGTTAGGCTTGGTTTACTTTGTAATGAATGTAAACTAAAATAGGCGGCGTTTATTCAAACAAAGGGAACCCCTTGGTACTTTAGTAGTACGACAGTTGTTGTACTATTAATATTAAGTAGCTGTACAACAGAATGCCGTTCGCCTTTCCTTTAGAGTAGTACTTAAGTAGCTAAGTTTACAAAGGTGAACAGCCCTCTGTCCTTTATAGTCGTAAAGGGCTTATCAGAAAAGTAAGGAAGGAGGCATTCGAAAGGCCGACCACTATATCATAGGCCTTCTGGTGGGAAGGCCGACGACTACACGGACTCTATACCAAGTCATGAGCGATAGCGAAGCGCCTATAGGCGAAGGGACGAAAGCCCGACGAAGGCCTATGATATAGTCAGAAAGAAAGTACGTTAAGGTTACGAAGTCACTTAGCCGTCTACAAAGGGAAGTCGGTACGGAGTCACGTCCGCTGTGGATATAGACTAGGCTATAAGGAACGGAGTCTTAAACTATGGACCGAGACTACACTAAGGAACAAGGAAGCTTGACTGAGCAAAGAAGTCAAGGAACGAAGCAGCTTCTCTAATAGCCCCGTTGAATAGGAGGGCGAAGGCTTTTTGAAAAAGTCTTTTTTTTTTATTTAGAGAGAGGGCTTCAAGTTCTTAGGAAGAGCCGTACGAGGCAGCTCACGTACGGTTCGGGAGCCGAGCCCCAGCACAGGGGCTTAGGTCAACACTTATATAATAGCCAGTCATCAATTGGAAGCGGGCAAGATGGTGATGAATTGCAATTGGTCTAAACCTTCGACCAGCAACTTATTGCGACCCGCCCAGAATGCCCATACATACTAAGACTTTATTCACCACAGCGAAGAAAGGCCGAGTGGAGTCAGCTGGCTGCTTCTTGGCCACGCCCCCTTGCTTATAGATACGAGATACTTGATCTAAATTCTCAAATAGGAAATTGCATACCATTAGCCGATATACGTATAGGAAGATGGGTACATGATATTGAATGTCATCCAGGTCAAGGTGCAAAGCTGGCTCGAGCCGCTGGAACTTTTGCTAAAATAATGAAGAAACCAGCACCTCCTACACTCTCTCTTAGGCTTGTGCGGCTACCTTCGGGTGTTGAAAAACTCATTGATTCCCGATGCCGAGCTACTATTGGTATAGTTTTCAATCCCAACCATGGTGCACGTAAGCTTAGAAAAGCTGGACAAAGCCGGTGGTTAGGCAGACGCCCCATTGTTCGTGGTGTTGCAATGAATCCAGTGGATCATCCTCATGGAGGAGGTGAGGGGCGCACGAAAGGAGGTAGACCTTCGGTGTCACCTTGAGGGAAGCCCACCAAAGCTGGATTTCGGGCAGGGGCGGCGAAGAAATTCTGAGTTCATGCCACGACGATCTATATGGAAGGGAAGTTTTGTTGATGCATTCCTGTTGAGAATGAAGAAGAAGAGAGATCTTCTTTTGAACAGGAAAATTTGGTCACGTAGATCTTCTATTTTGCCGGAATTCGTTGATTGCTCCGTACGAATTTACAATGGAAAAACTCCTGTTCGTTGTAAGATCACTGAAGAAAAGGTTGGTCATAAATTTGGAGAGTTTGCTTCTACACGGAAACGAAGACTTTCGAGAACAAATATTGGACCGGGAAAAAAAGGGGGGAAAAAGTAAAGTCTAAGCGCATATGGCACGAAAAGGAAATCCTATATCTGTAAGAATGGATCTGAATCGTAGTTCAGATTCAAGTCGGTTCAGTGAGGGCGACCGCGAAAGTCACCGAATGGGTCAGTCTTTTCCTTCAGTTTGTCCTATATTAAAAAAAAAAGCGTGGGAGGACGTTGCAGATGTCCGGGACGGACACGACTTCTTCTAACGCTAGAAGACCACTGGAAGACACCCGGGACCAGAGCATGTCGTGAAAGAAGCACACTGGGCGGGCGTGCTTCGACCGTGTCTCCGGGGCACAGTTGAATGTAGATATCATGAACGCGAGGTGCAGGATACCAGGCCGAGAAACCCGGGCAACCACTCCCCTATGTGCCGATCGCTAGCGCATCCAGGGCCCCGGCGCCCAGCTCCGCTGGAGAGGCCTAGCCTGATCTGAGAAGTGCTAATTCGGTTCGGATATACTTCATTCAAGAACGCCGCCGCCCCTGGAATCAATAAGAAAACAAGTGCTCAGTTTCAGATCAGTGAATAAACCGAAACGAAAGAAGAGACGTTTCTCGCTCGGCGCCTAAAGCGCACTATGCTCCGCTTCAACAAATGAGAGTTTTCGGTGGAACCGGTGAACCACGCGAGCTGGTTAGATGCGCGGGACAGAGGGCTCGTAGTACCTGCTAGCGCAGCTATGCAGTGGAAGGGAAGGAGCCTAAATCGAACCCCTTCTTTCTTTTTTTTTTCAAAGAAAAAAAAGCAGTACAAAGAAAGAGATTAGACTCTCGGATGAGACTAAGCAGCCACCGAACGTTCTGACGCGCCCCTGACCTATTTTGATTAAGACCGAAAACCTATCTAAAATGGAGCCTAGTTTAAGCTGTCAAATGATAGAATGGAAAATTAAGAATAAATAACCACTAGTAGGGATATGGATGGAGTCTCGCTCAGTAAATAGAGTTGTAGATTCGTAGATAAGGAGAAGTTACTTTAGATTCTATCTATTAGTAAAGCGCTAACGCTGCAATTTTGATAAAGCAACAAGCGCGAAACTTGACTTTTTGAGAAAGAAGGTGCTTGTTGCCGCTTTATTAGTAAGTAAGCTTGTTTTATATCATATCAATAAAGGCGGAAGGTTGCTTTTTTTTTTAGATTCTAATAATATAAGATAAGTCAGGCGCGTTAGCGCTTTAGTTTTCAATAAGGTAGTTGACTTGCTTACTTGTTAGAGTCAGGTAGTTTAGGCTTTACTAATAGAATCTATAGGGCTTTTAAATCAGGGTGCGCAGGTTTGGAACCCTATACAAAGGGCGTTTCCTTTCAAAGGACAACTGCCTCTTCCTGCTGCGAGGGCGTTGCACGAAACCAAACCGCCCGATCAAGTACCAGTTGCTTCGCCGGTAGGCCCACTTAGGTTAGGGGGCATTGTCCCTCAGTTCTTACCAACCTCCGGTGTGTAATCGACATGTTGCTAGCTTCAACTCGGTTGAATAAGAATCATGGATTCCCTCTGCTGTCCATTTCTTATTCATTCAGGGCGCTCGGCCGGTGCTCCTTTCTCAAACCAGAACAACTCTGAACGTTAGGGAAGATAAGGGAAGACCACCTGAGCGAACCGACCGAAGGGACTTGACTTATTCGAACCGAACGATAGCGGCTTAAAGCTAAGCCTATCACGAGCAGCGTCGCTGCTTGATCGGCGGGGAGGAGCATCTCAAAGTATGGGGCAAAGGATCAAGCGCTTTGACTTTGTCCCCCGGGATCCACCACAGGTTGGGTTTGAGAGCCGTGTGATGGGTGACTATCCAGCACGGTTCGGAGAGCACTTTTAGTCTGCGTTGGTGAATGGAAGCCCCCACTATCAAGCAAGAAAGAAGCGGCTCTTCCCACGGCGGAGTCACCATTGACTCTATTTATTATTATGGTAAATCAGTGTATCAAGATGTCAATCTGAGATCTTATTTCGGTTCGATACGTCCACCTACGAGACTCACCTTTGGCTTTCGTCTCGGTAGGTGTATTATTCTACATTTTCCCAAAAGAACATTCATTCATTTCTTTCTTCCCCGTCGACCACGACGACTGAAACGACGCGAAAAATCCAGACCCGGAAAGGGGAAGGGCCGGTGGTGGGCATTTGGGAAAGTCGGGCCGATCAGGTGTCTTCATTCAAGCGACGATACAGAAGAAGAACGAAACGAAGTGAGAGGCCGGGGGGCAGGGAAAAGAGTCGAGTCGATCAGGCTCGACGACCGGGAGAAGCAAAACGAAATTCGGATTTGGCCGAAAAAGAAGCAACGCTATGGATACCATGACCGATCGCCATCGATAAAGAAGAATCTTTCTAAATCACTTCGGGTCAGCAGGGCCTTCAAGCATCCGAAATACGCCGGGGTTGTAAATGACATAGCGTTCCTGATAGAAAATGACGACTCCTTCAGAAAAACGAAGTTATTCAAGTTCTTTTTGCCAAAGAAGTCCCGCTCCGACGGCCCGACGAGTCATCTACTTAAAAGGACCCTCCCTGCAGTGCGCCCCTCCTTGAATTATTCGGTCATGCAATACTTATTGAATACAAAGAAAAAAATTCATTTCGACCCCGTCGTAGTTCTCAATCATTTCGTGGCACCGGGCGTGGCTGAACCATCTACGATGGGGGGAGCGAATGCACAGGGAAGAAGCTTAGATAAGAGAATACGTTCTCGCATCGCTTTTTTTGTAGAAAGCTCGACCAGCGAAAAAAAGTGTTTGGCCGAAGCCAAAAATAGGTTGACCCACTTCATTCGCCAAGCGAATGATCTTCGCTTGGCGGGAACAACAAAAACCACCATCTCGCTCTTTCCTTTCTTCGGTGCTACCTTTTTCTTTCCGTATAATAACCTTTTTTTTGAGGATGCCCGGGAACAACTCCTAGGTAAATTAAGGATCAAATGTTGGAACCTCATGGGTAAGGATAAGGTAATGGAATTGATAGATAAATTCATAGACCTAGGTGGGATAGGAGAATTGATAAAGGGAATAGAGATGATGATAGAGATCATACTGAGAAACAGAAGAATTCCGTACGGGTACAACTCTTATTTGAACGAAGTGAAAAAAATGCGATCTTTGTTGTCTAATAGAACAAACACTAATACCTTAATTGAGTCGGTCAAGATCAAATCTGTTTATCAAAGTGCTTCTCCGATTGCTCAAGACATCTCTTTTCAACTGAGAAACAAAACAAGATCATTTCGCTCCATTTTTAGTAAAATAGTGAAGGATATTCCATTAGTAATGAAAAAAGGGGTTGAGGGGATCCGTATATGTTGTTCAGGTCGATCAGAAGGCGCAGAAATAGCTAGAACTGAATGCGGAAAGTATGGAAAAACATCTCGTAATGTATTTAACCAGAAAATCGATTATGCTCCTGCGGAAGTATCTACTCGTTACGGAATCTCAGGTGTCAAAGTTTGGATTTCATATAGTAAAAAAAAAAAAGGACGTGCTATACCCGAAACGTACGAAATATAGTAAATATCGTAAAGGCAGATGTAGTAAGGGGTGCAAACCGGACGGTACACAACTGGGTTTTGGAAGATATGGCACTAAAAGTTGTAGAGCGGGTCGTCTTTCATATCGAGCCATTGAAGCAGCGCGTCGGGCTATAATCGGACAATTCCATCGTGCTATGAGCCGAAGAAATGGTAAGATATGGGTAAGAGTTCTCGCAGATCTCCCTATTACCGGGAAACCTACAGAGGTAAGAATGGGAAGAGGAAAAGGAAATCCTACGGGTTGGATTGCTCGTGTGTCCACGGGACAAATCCCATTTGAAATGGATGGTGTGAGTTTGTCAAATGCTCGACAAGCCGCTACATTAGCGGCGCATAAACCATGTTCGTCAACCAAGTTTGTTCAGTGGTCGTAACGTAATTGGTTAGTGGGGAAAAACCGGGCCGGGATTCTAAATAATTAGGCGAAGTGTTTGTTCCTGAACGACGGAAGGGGAAAGACACTAAGGGAGAGGGATATACTCCTTTCTTTTTGTAATCGCCGAAATTGTACGACGAACCTTTTTGTTCCAGGCGTACGACCCTGATACGTTACGGTTTTTATTAGCCGGCCCGGTTTATAAAGTGAGAGTAGTAAGAATAAATAAGAAAGAGAAAAGCTAAGATTCAGGAAAGGAGGCTTTATGGGAGAAAGGAAGAAAAGTATGTATGTATCTGGGGGGTGGAAGGAATGGGCAGAATTTTTTTAGGTCCCAATGAGGGGGGACCGGGTCATGCGACGGATGCAAGCTATACTTTGAAAATCCAAGATTTCATAGAAGAAGGAAAAATCAACGTGGCGGATGAACAGGAAGCTCCCAAGAACCCCAACGAAAAATGGGAGTTTTAAATCGCTCCCTAGTCACGCTCTGGTCTCAACATGCTGGGCCGAGGAAGTGTCCGATTTCCAACATCCCCCTACCATCACTACAATTAAAGCTATTAAAACTATCTGGCTTTGTGAGGAAGATCCCTCCCACTGGATCATCATGACCCCTACGTTCCGGCTTTTCCAAAGGCGGGAAGAAGAATTTCAAAAAAAAGGGCAAGAAGAACCTAGAGAGGAAGCTCCACCGAAAGAAGAAGAGGAAATGCCGCTCAAAGGAGAAATGCTGCCGGAAGAAGAGGAAATAAGACTCGAGTTTATGGAAATGTTTCAAGAGGGAGGGAAGAGGCAAATTCAGAAAAAGAGAGAAAAGAAGAATTCTTAATATAATGAATATAAATATATAAATGAGTTGAAAAGAAAGGAAAAGTGAATACCTTTTAAATAGGACCCGACCCATCCAATATGGATGTGGAATTCAATTCAATAGATTCCTACTTTAAGCATTGGATCCATCGTCTCAGTTATCAGTTAAGAGGAGTCATGGGGTTCAAAATCACGATCAATTCCTTTTTCAAATCCTGCGGCAGCTGCACGAGCCCTTCCAGCGTGCCATAAATGGCCTACGAATAAGAAAAATCCTAGAACAAAATGAGAGGTAGCTAACCAACTTATAGGCAAGGGAAAGCAAGTCAGCTTCCTGTGAGCAAGCTCTACCAACAAGCCTGTGAGCACGAGAGTGAAGCAAGGGCGGGACTCGTGCAAGTATACACGGTCACAAGTAATAATATGATAAGTAAAATATCGTTCCCACAGAGATTAGTTACTAGTATTAATTAATTATTAAAATTATTTCAACCTAATTTTATCCAAACAGTAGATAATTTGATGCAGATTTACCAACTAAATTTTATAACAGATTGCAAGAAAATTCTAGGATTGCAGTTTCACCAAATTAATCCACTTGACTCATTATATTTTATCTTGATTTATGTTATTGTCTTTTAAGTTGTTAACCAAGAACTCCTAATCTATCCATATATCTCTTCCGAGCTCCATACAGAAACATCTAGTTAAAATGATTCACTATATTCCTATGGGAATTAAATTCAACCAGATTTATTAAGTTCTGAATTCTCTTATGATTACACATACAATAAAAGTATATTTCTATCTCTTATGTATATACGTTATTTCATCACGAGCAGCACACAAAAATGCCTTTTTCAAGTTTATTTAAGTGTCACAGATCAGTTAATTAATCTTCCGATAATTAAAAGCATTAAACACAGATAAAATAAACAACTTAAAACAGTTCCATAAATCATTCAAAAATATTTAAGTCACATTTCATAATTTACGCTACACTGCAATCCTAGAACAAATGTATTAGTTCATAGCAGAATTTAAAATTACAACACAACAAAAATAAAACATTGCAGAGAAAGAAAATTAAAAGAAAATAGATAAGAAAAAAAAAACTCTTTCACGATTCCTCAATGAAAAATAAATTTCATTTCTTCTTCTTTGTTGTCTTCTTTCTCTGTAATTTCCCTAAGAACATACAACATAAAACGTTAAATCAACACTCCGCGTGATTGTGTAACACGCAAACCAGACTAACAGAAAAATTAAAATGTTGCAAGTTTTTCTCCAAACTTGTTGAGAGAAAAAGAGGAAAGAAAGAAAAAAATTACAATCTGCTGAAAAGAAAAAAATGATAAAACCGAAATTTGAAAGAAAAAATTCTAACCCCCTGAATGCGTATCCCCCAAAATATATATCATCTCTTTTTTATTTTTTATTATTTTATTTTTATTTTATTTTTATTTTTTTATTTTTTTATATCATTAGTGGGAGACAAGCTAGCACGCGTAACAAACATTCTGCCAATTTTTTGAATTTTTTTTCTTTTTCCGCATGCCACGTGTCGCGCTCTGATTGGCGGACACAATTCGCGGGACACGTGGCAGCTTTTCATTGGACGTTAAGCCGGGCGCATGAAGAACGCGTCGCAGGCGATTTCTCCGGAATCTGAAATGTGTAACGGCTGGAAGGGGGCGCTGATTCTGCGTTTTTATTTCACCAAAAGCATGCCACGTGTCACCATGTTATTCGCTGGAATATTTATGAGACACGTGGCTGGCCATTTTCCGTTTGAAGAGTGAGGGTGCACGCCGCTTGTATGGACCGCGTCACACAGGATTGTTAACACGAGCGGCTCGGTGCGCGCGGCGACTTGGATGGACGCGCTCAATCTGGACCGTTGATTCGATCCAACGGCCGCCGACCGCCTCGGGGGAATCTGCGCAGCAGACATGCAGGGCCCACTCTGACGCCGGCCTGCGCGACACGTGGGACCCACTGGCACGCCGAGCCGCGTGAAAGGAATATCTCTGTCCCCAATCGCTTTTGTCGAGCTTGATGGACACGCGCGCATCTGAGCCGTGGATACTTTGATCGGACGGTCCACGTTTGGCGAGTCGCGCTGCGCGTGGTCTTCATCTCCCCTGCGCGAAAATTAAACTTTTATTAATTGTATTTTCACCCACAAATATATTTCAAATTACATTTTAAACTTTCTTAAATTACAGTTTAGCCCTTTACTAATTTTAAATTAAATTTTTAAACTTTTAATAATTACAATTAAGCCCAAATTTAATTTAAATTATATTTTTGATTTATATAAATTGTAATTAAGAAAATATATTACCATAAATTATATTTGTGGACAAAAATATGAAATTAAGTACATTTTCGATACAAATTATTTAATTTTATTAAAAATACATTTTTAGCAAATAAAAGGAAAATATTAATTTATTTAACAAAAATTAATAAATATTAAACGAACATAGCAATTATCATTACTAAAATTGATGCAAATAACTGTATAAAATACAGTTATCAACACCCCCAAACTTAAGTTTTTGCTAGTCCTCGAGCAAAAGGAAGAAATAAACCATGATAAATGCATTTAAAATAGTGATTTTTTTTAAAATATTTCTTTTTAAACATTCCAAATAACATAACTCAAAGAAATAAAAGAATTTTATCTAAGTATCAAAATCAATTTAAAAGTATATAACCTTTTTACAATGAAATTTTAAGTGTGTGTGTGAAGTCTTTTCAAATTTCATTACATGCAATCCGGATAAGTTTATACAAATATAAAATCAAACAAATTATCATGAAATCACAAATCTCATAAGTTTATTTTTCATTTCTCTCTCCACTAATGTAGACAAACACAAAACACCAAATCAATAGGACTTTATAAAGCTTGTAATGTATGGCTTAGGTAAAGGAAGGAATGAAGTACAATATTTAGCTTAAAACTTTTCCCGAGCATAACATTTCAGGATTGAAAAAGATAATTCTATCATCACAATCATTACAACCAGATTCGGGATTTATCATCACATACACCATAATTTGTTTTTTTTTTATTTCTGCTTTTTTTTTATTTCTTTTTTTTTTTTTATTTCTTTTCTGCTTTTTTTTTTTTTAGTAACCCCTTTTTTTTTCGATATATCCTTCAACTTTTACTAACAATTGTACATGTTAGTTGAATAAGAACAATATGTATATCTAAACAAATATATATACTTTTTAGATAGGCTTTTGAAATGAGACATATATATATATATAAACTTTGAAGCTCAAATGGGGCATACTATGGTTAATGGATGTAAGGGTAGATAGAAAGGTTCAAACGATCCAAAGATGGCCTAAATCATTTTCTTAGTTAAATGTTATCTATAATTTCGCCTCGAGAGAAAATCAAACAAATTCTAAGAACTGTAACACCACAAAAATCAATCGAATTTCATACTCACATAAACATTCTCTAAATTAGCATAGCAACTCAAAAGTCAAGACTAGTGCTCATGAATATTAATTCTTGTAAAAATGAAATATACGTAAAATTTAATTATCACTTAGACAACATTCAGATTTTTCAAAGAGATATGCATCATTTAAATCGAAGAAACAAAAATAAATCACTATTCATAGCACATATCTTCAATCAACCAAACAAACAAAAAAAAAATTTCACAAGCAATAACATCCAGAAAGTATTATAATTAGGTTCACTATATCCACCACCCCCAAACTTAACATACACATTGTCCTCAATGTGTGAAAGTTAAAGAACATATGAGATGGGTTTAAGAAACTTCCTGGTTTGTTTGATTGGTTAAGCCAAAATAGCTTTATTACCTCCATTTGCACCTACGAAAAAGAAAGAAATAAAATAACAACATAACAAAATATAAAACACAACACATCCGAAAAATAAAGAAAAAAATAAATATAAAACACATGGGTTGCCTCCCAAGAAGCGCTTGTTTTATAGTCTTCAGCTTGACTTCTCAATTTGTTTTTCTTTTTGTAAGTTAAGATTTGTGTGTCAAACAAAATCTCAACTTACGAGAAAATTGAAAAATAAATTAAGCATAAATAACAACAAAAAAAAAATTTTTGTTTTTTTTTTTCTGTTTGTGTGTTAAGATTTGTGTGTCAAACAAAATCTCAACGCACGAGAAAATTTCAAAATAAACTAAACAACAAACAATAAGCAAAAAAAAAAAATAATAATAAATAAAAACAAATAAAAAAAATATTTATTTTTCTTTGTGCGAGATAAGATTTGTATGTCAAACAAAATCTCAACCCACGAGAAAATTGAAAAATAAATTAAACAAGCAACAATAATTTTTCTTTTCTTTTTTTTTTTTTGAATTAAAACCAGATTGATTGGTATTAATATCAACAATGAAAATAGTAAAACAAATCCCCGGCAACGGCGCCAAAAACTTGTTGCGTGTTTTTCAACACACGAACTCGTGCAAGTATACACGGTCACAAGTAATAATATGATAAGTAAAATATCGTTCCCACAGAGATTAGTTACTAGTATTAATTAATTATTAAAATTATTTCAACCTAATTTTATCCAAACAGTAGATAATTTGATGCAGATTTACCAACTAAATTTTATAACAGATTGCAAGAAAATTCTAGGATTGCAGTTTCACCAAATTAATCCACTTGACTCATTATATTTTATCTTGATTTATGTTATTGTCTTTTAAGTTGTTAACCAAGAACTCCTAATCTATCCATATATCTCTTCCGAGCTCCATACAGAAACATCTAGTTAAAATGATTCACTATATTCCTATGGGAATTAAATTCAACCAGATTTATTAAGTTCTGAATTCTCTTAATGATTACACATACAATAAAAGTATATTTCTATCTCTTATGTATATACGTTATTTCATCACGAAAAGACACAAAAATGCCTTTTTCAAGTTTATTTAAGTGTCACAGATCGCTTAATTAATCTTCCGATAATTAAAAGCATTAAACACGGATAAAATAAACAACTTAAAAGCAGTCCCATAAATCATTCAAAAATATTTAAGTCACATTTCATAATTTACGCTACACTGCAATCCTAGAACAAATGTATTAGTTCATAGCAGAATTTAAAATTACAACACAACAAAAATAAAACATTGCAGAGAAAGAAAATTAAAAGAAAATAGATAAGAAAAAAAAACTCTTTCACGATTCCTCAATGAAAAATAAATTTCATTTCTTCTTCTTTGTTGTCTTCTTTCTCTGTAATTTCCCTAAGAACATACAACATAAAACGTTAAATCAACACTCCGCGTGATTGTGTAACACGCAAACCAGACTAACAGAAAAATTAAAATGTTGCAAGTTTTTCTCCAAACTTGTTGAGAGAAAAAGAGGAAAGAAAGAAAAAAATTACAATCTGCTGAAAAGAAAAAAATGATAAAACTGAGCTGAAAGAAAAAAATTCGGAACCCCCTGAATGCGTATCCCCCAAAATATATATCATCTCTTTTTTATTTTTTATTATTTTATTTTTATTTTTTTTTATTTTTTTATTTTTTTATATCATTAGTGGGAGACAAGCTAGCACGCGTAACAAACATTCTGCCAATTTTTTGAATTTTTTTTCTTTTTCCGCATGCCACGTGTCGCGCTCTGATTGGCGGACACAATTCGCGGGACACGTGGCAGCTTTTCATTGGACGTTAAGCCGGGCGCATGAAGAACGCGTCGCAGGCGATTTCTCCGGAATCTGAAATGTGTAACTACCGGAAGGGGCGCCGATTCTCGCGTTTTATTTCACCAGCATGCCACGTGTCACCATGTTATTCGCTGGAATATTTATGAGACACGTGGCTGGCCATTTTCCGTTTGAAGAGTGAGGGTGCACGCCGCTTGTATGGACCGCGTCACACAGGATTGTTAACACGAGCGGCTCGGTGCGCGACAGCTTGGATGGACGCGCTTCAATCTGGACCGTTGATCTGATCCAACGGTCAGCGATCGCCTCGGGGGAATCTGCGCAGCCGACATGTGGGGCCCACTCTGACGCCGGCCTGCGCGACACGTGGGACCCACTGGCACGCCGAGCCGCGTGAAAGGAATATCTCTGTCCCCAATCGCTTTTGTCGAGCTTGATGGACACGCGCGCATCTGAGCCGTGGATACTTTGATCGGACGGTCCACGTTTGGCGAGTGCGCTCTTGCGCGTGGTCTTCATCTCCCCTGCGCGAAAATTAAACTTTTATTAATTGTATTTTCACCCACAAATATATTTCAAATTACATTTTAAACTTTCTTAAATTACCGTTTAGCCCTTTACTAATTTTAAATTAAATTTTTAAACTTTTAATAATTACAATTAAGCCCAAATTTAATTTAAATTATATTTTTGATTTATATAAATTGTAATTAAGAAAATATATTACCATAAATTATATTTGTGGACAAAAATATGAAATTAAGTACATTTTCGATACAAATTATTTAATTTTATTAAAAATACATTTTTAGCAAATAAAAGGAAAATATTAATTTATTTAACAAAAATTAATAAATATTAAACGAACATAGCAATTATCATTACTAAAATTGATGCAAATAACTGTATAAAATACAGTTATCAGGGGCACATACGTACCTTAATTGGGATGTCAGATGCTTTTATATGTTTGCTATGCTTTCTTAAGCACTAAAAATAGAATAAGAGAAGAAAGATCGTAGCGAATTGAAGGATTATAGCTATGAGTTAGTCTATGATCTACTTGCTGCTATTATTATTCATCGGGGGGAAAGCGTCAAGCCTGAGAGCTAGTATCAAGCAAAGAAGGGCAAGCCATCCATTGTTCGTTTCCTCTCGCTTTGCTCGAGTGAACTGTCGTTTTCTTGCAGCCAATCCGGTGATCAAGCTCAGTATCAATCGGTACTTCTTTCTTAGGGGCAATCTTTTACATCCGGTTCCGGTGGGCCCTCTCGATAAGGAAACGAAATAATATAAATCACTAACGCCTAACAAAATTAGCGTTTATGGAAATCCAACGCCCGGTGATTTACGGTTTCTACGTGATAACACGTTTTCCTTCCCTTCCACAAGTACCTCTTCAAATCTTTCTTCAACTAGGTCGGACGCGGAAAGCGCTCCACCGAGTTAGACCGATTATTTGATCAAATTTGCGAAAAATACGCAGAGTTGGCTCAACTGTCAAATATCCAATTACCGCAGTGAGTGGACCATACCGGATCTTATTTGCGCTGTAATGGGAAACGAAGCTTTTCAAATCCCGGGGTATCTCCAAGATCACTATTATGATCTTATTTTACGAGGATCCACTAGTTGGTTATTCGAGGATCTTAGTCACTTTATCGATTTAATAAACTATGCCCCCTAGTATGAAGTGGTGAGATGGGTGGAAGGATATAATATAGTATTCACCGCACCGCTTTCTTTCCTTACTTAACTATCATAACGGAGGGCCCACGTTAAACAGATTGGGCTCACGTAAGACTTCGTGGCTGGAGTGAAGAGCCACAAAAGCACCTGTCGGGAATCGTATAAAAAGGACCGAGAACTACATACGGTCCGAGACTCACTTCCTTGAAAAGAGGGAGACGAGTTATGTAGGCTGCGGCCGTTCAAGAAATGTAGCGGTTGCTCGACCAAAGCCGGGGTCAAAGAATCGATTATATGCTTGGCCGTAAGACCGATGAGACTTACCGAAGTGAAGTACGAGAAGAGCAGTGCATATTTTGAATAAAAAACTTAAGATGTTCATCTCCAAGCCTAGCCTACTCTACATTATCATATGGTTTCGCGGGCACGTCCAACCGTACCTTGCCACTTGCCGGTTCAAAGTCTAAAAGCCGGTCAATAAGACAGATCCGGATCCTAGTGCTTTCGAGATGGTTCGATCGCTAACAAAGACAAGCATGGGAAACGTGAGACTCCCAACAAGCAAACAAGCAACTCCAAGAGCTCAAGCCTAAAGCCTTAGTAACGCGCATCCTCATTGCTCGCGTAAAGCAAGCGTAGGCTCGAAGGCGAAGCGCGCTAGTGCTCGTTGCATTTCCGGTAAAGAATTCCGCTCGTTTCTTTGTCGGGGTCGGTAGAGTGGCCGGTCGTTGAAAGAAGCAAGCCTATAGCCGCCTTAGAAGGTGCGAAGGAAATCCCGAGAAAAGTCTCAATGCTATCTACGGGCCAAAGGGGAAAGAAACATGCGCCATTCTTAGTTAGGGAGAGGGTATGTTCACATTGAGTATCCTCGTATGCTCGGTCGAGTGACAAACGTACCTATCCCGACGTGGGTAACGCATCTACAAAACCATGGCCTTATCCTAAATCCCATTTTTGATTTACTTAAAATAACCGCTTGATACTTGTTCACCGGAATTTCTTCCAAGAAAGTTTGGATCCCTCCGCTCCTCTCATCGAGAAAGCAATTACACATCCCGACTAAGGAGCACGGGCGTAGGAAGAGGCAAGCGTTCACACATCCGTCTCTATCATATGTGTTGGGTGAAGAGCTAAGACTATGCCCGGGTCGGGGTCGGAAAGACGAGCAGAAGGAGTAAGCGGCTTAAGCAAGAGACCTTATATAGTATAGGCTATTTCTCTTATCCAAGAAAGGAAGTAAGTTCGCTAGTCGTCCTAGGGGCAAAGAGTAGCATTCCTGTCTCTCTTGAAAGCAATCAAGCGTGAGAAGCGAGGATCCGTCCACGCCTTTTGGCCCTTTCCCTTTAGGGAGTTTTTGAATGCGTAAGAAAAATTATTCAATATCTTTGTTCTCTCCATTTGTACCATTATCATGCACGGGACAAGTGTAGTTTTTCTAGGAAGCTAAGGCCGACTAGCAAGTCACAAGACATAAAGATGATAGTTCCTTCGAGATTGTTTTTCTTTGCCTGTCCCGATAACCGTATCGAAATCGAAGGAAGCCTTTTAAGATATGTATTTTTAGTGCTTCGCCCGCTTAAGTGCTAACGCTATAACGTTCGAACGATCTCCAAATGACCGTGCTATTTGAAATATCTTATCTTTCTTTCAAAAAGTCTTTAGATATCCGGAGTAGCCGTAGAAGTCTTTTTATCGATACCGGTCTCATAGGGATTGGGGTGAATGCTTAGCAATAATAACGAAGGAAGAAAGGAAACGAAGTACGCTTTGGTGAGCGATAAGCGACCAGGTATAGGAGAAGGGCGGTTGGCTTAGTAAAGATAGTCGTAAACAAAGAAGCCCGACCCAGAGCATGTTATTGACTCAACCACAAATCTGTTGAATGAAGGTAGCTTGCTTACTCTCACCACTAGTTAGAAGGAAATCCCTTGACTTCGTTTATGCCCTTATGTAGTAAAGAAAGCAAGTGAGGCGGGCTAAGATTCCATTCGAAGTAACGAGATTCGATGTTGCACCATCTTCAACTCTTCTCTGGATCAGGAGTTTTTCGAGAAAAGGTCCCATCCTTCAATATCATGATTGGGTCGACCAGGCCGGATCATGAGTGAAATATCATGATCGGGTCGACCGAGCCGGATCACGAGTGAATAGAAAATCGAACGTACATAGTCTGTTCCACCGAAATACTTGGAATAATTCTACCACTTCTACTAGGAGTAGCCTTTTTAGTGCTAGGCGAACGTAAAGTAATGGCTTTTGTGCAACGTCGAAAGTGGTCCCGATGTAGTGGGATCATTCGGATTGTTACAACCTCTAGCGGATGGTTTGAAATTGATTCTAAAAGAACCTATTTCACCAAGTAGTGCTAATTTCTCCCTTTTTAGAATGGCTCCAGGTGACTACATTTATGTTAAGTCTGGTTGCTTGGGCCGTTGTACCTTTTGATTATGGTATGGTATTGTCGGATTCGAACATAGGGCTACTTTATTTGTTTGCCATATCTTCGCTAGGTGTTTATGGAATTATTATAGCAGGTTGGTCTAGTAATTAGGGGGCGGCCGTTCGGTCGCCTATGATACTAGGACCAATAGGTCAAAAATGGGTTTGTGCCGCAGGTGTTGAACGATCTACTCTACACAGGTGTGGGCTTACGGGGCTAGGGCTCATAAACCCTTTCTTTCATTCATCAATAGGGCCACAGTCGGTCACTTTTCCGGGCCGGGATCGAGAAAGTGGAAGTCATAAAAAGAGATGTTTCTCTTCGCACCTCGAATCAAGAGGAAGGGTAGCTTGTCAAGTGGCCTATATATATATTTCTATTATTTAATAAATAAAAAGATTCGCTGTCTTTTAACCCTTTGTCAACGCCTACTAAGGACCTATAGGTTCGCCTACTTGACTTATGAAAGATAATGAGAATGGGTTATTCAAAAAGGAAAAGGCGCTACTTAGCCCTACATTAGTAGAAGTAAGCGGTGAGTTAGCCCTACATTAGTAGGGCTAAGTAGGGTATAGTATAGTAGGCGAGCGAGTTAGCGAGGCTAATAGATAAGAGAGCGTCGGTGCGTAGCCTTCATTCTACTACGCTACGCAAAGGTTACGAAGTCACTTAGCTCGACGTTAGGAGAGTCGAGGGGGAACGCCATACCTACATAGAAGAACCGCTGTTCGCCGACTTTCTAAGGTCTAACCTTTCGCTCCCCTACCGAAAAGGGGCAAAGCCGCTCGCACCACCGATAGACTACTTAAGATTCAATTCAAAAGGCCCTACTTAGTTTCGCAAGCCTTTGTCATTGTCGATCAACTAAGTAGGGCACGAGGCCCCTGCGAATCCGTAAATGCGAGGAGCGTACCGCAACAAAAGGATGGTCCCCTATGTATTTCATTCTTTCCGGAAGGGAAAAAAGAAGTACCCCCATCATGGTGAACCTCTCCTTGTGATCGGGATGAGGTAGATGCCTCCCCGGGGGGCGGATCGAATCGGAGTTTCCTTAGGTAGCCACCGACCAACGGTTATCCTTAAACTTCCGTGCTTGGTGGAGAAGAAGCGAACAAAGGTACGCTCGCTTGCTGTCTTGTTCTCTGTCGCGAACCGGGATCGCTCGCCGCCTAGGTCGGATTGGAGTAACCTTTTTGAGAACATATTACCCATATTCGGGGACAAGGGCGGAACGACCTCTCGATCTACTTACTGCAGCCCGGGAAGAAAACGTCGTCTAGGCGTTCCCTGTTGCTCCGATCTCCCTACGCCTAGGACGTTGTCTGGGCCAAGAGTCATAGTTAGTTTCTGTTTCCATTTGGTTGTTTTTTTCTTGTTGTTGATACCGGCAAGACCCGGCCCAGATGATGTCTGGCTGGTTGGTAGTGAGAGGACTCTTAGTACTGCATACCCAAAAGGGCGCCGATTAAAAAACAATCATTTTCTTTTTTTCTTGCTCTCCTTAGCAGCGGGAAATGAGTCTATCTATCTGCCTAGCTTTGGTAGATTTCCTCCAACGCAATCCATAGAAATTCCACGAATCCCTTGGTGGATAAGTCCGACGACTCAAAGGCGGCCGGTGCGGAATTGAGTTTCTCGTCTGGTGGATCTGATCTATAGTTAGGGGGCAATACATACCAAAAGGTTCGAAGAAGGAAGGCGCATAAGAGTATATAACCAACCCACCCTTCTGTATAACCTATTCACATTAGTGAAGCGGCTGGATGCATAAGGGAAGTCAACCTACGAGCACGGAAGAGCGTAGTATTGCTGCCCCTCTCTAAGTAAAGGTAAAGTCTCTCCTTCAGCTAGAATGTAAGGAAATTGAAAGAAGCGCGGAAAAGGGTCAAACGCGGTTGCTAGCATCGAAGAGAGCCGTCATCGACGAGAAAGTGGGAGTTCGGACTTGGCGAACGAGCTCTTGCCGCGGGAGAGGAAAGCGGGGCAGGCAAAATAACCATTCCGGTGGTTGATAGTGGAGCAAAGGCTGGATAAAACATGGATAGGCATGCCTTATCATCCAAAAGGATGTAGAAACAGGAAGGGCTCGCGGGGTCGATCCCACATCTCATAGAGAGGAGGAATACCAGGGATGATAAAGGATAACTAACTCTACAGCTCACAGGAATGGGAAAAGTCATTCCACATTACTCCAGTTTTTTCATAGCTTTATTTAAGAGAGAATAGGGAGTAAGGCTGAAATGGCTATAGGCTTAAAAATTCTTTTGGAAACGTATGTTGATTGAACTAGATGCTGGGTGAGGGCTTAAAGACCCTATTCACATAGCGTTCCTGGACACATATTTTTCCTCGGGGCGGGCAGATTTTCCTATAAAGAAATAGGGTAAAAAGGGCTTTTCATCGGGTCATCCTTTTTCGTCGAATGTCCCGGGCCCGATTTAGAGAAAGAACTTTTCCTTTGCGGGGAGAACCATTCAAGCGCAGAGATGGAGATGGCTCTGCTGCGATAGAGGATGAAGGAGAATCCGTAGGCAACTGGTCGTTACTAGAAGATGAGAAAGATGCAGGCTGCTCTTTATTATTAGAAGAGCGAGGTGCAAGTGCTGGCTGCTCAATAGAGGGCTGCGACCCCATCAAAGGGTTTCTTTTAGTGAAGCTAGTGCTTTTGTATTGGGCACTTTATTCAATTAGCTTGTTTGGAGTGCTCGGCTCGCTTGTTAGCAACTATTCTGACTGGTTAAGAAAGACAAGTTGAAAGCAAGACGCTGACTTTCACAGCAGAGCGGAAACCGGGAGGGGGTGGAGGAGAGAAGGGACTCCCCCAAGAGAGGCCCGAGCACAACGTCTTCATGAGTTAAGTGTTCCCACCTTGGGAGCTAGGTAAGATAGTAAGGCCTGCTTTGTTGAATATCCTTTACTGCCTTCCTTTATCAGACAACTATTCGAGTTCCACTTTTTATACCGGGCAGAGCTGCAAAAGTGGCTTCACCCTCTTTGCCCGCCCTAAAAGATCTTCGCAGAGGCGTTAACCGTAAGAGGTAGAGTAGGGAGGGAACGATTTCTCGAGATTTATAAAGAAACTTTTAAAGGACTAGACTAAGGACACCGATCGACCTATATAAAGTACAGAGATAACCAATATGTTGTTAACGCACTTATGAGCCGGCTCTCGGAAGAGTTACCCTACCTCGGATAGGGACAAAGGGAAGGATAGCACCAAAGCGAAAGACCTACTTCAAGGCGGAGCAATAGACTTCATTTTTGAAGGAAGTATGGCATCAAGGCGCTTATCCCGCTAATCGTAGGTCTTGATAAGTACCTGACAGACCTAAGGCTTGGAACTGAACTTAAAGCTGGGGAAGTCAAGCAAGGAACTGATACGCGGCAAGAAAAGCACAAAAGGCACTCCTTAGGCCTCATCAATCGAGGAAGGAAGCATTCCAATCGTTGAAAAATCCTTCTTGCTATTGGGCGGGCTTTCATTGTCCTTTGGAATATTTGATTGAATCAGAGAATCGGTTCTTACAGTGTCCGGAATGGGGCAAATAGCTTATACGAACAGGAGGGAGTTAATCGTAGAACAGAGAGAGGGGGGTTTGGATTAGTCTCTTAGGTTGGTCACGAATGCCCTCTTACTCTTTCTCGAATCAACCGGATTGGAAAGAGGGGGAATTAGGCTGCTGGTAGGTGGTAGGAGAGGCTCTTTGCGCCTTAGACGGTCTTGGCAGTAGGTTGCTAGAATGCCTTGTTCAAGAATCAACTGTGGCACTTGAAGAATCGAATACACTCTTCTTTGAAGGTCCAGATGAATTGAATTATACAAAAAAGAATAGGAATCAAATCCGGGGGGCAGCAGACGATTCTATGCTTAGAGAAGCTCTAAAAAGCAAGGACTGATTAGACGCTCCTACCTATCGTATAAGCCTACCATATAACAGATCTTCCAGCAATCCAATCCCTACCTATGCAGGGAATGAATTCATACTACCACACGCTCATCCAATAACTTCTTACCATAGGGTAAACCTCTCATTAGCAAGGAAAGCTGTTAATGGACATATCTCACAAGTAGTCGCTAGACTGACTAATTCAGTCTAATTGGCCTATAGGTCTTAGAGACTCTTACTAGTGTTAGTGTAACAGCAGCGTTGATAAGCTAGTTCCGTGCTAGCACTATCCATTGTCGGCGTAACGGGTGTTTTCTATACTATTCTTCGACATGTAATACCCTCTCCCCTCCCCCCCCAAGCTGTCTTCTTCCCCTAGCTGTCTAGTTTCTCTATCTCTCTCTCTCGCTACGCCCCTTACTCTTATAACGGGTTACACATGACATCTCCCTAAGAAGGATTTTAAACATATAAGAGTCGTGGCATTCTCCGCATTACCTTGCCCTACCTTCACGCACTCAAGGATCTAACTCTTTGTTGGGTAACTAGAATGGAAGGAAGAGAGAGAGCCTTGGTACGAATACCGGGGGATTCCCCTTCTTTCGCCTTCTCCTGCCTCTTACTATACTTGAATCCCTAATAGGCTGTTAGCAAAGAATAGGCTGCGTCCGATTCCTATTCTGCCTTTTTGATTTGAGAGAGCCTTGGATTGCTTTCTTAGTGTGGCATCTTTTTGTTCGCTGTCCACTGGTGATATTCTCATATATAAATGTAGATAGAGAAAGAGGCTAAGCTAAGCCTACGTAACGCTATGGGAACAGCTTTTTTTGTCCGCTTTCAGCCCTTGTGAAAGAAAATATCATATGTAAGTAGCATCTAGAATAGAATCCAGAGCAGCTAAGAAAAGAAAATCGAGTAGCTTGCGGGCCGGTCGTCATTGCACACTAGCTGGTCAGTGGGGGTAAGAGAGTGTTCCCTTGGTGTTCCTCATTATCACCTACTCCAAACACGAAAGTAAAGAAAAAAAATCTGTCTACATAGCTCCCCTTTGAAGGTGGAGCTTCGCGGAGATCGTAAGTCAGCCAAGGCCTTAGACCGGAGCGCGTCCTCCTTGTGGTCCTTCTCTCAGCTTCTGTTCTTTCTGTCCCTCCTCGGTGCCTCTTCCTGGCTACTCCACTCCAAGTCGGGATGGGTGCCACAAACACAGCTTGTACTGGCTAAACATCTCCTGTCTGAACCCTTGACCGATTCAAAAGACAAATGCATAAACCCACATTGAAGAAAGAGATGATCGAGTCTCTTACGCCATCCTAGGCGGTTCTCCCGTAGCGTCTCTGCCGGCTACTTTCTAAGGTTCAGGTTTGTCTGCCTATCCTAGGTGACCATCTTCGTCTACTACAACTAGGGTTTTTTATTTGGGACAGATTTGTTTTTATCGTAAACTCGGAACTTTATCTAGCAACTCCTTAGCTACAACTATTTAACTCGGGCTAATTTTATTATCGGGCAAGTTGCCATCCGTTTGTTCAATACCCGATCACCATCCGTTTGTTCCGCCCGGTCCTGAGTTACCCTTTGATGAGCCATCCGTGTCCAACTTTATCCATCCATCCAATGTCTAGCGGTTTCCATTTTACCATTTGGATGCGTCATTGGTGAGCTGCTGAGGTAGATGGTGATCGGAAATGGTATTCGGCAGTTTTGGCAATTCTTTTTGTAGGGCTCATATTTTGTCTTTTATATTATAAATGTGGTTATTCCTTTTAAGCGAAAGGTGCCAGCATGTGAAGGTGAACAATGTGTTCCATGGGTTTGGATTGGTGTGCGCTGTCTGATTGAGACAGTTGCTTTTGAGCCAAGTGAGGATATCCTACGGGGGGTTTTGGGTTAAAGTGAAATGGAGTTGACTCCCTCCATTTAGTTTTAGCTTTTGTGCAGTCTCGAAGCACATGGATAACATTTTTCGTTTCGAAAGGACAAAGAGGCGAAGTTTTCGGCTAGAATGTGTATGTGGAGCGGATGGCTTCTGGTTGGAAGACGATTATGGGCACAGAGCCTTAGGAAGTATTTGAGTTTGTTGAGAGTGGGGGTGGCCTACGAAGGTCTTGACAGTTTGGAAATGAAAGGTTTGGTTCATCTTCAATGGTTGTGGCTAGTGCATATGCCGATTTTGTGGTGAATCTTCTTGAAGGGGTCGGTTCAAAATGAGTTTCTCACCGATCTACGACCACCCTCGTCTATTACGGTACGGAAAAATCAATGACACCGGAGGGAGCTTACGGTCTTGACTCACCTTGTCCCCTTATGCGAAGGGAACCCCTCGGAGGAGGAACTAAGCTACACCTCACGGATCCCACTCAATCTTTTACACCGATGTATCGTACTCTCTCGACTGTGTCATCATAATAAAAGACTGCTAAATCTTTCCGAAATGAGAGAAGGAGGGAAGGCGCGCTACAACTAACATAACAACCGGCTAAAAACGCTAGCTAGCTAGGCTAGCGCGCAATTTCTCGATGGGGCTCGCTTCTTTCAAGCGGAGCCCAACCTATACAAGGTCTTGCTCGGTTTCTCTCGGCCCCTAGTGGCTTATGTGGTGGGCGGCATTCCTACGTGCTCCTCCTTGCCCCCCAACTTAAGAGTCCAAAGGTCACCTTTGGATGTTGTCGTGACGCTTTGGTTACGAAGCGGGGTCTAGGTTTATGGATGGATTCAGTCGGCGAAAGCCCCCCAAACTCCATCAATATCAACAACATGTCGTGACCGGTTAGGCTTGGTTTATTTTGTCGAGAAAAGAAAGTAGGTTTCGGGGTTCATTGATTAGTACACCTCCGGTCTTTGGTAAGGTCGGGACCGTGGTCGTCCGTCTCCGGTTTGCCGGCCGATAAGATCTCTCGAGATTGACCAGCCCAACCGGGTTGGTTTGGCTATTCCTTTCTATTGAAAAGGAGTCGGTGTCTGCGCGAGTCACCTTCTTCTAGGCTCATTTGGACGACACAAAGCATTCTTGTTTAAATATAGGCCGGCCGTACTTGTGATGGTTCCCAAGGATCCAATATGACCACTTAGGTCTACGTTGCCACGATATTGTTCTATGGAAGCGGGCGGGCTGTTAGTTAGAAGGTCGGCCCGGTTTTTTGGTGTCGTAGGGAGGGATTTACCTTTCTAACGCATATTCATTCATACCGGCATGGCCCCACCGATTTGTTTTCGATCGGAGCATCAAGCAACGCAACCCGGTTCTACTTGACTAAGCCCCGTGCTCGTCCAGGGGAGTTTGCTTTACCCAACTCCCTTTTTGATAACAAGGAAGAAATCCCCGACCCGACATTCATGAGTTTCAAATGAAGAATGAAGAGTGCCCCGCCCCACAAGCACCTACTCCTATCAAAATGAAAAGCGTGACTTTACTAAACAAGCAAGAAATTTCTATGTTATTAGTAAAGCGCTAACGCGCGACCAATCCCTTGCTTTGTTCTATAGTAAGGGGCCTTTTCAATAAGGCTCGCGTAGGGCGCTCACGTTTTTGGCTTCCCTAAAATCTAAGATTTTTTAGTTGGTAAAGACCCACCCCTTGTTTCGGTCGAATGAGTCCCCGGGACCCGGGACATTGGCTTCCGCCAACAAGTGGACTATTAAGGATCGCATCCCGCGCATATTCTACATTATAGCCTGCAACCGATTCGGCTTCCGCACGGGAGATCAAACGGAGCTCGATTAGTTTACGCTAGACGAGAAATGAAGAACATAACCAATACAGGGAACAAGGGAATACCGGACCATATCTGCACTGCGCCATGACAATCTCACTCGAATTACGGGGACCTACACATATTAGTACAAGATACCGGGGTCCCCGCCGTAACCACACGTGCAAGTTTCCCTGCACGTGGCTCGTCCGTGCTTTCCGAGGCGCTGCCCGTGACTCGGCATGGGAGAAGGGGCGAAACCGCACACTTTCGTGTTCGCAGCATTGTCCGAATGAATAGGCGGTGCCTACCAAGCAAAGCTTTCTTGAAGAGGCTGGGCTGCTTCCTTTTCGGCGCCCGCCTTTTATTTAGATGTTGGGGCCCAGAAAGTCTAGGTTGGCTCCCGGCTCCATCTCGGCCGGCATCCCGCTCTCGAGGGTGGGGTCCTGGAGCCGAACTACTCATTCTTTGTGTTGCCCCAACCCGAGGAAGGGCTTTTGGTGAGGAGCATTGTTTTGAGGGAGGAAAAGCGTGGTTGACAAGCCACTTCGAGGAGGCGACCGGACTAGAGTGCCTTCATCAAATGATGCATGTGGCCGGGCCATTCCCATCCCAAGGGTGGCCCGATTCGGCTGGCCTGGTCGGGAAGAGATTCACATGTAGACTCTTGCTTTCCGGGAATCTCTTTCTTTCTATGTTAGCTAGCGGGGCGGGCTTTCCTATGGTAGTCCCGCCGCGGCCTCCGACCGTCCGTCTCGCCTCATCTTGATTTGGCTATACTTGTCTGTAGCCAGCCATGTTAGCTCCACATGAGTTAGAAAAAGGATAAAAGGCACTCATCGGTCGGCTCGGCCCGCTTTCCTATTCGGCTTTGCCGCGCATTAAGTAAGAGAATAGGTCCTGCTCAAGCGGCCCGCCTTTCTTCATCTATACCACCGCCACGCACGACCCAATAGGAACGATTTCGGTGCCTCTCTATAGATAAGAAGCGGAACGCGCCATCACCTACACCCTTTCCTCTACCGGGGACTTCCACGAAAAGAAAACGGGCGGCATCGTCGTATGCTCGACATTTGTTGCCCTGGTTTATATCCCGAGTACTCCTATGGCCGATCCGTCACCCAACCTACTTAAACAACCTAAAGGCTTGGCCCCGTCCCGTTTGGAGAATGACCCTTATGGCACGGCTTAGTCGGTTATTCTCGCAGCTCGGATAAGATTCGGACCGCCACTTCTCCGAAAGCATGGTTCTTGCCTCCTCCTTGGAGCCTCGTCCATTCGTTGGGTGATCCCTTGCTCTCACGTTCGAGTGTTTGCTCGTCGTTTAGGCCGGTGAGTGAGATTTCTGCTCATTGCAGTCACCTCCGGGGTTATTCGCACTGGATAGTACCGGGACCCTTGTGCCCGCCCGCCCGATCGAGATAAAGCTGCCCGCCCCATGACCCATAACTCAAAATGAGCCTTGCGACGAGACGCGGACATTCCCCATGCTGCGGTTCCCTCCGGTCCGTTCCCGGGTTGGGTTAGGGAACATCCGAGCGATTGCCTTCGCGGATCCAAACGCGCTCACAAGGCGCACAATAAGAATAAGACCAATAGAGACTTCATGGGACCATTTGAGCTGCAGATCGTAATGCTCCTAGAAAGGCATATTTCGAATATAGAGGAGTGAAAGTTCCCAACAATCAACGAGTTGATCATACCCTTCTTTGAACCGTACGAGCACGTCCTCTGTCACCCCCACCGCGCTTACGGCTCTATACCCCAACCCAACTTGCTGCGGCCCCGTGTCCTCCCTTTCTATTCCTCGGGAGCGGACCGTGGGAGCATGGGCGGTATCTGCTGATTGATAGAAAGCATCTCTCTTTTGTCCCTCCCGACCGAACCCGCCAAAAAATCACAATAGAGAAAGTAGTTCTTGCCGCGTCGGAGACATCTTTATACGAGGCGTCGTCCGGCTCCTCATAAATGATGTTAGGATCGGCCGGCTCATCCTCGGGTCGAAAAGAAAACAGAGACAGAACGGATTGTTTCGGTGACATATCTAATCAGACTGAATAGGATTTGAAGAGCTGTCACGATCATTCACATCAATTTCCGCAGGCAGGAAGGGCGCGGAAGCTACCGTTTCTAGAATGCAAGCGCTTACTCTCCCGTTGGCGGCAAGGGGAAAGACTAGACCATACTAAAGTAAAGAGGCATTCGGGCAGCGACTAGTCGCTTCTGGCGAAGCTTCTAGAAGGCCGACCACTACATAGAGAGATCCATATACCAGTCATGAGCGATAGCGAAGCCTAGAGAGGTGGAAGCAGTAGCTTCTAGGACGAAGCCGAGCCGATACGATATTTTCTAGTAAGCCTTGGTTCCGAAGTACCAGCCCCTGCAGTCTCTGGATTCGGCACAGCAGAAGTGGGAAGTCTCGGCTCATTGCCGAAAGAATCCATATAATAAATGAGACCCTCTGTCTCCGTTATAAGAAAGGGAACCCCCCAGGCCCTTATTACAAAGCAAAAGCTTTGAATGAAGGCCCAATACAGGATGGGGTTCTTTTTTTTCAAGAAAATCAAGAAAAAAGAGATTAGAAAAGTATAGAAGGCTAACGTAAAACAATAAAGAAGAAAGGGTCAGGCTTTCGTAAGAAGGAATGGAACCCACTGGAGAGTCGTCTGCAGTTCACACTTGGGCAAAGACGACTGACTTTAGAAGCGGAACACGAACCGATTTCCGCTATTCCGGGTTCTTATTGAGCGTAGCGAAATCAAGGTTTATGAGAAAGTCAGCGAAGTTTCTATGGTGTTCTACCTTTGCGTAGTCTCGGTCCACAGTGGAAGGCTCCGCACCTGAGCCTCGTTAGACTCAGCGGAAGTGTAAGGTGTAAGTGAAGAGAATAGAAGAGATGAAGTCCGTCCCTTAGCCTAGTCTATATCTACAGCTGACGCAACTCCGTACCGACGCCTCACTACTACTTAATGAATATTAATTCATTCCCCGACCTGGCAAAGCAGTTTATTAGCTTCAAGCTCTCTTGCGAATTAGCCTGTCTCTACCTATCACTAAGTGGGAAACGACCCCCGGTGCTAGCTTTTATCCTCTACTCTCTAACTAAAAGCCGGTCTCAAAATTCCCTATTTTGGCTAAGTCAGCTTTCAAAAGGGGTATGCTTTTCTTTCGACCTAGGTAGTGAGCGCCCTAAAAAAGGGAGAGAGATTCAACCGCTAAAGAAAGCTAACAAATCGATTTGAAGTCGGTTCGGGCCTCCCTAAAGAGGAGAGCCGGTCCGCTGCCCGCCAATTATTCAATCGGCTTCCGGATCTTGTGAATAGCCTCTCGTGGAACGCACCTTGACATAACTTTCAATTCGGGGCTAAGAAAAAGACCTCCCCCGCGATAGATCCGCCTTAACGGGAGATACGGTCTGCGTGGAACGTTCACTTAGTTGATAATTCCACCCGGCGGCGGTCGGGCCTCGCTACCTCTCTACGAGTGCCATCTAACCGAGAATTTCGGTGTGTCGAATTTGAGTACGGAAATGGGAGTTCAAAAGCTTTCTACTTCCCTTGATTTTCTTATTCTGCGCCCTTAACGGGTTGGGTTTAATATAGCGGTAGTCAGTTTTCTTACTTTTCAAGTCGGGGTAGCCACAGCGCACTACGGCTTCGCCTCCGTTTGCTTGGTAGTTTGTTCGTAACAACAAGGTAGCAACAGTAGGTAGATGAGCACCCCCTAGCGCGAAAGCCGTTGCTTGTTTGCTTGCAACATAAATAATCACTCTTTCTCCTTTGCTTTGCCAGGAAGTCAATCCATTCCGTGGATTTGATCAAGCAAGCAAGCGGAAACTGGACAATTGAGGACACAGGAAAGACAAAGATATGAGAAAGGTTTGAGTGATTTCGACTAAGAGTAACTCAACTCTTAAAAAGGTGGAAAAAGCGCCTTTCCATTTTATCTAATTTCAATCTCCGCGAGTTCGGTTTGTCTGCAAGACTCAATCAAAGTAGTTCGTCCCCCTTCTCAAGTTCCGGATGGTAGCTCTTTCACTTGGTGTTCCTTATTCTAAGACATCAACACCGGCTTTGGCATCGACTTTAGCTTCAACTTAGGCACCTACTTTAGCTTGAACTTCGACTTAGGTTTCGACTTCAGCCTCGGCATCGTTCTATCTTTCTTATTTTTCATCCGAATCCAATTTCTTCCTCCTTGCAGCTCCCGAAACGGATGGTTTAGTTGTTCGTGGGTTTTGCCTATATGCATGTATTTTCTTTCTTCTCTAACGGTGAAGCATAGTGAAAATAGAGCCGTTTAAGCCACGAAGTGCCCTATCTTAAGGTGTTTGCCTTTCGGGCTAGAAAAACTAACCTTTATCATAAAAGAGGTTTTTATTCCCGTGTAGACACCTCAACGAACTCATGTGGACACTCCTCACTCGAGGACAATCTCTCAAATACACATTAAGATGTTGACCCGTTTTTCTTTTCTTTGCCGATTCCTCTCAATGAAATTTGCCATGTTGCACTAAGTTACTTACGGATGTATGCGTACGCGGTCCAGAACACTTTAGGGTCAACACCCTTCCGACTAAGTAGAGTCAATAGTTCAACATTTAAGTTGTAACATTTAGCAACAAAAAAGAATTTTACCGAACAAGTGTTCTCCAAAGCAAGCTAGATAGTCTCCTATTACTAGGCTCACCAACCAACCTAGACTCTGATTCTTGTTATTCCATCAAATATCAAAACCATAAGGATTGTTTCCATTCATGAGTTCCCATATGACATAAGCACTCTTGGGTGGGTTGGGCCATTCCATCAAATCTTTGAGAAGGAGCCCACCATATCCCATATTTTATGGTTGATGTGGCGATAGGCTTTACTTCTATGACTGCCTCCCCAGCCATTATAAACATTGAGTGAGAATAGTAAAGGGTGCACAAATAATGTCGTTGCAGGGGGATGCGATTGGCCAAGCCGGGGCAAACAAAGCCGTCCGGCCCCTACCGGATTAGGAATGCGAAGGCCTTTCCTTCGCCGGGAATGAAAGAGTTATGCTATTGATCAATCCTTTCATAATGACTTCGAATCAATAGGCCTATCCTTTTTTATCATTTTGTTTGAGGCGGGCCGAATAGAGAATGAAATGCTAAATAGGGAAGGGTTCCAAACCTTTTTTTTGTTTAAGGGCTGCTCGCCCTACCGAAGTACCAAAGGCTTTCGAGGCTCACACCTCCCTATTACACGACCTACAAAAAGGCTTTCAGTAGCGCCTTTAGAATCTAAGCCTTTTGAAGCGCCGTAGTTGTAGGCGTGGGTAGGGCTTTCGTTCTTATCGCTCCGGGTTCCGATCTATATGACCTCCGGGCGGTACAAAGTACACCTCTTCCGTAGAGGCAGGTAGTAACCTAACCTTTTAGAGTCTGTTCAAGGGAGGAGCCCTCTTATCTATCAATGAAAAGATCTCCGTGCGTGGCGTGATAAGGAATCCTAGAAAAGATCGATTGAGACTCCCTCCCCGGTCCCACGAAGATCTCTACGTACTTGTCCAGTCCAGGACACTGAGATCTTCCGGTCTGCGTGTGATAACTGTATTTTATACAGTTATTTGCATCAATTTTAGTAATGATAATTGCTATGTTCGTTTAATATTTATTAATTTTTGTTAAATAAATTAATGTTTTCCGTTTATGTGCAAAAAATACATTTTTAATAAAATTAAATAATTTGTATCGAAAATGTACTTAATTTCATATTTTTGTCCACAAATATAATTTATGATAATATAGTTTCTTAATTACAATTTATATAAATCGAAAATATAATTTAAATTAAATTTGGGCTTAATTATAATTATTAAAAGTTAAAAATTTAATTTAAAATTAGTAAAGGGCTAAACTGTAATTTAAGAAAGTTTAAAATGTAATTTGAAATAAATTTGTGGGTAAAAATATAATTTATAAAAGTTTGAATATTCTGCGCAGGAGATGAAGTCCACGCGCATCATCAGACTCGCCAAACGTGGACCGTCCGATCAAGGGATCAACGGCTCAGATTCGCGCGTGTCAATCAAGCTCGACAAAGGCGATTGGGGACAGAGATATACCTTTCGCGCGGCTCGGCGTGCCAGTGGGCCCCACGTGTCGCGCAGGCCGGCGTCAGAGTGGGCCCCACATGTCGGCTGCGCAGATTCCCTCGACGCGATCGCTGACCGTTGGATCAGATCAACGGTCCAGATTGAAGCGCGTCCATCCAAGCTGTCGCGCACCGAGCCGCTAAATGTGACAATCCTGTGTGACGCGGTCCATACAAGCGGCGTGCATCTTCAGTTTTTACAGAATGAGATGCTGCCACGTGTCACACGAATATTTAAGCGAATCAAAGTCCGACACGTGGCTATTTACCATGCGCGCGCCCGCGCTGGATCACGCTCTGTTTCCAGCCGTTGCATCCGTTGCGCGCGCCCCAATCCCGTGCGACAAAGTCTGCGTGCACCCATCCGCTTCAACGAATGAGATGCTGCCACGTGTCCCACTAATTGTTTCCGCGAATCAGAAAGCGACACGTGGCATGCACTTTGAATTAAAAAGAACGCAGAATCGGCGCCCTGTACGCGTGAGAATAATTTATATTTTTCGATACAAAAATCGATACGCGTGATTTTATTTTTTCGATAAAAATTAATTACGCGTTTTCGATAAAAAAATAAAATAAAAATGTAATATTTTAGATGTATTTTTTTAGCTATAAATAGGAGATAGTTTTTAGTTGTAAAAAAAAGTTTTTTGGTTGGAGAAGAGTTTTTGTGTAGTTTAGAAATTTTGTGGTGTTCGGTTTTGGACGGTAGAACACGCAGAAGCCATTTTTTGGCTTTTGTTGTGTTCTACATGTGCCAAATATTTTCGTATGTGATGTTTTAATTTCTTTTCTTCTTCTTCTAATTTTTCTGCATATGTTGTAATTTTATTTTTAATTTTATGAAGTAATTTAATTTTTCTAGGGTTGCATTTGATTCAAATTTATGAAGCTTTGATTTTAATTATTTTTGATAGATTTATAAGACGTTTGATTTGTTCGTTTTATCTTGCGCTTAATGCTTTTTGATTATTTACGAATTTTATCAAAACGATTTGTGGCATAAAAATAAACTTGAGAAAGGCATTTTTGTGTATATTGCTCGTAGATAAAATGACATGTATGATGAAGGATAGGAATATACCCTAATTGTATGTGTGGCCTTTGAAAACTTAGAACGTAATGAATCTTGGTGAATTTAATTCTCATAGAGATATAGTGAATTAATTTAACGAGGTGTGTTTGTACGGAGCTCGGAAGAGATGTATGAATAAAAAAGAAGTTTTCGGTTGACAAATAAAATGTACTAAAAAATATAAATCCAAAGAAAACAATATGATTGGAGTGGATTAGTTTGGTTAAGAATTGCAATCCTAGAGTTCTTTTATTTTCTTTTTACCTTTTTCCATATAAACGATTATTTTGGATAAAATCAGAGAGAAATAATTTTAGTACTCAACAAACTATAGTAACAAATCTCCGTGGGATCGATCTTTACTTATAAATGTTATTACTTGCGACCGTGTATACTTGCACGAGTTCGTGTGTTGAAAAACACGCAACAAGTTTTTGGCGCCGTTGCCGGGGATTTGTTTTACTATTTTCATTGTTGATATTAATACCAATCAATCTGGTTTTAATTCAAAAAAAAAAAATTTTTTTTTATTGTTGCTTGTTTAATTTATTTTTCAATTTTCTCGTGCGTTGAGATTTTGTTTGACACACAAAATTTTAGCTCACATAAAGAAAAATAAATATATTTTTATTTTTTTTATTTTTTTTATTATTGTTTTTTGTTTAGTTTATTTTGCAATTTTCTAGTGCGTTGAGATTTTGTTTGACACACAAATCTTAACACACAAAAAGAAAAAAAAAACGAAAAAAAAATTGAGAAAATTATTTATTATTTATGCTTGCTTAATTTATTTTTCAATTTTCTCGTAAGTTGAGATTTTGTTTGACACACAAATCTTAACTTACAAAAAGAAAAACAAATTGAGAAGTCAAGCTGAAGACTATAAAACAAGCGCTTCTTGGGAGGCAACCCATGTGTTTTATTTTTTATTTTTTATTTTTTTCGCATTTATTAGTTTTTGTATTTTGTTATGTTGTTATTTTATTTCATTTTTTTTTCGTAGGTGCAAATGGAGGTAATAAAGCTATTTTGGCTTAACCAATCAAACAAACCAGGAAGTTTCTTAAACCCATCTGAAATGTTCTTTAACTTTCACACATTGAGGACAATGTGTATATTAAGTTTGGGGGTGGTGGATATATTGAACCGAATTAAAATACTTTCTGGATGTGATTGCTTGTGAAATTTTTTTTTTTTTTTGTTTGGTTGATTGAAGATATGTTGCTATGAATAGTGATTTAGTTTTGTTTTTTCGATTTAAATGATGCATATCTCTTTGAAAAATCTGAATGTTGGCTAAGTAATGATTAATTTTTACGTATATGTCATTTTTACAAGAATAATTATTCATGAGCACTAGTCTTGATTTTTGATTTGCTATGATAATTTAGAGAATGTTTATGTGAGTATTGAATTCGATTGATTTTTGTGGTGTTACAGTTCTTAGAATTTGTTTGATTTTCTCTCGAGGCGAAATAATAGATAACATTTAACTAAGAAAATGATTTAGGCCATCTTTGGATCGTTTGAACCTTTCTATCTACCCTTACATCCATTAACCATAGTATGCCCCATTTGAGCTTCAAAGTTTATATATATATATATGTCTCATTTCAAAAGCCTATCTAAAAAGTATATATATATTTGTTTAGATATACATATTGTTCTTATTCAACTAACATGTACAATTGTTAGTAAAAGTTGAAGGATATATCGGAAAAAAAGGGGTTACTAAAAAAAAAAAAAAAGCAGAAAAGAAAAAAAAAAGAAATAAAAAAAAAAAAAACAAATATGGTGTATGTGATGATAAATCCCAAATTGGGTTGTAATTATTGTGATGATAGAATTATCTTGTTCAATCCTGAAATGTTATGCTCGGGAAAAGTTTTAAGCTAAATATTGTCCTTCATTCCTTCCTTTACCTAAGCCATACATTACAAGCTTTATAAATTCCTATTGATTTGGTGTTTTGTGTTTGTCTAAATTAGTGGAGAGAGAAATGAAAAATAGACTATGAGATTTGTGATTTCATGATAATTTGTTTGATTTTATATGTGTATAAACTGATCCGGATTGCATGTAATGAAATTTGAAAAGACTTCACACACACACTTAAAAGTTCATTGTAAAAAGGTTATATACTTTTAAATTGATTTTGATACTTAGATAAAATTCTTTGATTTCTTTGAGTTATGTTATTCGGAATGTTTAAAAAGAAATATTTTGAAAATCACTATTTTAAATGCAGTTATCTTTGTTTTATTTTCTTCCTTTTGCTCGAGGACTAGCAAAAACTTAAGTTTGGGGGTGTTGATAACTGTATTTTATACAGTTATTTGCATCAATTTTAGTAATGATAATTGCTATGTTCGTTTAATATTTATTAATTTTTGTTAAATAAATTAATGTTTTCCGTTTATGTGCAAAAAATACATTTTTAATAAAATTAAATAATTTGTATCGAAAATGTACTTAATTTCATATTTTTGTCCACAAATATAATTTATGATAATATAGTTTCTTAATTACAATTTATATAAATCGAAAATATAATTTAAATTAAATTTGGGCTTAATTATAATTATTAAAAGTTAAAAATTTAATTTAAAATTAGTAAAGGGCTAAACTGTAATTTAAGAAAGTTTAAAATGTAATTTGAAATAAATTTGTGGGTAAAAATATAATTTATAAAAGTTTGAATATTCTGCGCAGGGAGATGAAGTCCACGCGCATCATCAGACTCGCCAAACGTGGACCGTCCGATCAAGGGATCAACGGCTCAGATTCGCGCGTGTCAATCAAGCTCGACAAAGGCGATTGGGGACAGAGATATACCTTTCGCGCGGCTCGGCGTGCCAGTGGGCCCCACGTGTCGCGCAGGCCGGCGTCAGAGTGGGCCCCACATGTCGGCTGCGCAGATTCCCTCGACGCGATCGCTGACCGTTGGATCAGATCAACGGTCCAGATTGAAGCGCGTCCATCCAAGCTGTCGCGCACCGAGCCGCTAAATGTGACAATCCTGTGTGACGCGGTCCATACAAGCGGCGTGCATCTTCAGTTTTTACAGAATGAGATGCTGCCACGTGTCACACGAATATTTAAGCGAATCAAAGTCCGACACGTGGCTATTTACCATGCGCGCGCCCGCGCTGGATCACGCTCTGTTTCCAGCCGTTGCATCCGTTGCGCGCGCCCCAATCCCGTGCGACAAAGTCTGCGTGCACCCATCCGCTTCAACGAATGAGATGCTGCCACGTGTCCCACTAATTGTTTCCGCGAATCAGAAAGCGACACGTGGCATGCACTTTGAATTAAAAAGAACGCAGAATCGGCGCCCTGTACGCGTGAGAATAATTTATATTTTTCGATACAAAAATCGATACGCGTGATTTTATTTTTTCGATAAAAATTAATTACGCGTTTTCGATAAAAAAATAAAATAAAAATGTAATATTTTAGATGTATTTTTTTAGCTATAAATAGGAGATAGTTTTTAGTTGTAAAAAAAAGTTTTTTTTGGTTGGAGAAGAGTTTTTGTGTAGTTTAGAAATTTTGTGGTGTTCGGTTTTGGACGGTAGAACACGCAGAAGCCATTTTTTGGCTTTTGTTGTGTTCTACATGTGCCAAATATTTTCGTATGTGATGTTTTAATTTCTTTTCTTCTTCTTCTAATTTTTCTGCATATGTTGTAATTTTATTTTTAATTTTATGAAGTAATTTAATTTTTCTAGGGTTGTATTTGATTCAAATTTATGAAGCTTTGATTTTAATTATTTTTGATAGATTTATAAGACGTTTGATTTGTTCGTTTTATCTTGCGCTTAATGCTTTTTGATTATTTACGAATTTTATCAAAACGATTTGTGGCATAAAAATAAACTTGAGAAAGGCATTTTTGTGTATATTGCTCGTAGATAAAATGACATGTATGATGAAGGATAGGAATATACCCTAATTGTATGTGTGGCCTTTGAAAACTTAGAACGTAATGAATCTTGGTGAATTTAATTCTCATAGAGATATAGTGAATTAATTTAACGAGGTGTGTTTGTACGGAGCTCGGAAGAGATGTATGAATAAAAAAGAAGTTTTCGGTTGACAAATAAAATGTACTAAAAAATATAAATCCAAAGAAAACAATATGATTGGAGTGGATTAGTTTGGTGAAGAATTGCAATCCTAGAGTTCTTTTATTTTCTTTTTACCTTTTTCCATATAAACGATTATTTTGGATAAAATCAGAGAGAAATAATTTTAGTACTCAACAAACTATAGTAACAAATCTCCGTGGGATCGATCTTTACTTATAAATGTTATTACTTGCGACCGTGTATACTTGCACGAGTTCGTGTGTTGAAAAACACGCAACAGCGTGCGTGGGAGCAGCTCAAACAAAGAAGAGTCTGGTCTGGTCTGAATTCAGGCCCGGCCCGCCCGTCTGCTGCTAGGTCCGGGAATGGTGCCGCTATGCCCTGCTGCTCCGCCGCGTCGGCCCCGGACTATGCAAAAGAATCGAGGCGGGGGGGAACCACTATGGTCGAGACCCCCCGCCTTTGGTGATTGACCAAACAAATAGGCCTAGATCTATGCCCCTTAATGAATCGAATGGTCCTTCGACCTTCATTTGATTCCGACGGCCGGCATAGATCTCATGAAACCCGCCCCCTATTACTTCGAAAAAAGTATCGCCGCTTTTCCTTCGCTACTGTGAGAGTCGACAACTTCTATTAGCGCCGGACCTTGAGTTGAATTGATCGTGTCATGTGCAACGTCCATCAATGATGGTTCATTAATGTCCATTGATTTAGACTCCTTCCCCCTTCCCAACTACGAATAAGATCGAAAGGAGCCCAAAATCCCCCAAACCAAGAACGGAAACGGAAGCCTTTCGATTCACTCCCCATTCTCTCTTAAATAAAGCTCGCCCTCGAGCCCTGAGCAGGTCGGCCGGGTATTTCCCTGTTGTTCTGTTCCCGCCACGAGAAAGACGCACGTAAGAGGTATGCCCAGCCGCGCGAGGATCCGTTGAGAGTTTCGTTGTCTTGGTAGGGAACCGTACGAGATTTTCCCCTATTGTATTGAATCAATAAAAAAGAGGTAAGTACTACGGCCCCTATTGTTTGATCCAATATTGACCGGGACGAGCCCCGACTTCCATAGGTCCTTGCTTTTAATAAAGTGGAGCGGGGCCAATTTCTCGTACTTGCTCGGTGTGATCCCCTTTCGTCGAGTCCCCGCCCGGCTCACCGGGCCGTTGGCCTACCAAGCACTTGCCCGCTCGTCGCTCTGCCGCCCGGTGCGGGCGGAGCGCTCGTTATCCTTCGTTCTATCCGCAGGGGTCCCTCCCACGTTGCTCAGCCGCGCCTCCAGCCTCGCAACCACGGGGCCCGCCCGCGAGGCCGCAGTGGGCTCGGCGGTCGGGTTAGCCCCCATTCGACCACGTTGTGGGTCTTTCGCTTTGCCGGATCTGAGAGATACTACGAGTCCTCCGTCCCGCATTCCATCGCCGCGGCCATCCGGTTCACCGGTACTACCAAAAGTCTCATGCTTACGTTACTGTTATTGATGGTTTTATTATCTTGGACCACGAAGACCCCGTCGTGCTTCGGTTTCCATTCCCATCATCATATTGATGATAAATCTCCTCGTGCTCTGCCATAAGAACTTGGAGTCCGTATCATGGTGAAGGTAAGGTAACGCCGTGATTCTTGCTCAAAAACAGACCGAACGCATTCGAGTTATTGGCTCGTCCAACCCGGCAGCATTCATGAATCGCTCGTTCAACTGTCCCTCGGAGACACGGTCGAGAAGTACCATGCATGGTTGCCCCCGTCCTTCTTTATCTCGGTCCCACCTGAGAAGATACGGCTCAAGAAAAACGTGAGCGCCACTGCGCGAGCCTTAGTAAAGTCAAGCTTTGGCTCCCTAAATACTAAAGAAATGGATCAAAAAAGGGGGACTTCTGCAACGGGCTATGCCACCCAAACCAACTGAGGGAAGTCGCATCCGTCCCATCGCAAGCACCTACAATGTCATGATCACATGGGTTTACCCTTTTTTCTTTGGTAGTTCAACGGACGGTCGCCCCTCCAACAAGAAAAGGTATAAATATGAAAACTTCTCTGCCATTTAGATCGGAGAATTTTTGGAGGAAATCGGGTTTTAAATTTCCAGAAACCACACGATTATATAGCCAAAGGGAATACGCCGTGCCTAATATCATCCCAAGCGCTGCTAATGTGGCTACTAAGCTATTTCTTTGGAAAGCTCCTACTAAGATGAGAAATTCCCCAATAAAGCTGCTAGTACCAGGTAAACTCATATTGGCCAAAGTGAAAAAGAAGAAAATGGTAGAAAAATTCGGCGTGGTGCTCACTAAACCTCCATAATATCTAACAAGTCGAGTCTTATGTCGGTCATATAGAACACCAACACATAGAAAAAGGGTCAAGAAACCAGTCCATGACTTAACATCGCAAAATGCTACCTCCAATTCCTCGTATGTTCGTACTAAACATACCAATAGTCACCGCATTCATATGGGCTACCGAGAGTAAGCAATGATCTTCTTAAGATCGATCTGTCTTAAAGTGGTCAAGGAAGTATATATTATAGCAATCGCGCTTAAAGTATAAATGAAAGGAGTGAAACAAAGTGTCGCTTCGGGAAACATGGGTATTGAAAATCTTAAAAACCCGTAGGTTCCCAATTTTAAAAGAATTCTGCCAAGATGACGGATCCCGCCGTAGGTGCCTCTACATGAGCTTCGGGTAACCAAATATGAACTGGTACCATAGGCACTTTGACGGCGAAAGAGGCGAAAAAAAGCAATCCATAGAAAGATTTGGCGCCGCTCACTAAATTCTCGTGGTTAATAAAATTTGCAAATCGGTGGTTCCTGTTTGAAGAAGAATAAACAGAATACCTAATAGCATAAAAATAGATCCAAGTAAAGTATAAAGGAAAAAGCGATATGCTGCCTTGATCTTTCTTTGTCTCGAACCCCATACCCCTATAATAATGGTAGAGTAAGGGGTGGCCCCAAAGCGGAATTGACCGGTGGTGGTTGGTCGAAGCTCCAAGAGGTAGCCACTCCCTTCTCGTGGAACCGTACGTGAGACTTCCGCATCATACGGCTCCGTCCCGAGCTTCGTCGTCGGCCTTTGTCATTAGACCACTATCTATGCATGTATTTTCAGCCTGGACTCTCAAATCTTTTGCTTCTCGGGTGGTGGCGAACAATGCAGCTTGCGTTACGGGAGATGCCCGCCCGTAGGGCCCGGCCCGCTTCTCGCCGGAAAGAACCGCTCACTAGCTAGCCGGACTATTGGGGGGCCTCACCTAGAGACATAGTGAAAACCATGCCTTTCGAACCGAACGCAACGCCCGTCTTTCAAAATCAAAAGAGAAATGGGCTCGTTGGGAAGAAAGATGGAGTGCGGCTTTGTAGAGCACATGTAACGCACAATCGGGTTGCTCACGCAATGGATCTCTCTCTATATATGTCTGTACATAGAGATAGATAGATGTGAAAGTAATCACCTTATGTTATGGCCGCCCGCGACTTACGGCCTTTACGCTACTACTACTGTGATGTGAGCGGTTCAAATTGGTTTGATCTTTCCCAATTCTCCTAGCCGGAACTTGTACGCAGCACTTATACGGGCATAAAGGTTTGAAACTCTTTTCTTATCCGAATCTTAAGGACGTAACCCTACCATATTCTCGAACCCTCCGTCGAGCTTAACCCCGCCCGCATTTCTTTTTGAAGGGAGCCAAATAAATATCTCCACCTCGCCGCCAATGCCTTCTTCGGAATTCTACCGAACGGGTCGATCCTCCCTCCCGTTTGTTTTAGCAACTTATCCTAAGGTCTCCTCACTAAGAGCTCCCCGGCGACGACAGAGGAACCAACCCGCCCGTTGTGGCGGGCGGCTTTGTTTCACAATAAGACACGGACGATTATCCCTACCCTCGGTAGCTTACGAGTTTACGTCCATCCCCCGGCCGATACGCTTCCTTTTGATTTCTCCCTTATAGTCGTTACTCGAATTTGCGCAAGTGTGTCCACACCCCCAAACCGACTTGACGAGGAATCCATTCTCGCGAACAAACACAACCCCTACACACACCTAGGAGCACCCTTCCTGCATATCCATACAAGACCCGAGTAGGCGGGTCGAGGTCCTACGAGGTACCCACTACTCGGAGTACCCTCCCAAAAGGAAAAAGATGTGTCTGTCGAGGTTCGGTTCTTCTTAGTTGGGTTGGGCGTGTTCGACCGTAAATGCTATGCTTACACACAAGACTACCCTCTTCCCGAAAGCTTCGCGGGGACTACTTTACGACGACGGACGACCGCCCGTAGTGGGTTTATCGCACAAGGCCCTTGTAGAGGAAAAGTTTTATCCCAACAAATAGAAGATGCTCAACTCTGCACAACATAAGGATTAGCATGCTTTTGAAAAAAAACATATAATAGTAAAAGATCCAATACATAGAATGCAACTATCATTAAAAATTCATAAATTAGAAATGCTATAATATATTATTTTTCATAAACTGGCATACCAAACCAACCTACTAAAATGAAAATAGTGATCAGAACTATGGTCAATATAACAAAGAATAAAGAGATACCATTTATATAAAAATGGATGTTTTCATAAGGAAGCCATCGAAGGCTTTCCACAAATTTAAATTTGGCTGTAGAAGGATCAAATTGTATCCAAAGAACAAGGGAATACAAAAAAGTAATAAGAGAGGCACACAGACCAATCAATCGTATCAGTCGTATTCTTATTTCTTACTTTTTTCTTTATGGTCTGGCCTTTTTCATCCTCATCTATAGGCATTTGTATCTGAATACGAGCCTTGTTCAACTGTGCCCACGGACCCGTAAGCCCTCGAGGCAAGGCGAAAAGGAAGAGATGCTCTGGCTTTCTTTGGTCTTGAACTCGCTCCCCGCTCGAGAATGAATGTTGGAAACTCTTCGATGACATGTTCCTTTGAGTGCACGATTCCTTAGCTGTGCCTGTTTGGTACCGAGCTCTTTGAGGGCCTTTCTTTATCCGTTCACGCTAAAAGGTAGTGAGTGGAGTCAGGCACAAAGCGATCCTCGGCCCGGCCGAAAGAAGCCTTGTTCGGTCTCCGTTGAAGTGGTGACTCACCGCAACATAAGTTTTGCAAACCGGACGAAGGCAAAAAGAAAAAGATAGAATACGACTTCAGATGTATAAAGAATGACACGATCATCTAGCCTTGGTCCTCTCATCATCTCGATTCCCGAAAGGCGTAACCGAAGAACGCACTGTTTGGGACCGGCATAACCCCTCTTCTTTCTTTAGACTCTCGTTTTTGTTTTCCTGGATGTGGATTGAGCATTTTGTCGAGTATGGTTTTTGCGCTTGTTAACCTTCTTCTTTTTGACCGGACAACCGGATGCGCGAATCTTGCTCTACCACCCTTTAAAAAGAAAGAACTCTAGTGAATGGCTAAGAGGAAGTGCCTCTAGTATTTTAGTTTCGACATGGCCTTGATCTTCTGGTGAAGTGGCAGTAATGTGAGCCTTATCCAATTCCTTTTCCAACCAAGGATACCGAGTCCGACCGAGGAAAAGGACATCTATCTTGGCTGTCTAGCTATGACTAAAAACCTACTTGTGACAACTCGACACCGGAAGCTTTGATGAGACTCTTTTTGCCAAAGACACGACCATAAGCTGTCTTTGCTTATTTCCTTGCTTAGCTACCCTCGAATGGCTTGGTATGCGGCCCCTCACCCCTATTAGTTAGTAAAGCTTGGATGCCGATCGTTGGCCTATTTACCGAATCATGATTCTTTTGAGTCCTATTTTTGCAAACGAATAAGACGGTGCCGATTCCGATGTATTTGAATGACATTGAGTCTACCTTTTCTTTTTCTTGTATATGATCTCTTGTACGCCTTTTTTCGTGCATTCAAACTAAGCGATTTCATCTTGATTGAAATTCTCGCGATTATACCAAACCGTTCTTCCGTTTAATTAGAGCCTTCTTCCTCTGTTCCAATCAAGTATCTCGAGAAGCGAGCGAGCGTGTTGAGGTAGAGGAATCCGGATAGTGCGTTATAGTCTCGACCCGAATGCGTTCTTTCATTTCGACCTTTCGTCCCTGCTCTGTACCGTACAAGATACATACTTTCGTTTATCGAATCCCTGTTAAGGTTTTCTATGTCCCCAGACATTGATTGTTACACGGAATGTAGGATAAACTCCTTTATTATTAAGATAGGGCGAGAGAGGAACGAATCGAACCAAAACTCGAAGACAGAGAACGAGAGTGAAGGTCCTTTTCTCCTTGACCGGCCTTTGTTGTACTTACTTTCTCCTTCGTTTACTTAACTCCCGCCGAAGTTTGTTTACCGCCCGCTTTTCCCCTATGGGTAAGTTGTCTCTCTTTCTTTTCCTTCTGTTTCCCCAAGTTTATGATTTAGCGACCGACCACTTTAGTAGCATTCTATTTTTGATTCCTACTTAGTTTATCCACCCCCCGAACAACCATCCGCCCTGTAACCCTTCTTTCCGACAAGATTGGATATTTCATTTTTTTTAGGGAAAAGGGCTATAAGTAGGCCGTTTGCTATTGCTATAAGGGCTGCTCGCCTTTATACGGCTTGGCTTCGCTATCGCTCCTATGTAGTGGTCGGCCTAAAAAGTAGTCTTCCTACCATACAAGAATGCCTATTATCTAGTGCTAGAAGCTTCGCCAGAAGCAAGCCGTAGACCGTACTTGACTTACGAGCTCATGTAGTACTTGCCCCTATCTCTAAAGGGCCCGTCACTTCGTTCGTACCTTCTTGGCTTAGGCTTCCAACTGAACTTACTTTATGGCCTTGCCACCGCAGGCTTGAAAAGCGCGCTAAGAAACGTTGCTTCTGTCGGCCTTTCTGTGCAACAGTCCACCAGTAGCGGAAGAGAGGGTTACCGTACATACAATAGTCTTCCAGTTTTTGCGTAAGCTTTTTCTTACCAGTCAAGTAGTACAACAACTGTATCTTATGTTATAGCCCGGCGCGGCGGGTCGCCTTTTGAATTCAGTAAGAAGATAGAAGAAACTATTAGATAGATAAGGAGTAGGTGAGTGAGTGAGTCCTCACTGACCTGAGCGATTTCGATCACCTAGCAGGCCTTTTATTTTGTAGGTAACATCGCCGAAGCGTATCATCCGATTTGACTACGAAGGAAGGAACTCGAAGTGAGACGGCACCGTCTTTTCCAACGCAACGATGGTTGGCCCTCTATCATCTTCTATCCGGTAGACTTGGTAAAAGGCCCTGACTTATTTCAAGAATTAGAGTTCGACCGCAGCTGCCCCTTTTTTTGGGGGGGGGGATCAAGTTCCTTGCCAACTATCGACCCCGATCTCTTTTCATTTGTTTTGGGTATTACCAAACCTAGCCTTCGTCTATCACACTAAAGCAGAGAACCCAACTATGGCAAGTTTTAAGGGTTAGGTTAGTCAATCCGGCCCGGGACGCGTTCGTTGACAAAACCGCCGTAGGAATGGAGACCTTTCAATAGAGCGGAGGCGAACTGATCAATGAGAAAGAGGCTCTCCTCACTTCAAACGACTCCACCACAAGATCGAACTGCACTCATGCCTCCCCCGCATCAAGTTGACCTCCCCCCCCACGTAGTGATTCTATCAATCATGTACGTAGGGGGGGCCCTCCATTCTGATTGGTATATCATTAAAAAAAGCCATTTGCACCAGCGCACCGCGCTTTCCCTTGCCCGGATGTTCGCCTTTCTAAGTCAAGTAATGGTGACCCGCCGAAGACCGGAGCCTCGTAACATGTTGACGAAGACCTCCGAACCGAGGGTTCGATCGGTAGAGGGGACGACTTTGCCTCCTCGGAAGAAGAAGAGCCCCGCTCTCTGGCCGACCGATCCCGTTGATCATATAATCGGGAGGAACGTGTTACATTAGAGGTGAACGATCGAGATGTCCTCTAATTACCACGATGAGGCTGGTCCCTCTTTTAATAGACTAAGCTATGAATATGAATGAAGAAATGAATGCCCGGCTCTTTCTTTCACCGCTAACCCCAAGAAGTTTCTTAATGCCGATACTTTCTGTTTCGTCGAGCCCCGGGCTTCGTGGTCCTCCTTTGAGTGTGGGTTCAATTGGATGAATCTGTCAAGTCAAGGTCAACGTACGTAGCGGCCAGGATGGTGCATCGCCTATTTCTCGTTCTCGCTCGGGAGCCAAAACGAACACGCCGCTACCTGCAGACCGGACCTTCGACCAGGCATTCTACCCTTGTCGAATCGAAACCAACCACCACTGTATTGCGCTCGAACAGTTGAGCGGCCGCCGGCCAGCAACTTCCGTACACAGATATAGATTCATTCTTCGTACCTGGTCCAACTTCACAACCCTTCGCGGGTTGGTCAGAAGTAAGTCTTGTTTGGTAAGACTGAATTGCACAAAGAAAATAGAGTGCTCGACCGGAACAACGGCCAACAAAGACCGTAATTACATAGATAATTGCTCCTCTCCTTCTCCGTCTTTAAGGCTTTAAGGCGAACCGTATGTCGGCTGGAAAGAAAGACGACCTCACCTTCTCGTAGATGGTGTCAGTGAGAGCCACTTTAGTATCCCCCGTTGACCTTCTTTTGTAGATAGAATCTTCAATTAGTGGAAACAAGCAACCCAACCTAATAAAGGTGCTTGTTGAGTAAGGCCGGCTTTCGAGCCCAAGCCCCTTTACTAGGTTGGGTGCTTGAGCGCATGTTTCTCATATCGAGAAAGGCTTTCCTTTAGTTTTCAATAAGGGGCGCGTTAGCACTCCTGCAAGAAAACGGCCTAGCTAACGCGCGCCCTTACGTTTTATTCGCTGCAGTACGAGCCTCATACAGAGCCGCGCCCCTTTAATATGATGAGAAGAAGAGGGGCCGCCCTCTTTTCTTTTCCGCACCAATCCTTATTTACTACTCTATCTTTTTTGGGGTGTATAGCTCAGTTGGTAGAGCATTGGGCTTTTAACCTAATGGTCGCAGGTTCAAGTCCTGCTATACCCAAACCTACCTTACACTATACTATTCGTAAAGGCGTTCAAAGATCACTCTTTGGCCTTTAGACTCGCTTCACCGACTTCGCCCTTTAAATGACAAGGGGTGAGACGAGGTGTAGCGCAGCCTGGTCACGCATCTGTTTTGGGTACAGAGGGCCATAGGTTCGAATCCTGTCACCTTGATGTGGCGAACAATATGAATTTGGAAAGAGACAATGAAGAAGAAACTTGTTAATCTACTATCCAATTTTGCGATTGTTAGATTATTGAAATTTCTTTTTGTTTTGATACTTTCCTTTCTTAAAGGACTGCTAATCAATACCACCGTGATGGTCTTTAGTGGTTTTCTTTTGCGTTTCGATTTCTTTCTGTCTGCAATGGACGGATTTCCTCTTTCTATCGGAAGCGGTGTCGGCCCTTCGAACCGGCCGCTTCGGATCTCAATAGTACCCCCACAGAAGAAGAAGAGGTTCTCGATCCCATAGATGTATACCGGGAAAAGGATCCGGCCAATATTCAAAAAATTGGGGATGCCCAACTCGCGAAAGGATCTCTCGAAAAGGAGAATGCCATACGCAGAGTTGTGGAAGACATGATAAGAAAATAGATCTCCAAACAGGGTCGCTCGGATTTCGATTTCTCGCAACCCTGGACCATTGGGGGCAAGGTCATCGGCTGAGTACGCGAGGCACTTCGCTCCTGAGAACTTGAGGCAGAAGCATAAATCGCTTGCTCGGCTGTTAACCCAACTTTACCAAGATGATGAGGCCCCCTGAAGCCGGAAAAGTCTCAAGTTTTACAAAAAAGAAAATAATGGGTTCGCAATGCTAAGTAGACAGGAACTTCTATTGATATCATATCGCCCCCTCTTTTTAGTTAAAAAGGGTTGCGGATGGGCTCTTCTTTCTTTCTTTTTTTCCGGTATGCCGCTCCGCGAGCAAGGAGCGAAAGAACCAAGTGGGCTGTAGTGATGTCAGAATTTTCACCTATTTGTATCTATTTAGTGATCAGTCCGCTAGTTTCTTTGATCCCACTCGGTGTTCCTTTTCCATTTGCTTCCAATAGTTCAACCTATCCAGAAAAATTGTCGGCCTACGAATGTGGTTTCGATCCTTTCGGTGATGCAAGAAGTCGTTTCGATATACGATTTTATCTTGTTTCAATTTTATTTATTATCCTTGATCCTAAGTATCCTTTTCCTTTCCTTGGGCAGTACCTCTCAACAAGATTGATCCGTTTGGATTTTGGTCCATGATGGCCTTTTTATTGATTTTGACGATTGGATCTCTCTATGAATGGAAAAGGGGTGCTTCGGATCGGGAGTAATCTATAGTGATAGGGCAAAAATAGGGGATAAAAAAACAAAGGAAAGAGCAATGCCTACATTAAATCAATTGATTCGTCATGGTAGAGAAGAAAAACGGCGCACGGACCGTACTCGAGCTTCGGATCAATGTCCCCAGAAGCAAGGAGTACGCCCGCGTGTTTCAACGAGAACACCGAAAAAACCTAATTCAGCTCCACGTAAGATAGCCAAAGTACGGTTGAGCAATCGACATGATATATTTGCTCACATTCCGGCGAAGGTCATAATTTGCAGGAACATTCTATGGTCTTAATAAGAGGAGGTAGAGTGAAAGATTTGCTGTGTGTGAAATCCAATTGTATTCAAGGAGTCAAAGATTTGCTGGGAATTCCGGAACGAAGAAGAGGCAGATCCAAATATGGTGCGGAAAAACCCAAATCGAGATGAATGGAAGATGCCTCTGGAACTTGTTTTTCTCGGTCAGTCGAGGTATTCATTGAAAAGTCTCAATGCTATCTTCGAAAGTCTTGAGAGCGAGGCCACAATAGCCCCGCTCTTTTGTTGAGAAAAGAAATTGGAGATACCACTTTGGGCGGGCGCTAGCGCCCTTCTTTGTTTAGGGGGTCGCCCTATACAGTCCGCGGTTTTCTCGAGCGCTTTGATTGCTTTTTATGAAGTCGCCCTCTTTCCTTTGTGCATCTTTCTTTCTCTCATGCTTTCCGTTGGTCAACAACCAACCACAGCTCTCTATAGTTCTTCACTACTCGTACGGGCTTGACGGAGTTAACTGGAGGGAATCATTTTTTCTCAATCAAGAATGCCTCAACCGGATAAATTCACTTATTTCACACAATTCTTCCGGTCATGCCTTTTCCTCTTTACTTTCTATATTCCCATATGCAATGATGGAGATGGAGTACTTGGGATCGCAGAATTCTAAAACTACGGAACCAACTGTTTCACGCCGGGGAACAACATCCTGAGCAACGACCCCAACAGTTTGGAAGATATCTTGAGAAAAGGTTTTAGCACCGTGTATCCTATATGTACTCTAGTTTATTCGAAGTATCCCAATAGTGTAACGCCGTCGACTTTTTGGAAAGAGGAAGAAAAGAACTTTGATCTCTTGTTTCGGAGAAATAAGTGGCTCACGGGGAATGGAAAGAAACATATTCTATTTGATCTCGAAGTCCTCATATAGCACTTCTTCCAATCCTGGATGGGGATCACTTGCAGAATGACATAATGCTAATCCATGTTCCACACGGCTAAGGAAGTATCATTTTTAAATCTTTTTGTCTTCAAATAGGTTTGATTTTCTTCATCTATGAGAATTTCTACCAATTCTTCTTTTCACAAAGTCCTCCAGCTTTTCATACTTTTGGAGAACTTCCTGCTATCAAGGAGACGAAAAGCTATGTGGGGATTATCGCCTTAGCTCAAGCCTCTATCATCATAATAAGGGTCTTGGCCTATTATGGGGTCATGATAAAACCATTTGTGCGGAATTCGTACTATTTGGGGTTTACCTCCTTGTATACACCCTGATCTTTCTTTTATTCCCCGAGGCCGAGGAAGAGTATGCGCTAAAAATTATACTAATTAGCGTGGAGCTCCGTGCTTTTTTACCATTCTTTAGCGGGGCAAAAAGAACCGTCCTTTTTTCCTTTTGGATCAGTTCCTTTTATCAATGTATCTATCTCGGAAAAACGGATGAGGCATTGATCCTTGGGGGTTTGTTTTTGTATTTCTTATTTCCCGATCACTGGAAGCAATCTTCACTGGCACAAGGATCTCCTCACAGCAACCTTCACTACGATAGAACTCGACAATGAGTTTATGAAGGCTTCGAGTAGTGCGAGATAGGCTAATCACCAGACTACTCTGGAATAGGTGAATCGCCGGAGACAAGAATGAGTGAATCTTGTGTCGAGAGCATGCCTTACTAGAATAGGGGGCACAATGTTTCTAAGTAAAGGCAAGCACAACTATCTATTTCATATCCTCCCTGTCAGTAAGGTGGGTCTGCTATAAAGCCTACCGGCCAAAAATTCATCAAGAAGGGAAAGCCGACCAAAAGAATATTCCATAACCGACTCTTGTTGCCAAATCAAGAGGGCTTAGCTTGTACCAGGATCTAAAAGAGTTTTCCTCAAGCGAGCAGTCTTTCTAACTTTTTGGGTTGCATGCCCAAGGTAATGTTTTTGTAAATTGAGATGGATTGATCTTTGATATCGTGCCTCTTTCTTATACTAGTTGATGCTATGGCAGTGCCTAATATGAGTTTGCTCCTGCCCCAGACAACTTCGAGGTTCCCATCGATCAATTACAGAGGTTACAACCGCTTATGCTCCCCTTTGATCGCTATAAAAAATATTGAGTAGGACAAATTGGAATTGGCTTCCATCGCGGCTTCTTAGGCACATGAGGAAGCGGCTTAACATCTTTTCAATCGAAATCCCAATAAAAGACAAGTTATACCAAGGCCAGGATCTGAAAGAGAAGATTCACTTTCCGGAATTCCAAGTGACATTCTTCCTTCAGAAGCTAAAGTTGAATGATCGAAGTCTCCTTCAGGTTCAGTCGAAGAGATCGAAGCGAAGTCATCAATTCAACCATTCGCATGGTCTCCCCTAAGACTGACCTCTTTTCCAAATGAACCGACCCTCGATACCACATTCATCAAAGATATACGGCCATCTCTCTAGGTCGCACACCCCCTTTAGATCGTTCTATTCTTGCTTGAAAAACGACCCCATCGGTCCGCTCCTTTTAATGGACATTCTTAGTATTAGTTAGTGATCTCGGTTCAGTGAGTCCTTTCTTCCATGATGAACTGTTGGCACCAGTCCTACATTTTGTCTCTGTGGACCGAGGAGAAAGGGTGCTCGGCGGGAAGAGGATTGTAACATGAGAGAAGCAAGGGGGTCAACCTCTTTCAAATATACAACATGGATTCGGGCAATGCAATGTAGTTGGACTCTCATGTTGATCCGAATGAATCATCCTTTCCACGGAGGTCAATCTTTGCCTGCTAGGCAAGAGGATAGCAAGTTACAAATTCTGTCTCGGTAGGACATGTATTTCTATTACTATGAAATTCATAAATGAACATAAATGAAGTAGTTAATGGTGGGGTTACCATTATCCTCTTTGTAGTGAAGAATCTTGTATGTGTTCCTAAGAAAAGGAATTTGTCCATTTTTCGGGCGCGGAAACACATAAGAACTCTTGAATGGAAATGGAAAAGAGATATAACTCCAGTTCCTTCAGAAATGGTAAGATCTTTGGCGCAAGAAGAAGGAGTTGATCCCTATCATCTTGACTTGGTTCTTATTTCTCTATTTTTTTTAAGAATACCGAGTCGGGCTCTTCTCCTACCTGTATCGAATAGAACATGCTGAGCCAAATCTTCTTCATGTAAAACCTGCTTTATTTAGATCGGGGGTTTTATGAAACCATGTGTTATGGCTTGAATCCGTAGTCAATCCTATTTCCGATAGGAACAGTTGACAATTGAATCCCATTTTTCCCATTCTTTTCTAATTCGCTTGCTGTTTCAGTTCGGCTATAAGCCTTTTGTTGCGAGTCTTGTGTACTAAAACGATTCAAAGCCCGGCTTTCGATCGAGAACCAGAATCGCGGATAAGAGAACAGAAACATTCTCTTGGATCGTAAAGAAAGAACTTTAGTTTACAAACCTTCAGATTCAAATCTTAAAAAAAGCCCGAGAAAGACTACGACTACCGGAAAGCAAAAAAGACTTTCTACAATGAGACCAAGAATACTGGCACCCGTAACTGAACTAGCGACAAGATGGATTCCTCTAAGACACTTAAGCTGAACATGTTTCCGACTTTAAGTAGCTCTATAGACTGACTCGCCTACTCCCTACGCCCTACAACCCGAAAGACGGAACAAAGAGTTCTCTCTGCGGCTTAAGGCTCTGTCCTCTGTTGATAAGTTCAGTAGCCAAAGCTGTGGACAATGGCTTTAGGGGTTAATATCCGGAAAATCTCTTTATTAGGAGTGCGGCTCAAGGCATAAAGTCAATTCCTTATTATTGATAGCGATAGGACAGGTGAGAACATCCCTAACGGCTTTGCTTCTTGCTCTCTAGGCTTGAAGGTGGCAAACCACTACCTCAGTCTTCACCAAGCCAGCAAGAAGGCATAGAGTCGAGACAGACATAGAGTAAAGAAAGAAAGGAAAGTCATCAGGTAAGGCTGATTCTCGTTCTCGAAACTCCACTCTTTTTGGTAGGGCAGAAAGACTAGATTCAGTTGAGGGAAACCAGAAAGCCAATCGGAAATGATTTTCTCACTACGCGAATCAAAAATCAAACCCAGTCGCTTTCATGATCAGTAGTCAAAGCGACAAAATGATTCCCTTCCTTGGCCCTGGAGCCGCTGATTCGCCTTTGTATTATTCGTCTTATTATTCATCTTACTACTTATATGGTCCACTTGCTGGCCTCTATTGGTTGAAGTACTATCAATGATGTTCTCGTTGGATAGGGAAATTGTTGATGCTTCAGCTGATTGTTGGCCTCTTGCGCGTGCGTCAGTTGATTATGTAGTAGTCATTTCGTTTTTGGATTTGAATCATGTTGATTCTTCGATGCGGGTTCATAGTGGACGTTTGCCTGGCTATGTTTCCGATCGTTCAGTCGCCACTCTGGCTCGCTACCCTACTTCATTTTGCAAGATTTTGTATGTCTGTTTCTATTTGAACTTACTTTATTTTAAAAAGGGCTGGGTTTGGACCCTCTAGTTTTTACAGGTGTAAGTGTACTTCCCATGTAGTTTTCTCCATTCCCGTGTAATCTGGTGCGAGTGTTACGAATTTGTTTGAAACAAGTCCAATGAGATGATATGAAAACCAAGAGTGAAAAGCTAGCTTAGAAGAAAGTATAGTGGGGCATGGTTTAGAAGGTAGGTTACCTGCTCGTAAGAGGTAGTCTAACTTAGTTAGAGGAAAGCTTATTCATCAGAAGGATAAGAAAAGTTTTATGAATTCTCCTAGCCTTAGCAAGGTGATAAGATAAGGCTAAGCGAAAGCAAAGAGGGAGCCCTTTGTAATGTAATGAAGGTTTGGTGTTGATTCTAGACTAGACTGGAAAGAATCCTATGACTGACCTAGCTTCAATTTTTTGTTTTTTCGGGAAAAGTGGAATCCGCGGGAGAAAAGGGATCCTTTGGTTCAGGATAAAAAAGATATGTTAGTTCGGAATAAACTGGATATGCTGCTGAGGGAAATACTGCTTCGAGAGAGGGCGGTATGGAAAGAATTGAGTGATTCACCTAAGACTTCAAAGCGTTATGGTTGTGCTTCTTTAGAGGGAAGCAAAGCTAAGAACAATTCAATACCCGTCTACTTTTTCATCTACTTTTTGAAAAAAGGAAGATTTAACTTCGGAAAACAAGGTAAAAATGACCGGCTTTCGCGAAAGCTCCTTTGAGCGCTCCTATCGACTCATAGAAACTAGAACCAATCTGTTTTGTTCCACTTTGAAGCATGACCGGCACCGTTGCAACGGCCATCAACGGCAACAAGTGGCGTCATCGGATGAAGACTTCTGCTTTAGGTGATTCGGGTGCAGATGCGTCTTTCTCTTTGGATTCTGAGTCGGATACTTCCTTCATATGAAGCGGATTCCCCGGTGTCTGCGTATGCGTCTGTCGATACGTCTTCGGATTCGGCATCTGAAAGAGTTTAAGTTGAACAGGCGCACTCACTGAAGGAAGCCTTCCGACCCGGAATAGGCCTATTCCGCTGGTTCGGATTGGGAAAGAGCGGCCGTAGACTCTGGTTCTTAGGTAGGATGCCTACCTATGCTATGTATGATTCATCGGATTATTCTTATGCTAATTCAGTGGGTGATTCTACTTATTCGGCGTCTGAAACAATGTACTCGAATGCTTACTTATCTATTCCCATCCACCACCCAACTCGGTCGGGATTTGAGAAACTACTCAGTCAGCCCGGTTTATAGACCTTACAACCAGGAAAGAAAGTTCCTGCTACTGGAAAACAACTCCCTCCGCCCTTGTTCGGGTTCTATACCAGACAAGACCCCTTGCCGTCGGACTTGCCTTTTCTTTTAGTCATCGACTACTTCTGTATATTTGAAAGAATCTTATTCTTCAGGCTTCAAAATTCACCGCCCTCTCTTGAATATAAATGGATGTCTTTTCGTTTTTAGTGGTGGCATCTTCATCATTTGAAACAGTTAATTCATATGCTTTTTTCTCAGTGAATGAAACAACATATTTAGATGTGGTTCGGAAGACTACTTGGCTTTAGTAGTGTATGATTTGGCCTCTATGGATGCAGAGAAATCGAAATTCCAAAAGGAATGAAACGAAGCCAGACATGTATAGAAGGGTGGGTTAAAGACCTATAGGAATGCCAGGGATAGATAGGAGAATGACCAGTTTGCTAAGTGTGAAATAAGAGGCTATGAAGTGTAGCATTATTCCAGGTCATCTTCTCCATTCTTCTTTCCAACCAGGCTCGCCTCAATTCAGGTATAGGGTACCTTATGGACCCTAACACCACAAACCTTCTTTTTTTGTTATGTGATATGATATGCTTTGGTCGAGATGTCCGAGAGGTGCCAGAGGGCTTTGTCTTGTATTCTCTTTTATAGTCCATTCTTTCAAGAATGAATATGCCCCCCTAAATAGAAGGCCTATCGACTTGGCTTCCATTAGCGTGTACTGGATATGAAATCTTTCTTCAAGTGGCTCAGTGACCTTCCCAATCCAATCATCAGTTCTATCTGCTCCAAGCGGTTATTTCTCTTTTTTGAGACCCGATCGATGGAGTTCTATTCTGCTCATTCCTCTGATCCAAGAGTAGAAGACTATGCCGTGGCCTCTCTGAACGCTTTCTCTTTCTAGACTCCTTCAGTTCCTTGACACTGGCATTTCGGCCTAACGTCAAGAGTTGCTCGATCTTTGGTTAGAAAATCTCCCTTACCTTCCGCTCTAACCGAACCACCCGCCGCCCGCCCAACTCCAGAATCATCTTATTCCCTACCCGATCCAACAACAGCCCCTCCTGCGCCAACCGAGCTAACAGCCCGATAATCAAACTTTCTTTTTTTACCCACCGTATTGTTTTTAACTTTCCTAGGTTCCTTCTCTGGCTCACCATCTCTATCGGCGTCTATATTTCTTTTTTGACTCACATTTGCTCTCTGCATTCCTCCTTTCCGGCTAATCAAAAAAAGGAGCTGCCTTGTTAAGGAGTTAAGCGCTACTATGGCTTCCAAATCCTATCCTAACTCTTACGAAAAGGTGAAGTGTGGCATGCTCAACAAAAGCATTCAAAAGCAATCACACTTTCAGAATTCAAACTTAAATCTGAAATATTAAACAAAAAAAGCACCATAATTTAAAAGGATTTTTCTCTGTCTAATCTTTTCGATCAGTCTCATGATATCAGAAGTTTCGATGGTGGTATATACACAAAATCTACCAATAATGGAGTGGAAGTTATAGTGAATCATTATGGCCCGACAGGGATCCATCAACCTAATAACCCAAAAGTCGCAGAAGTGGGTCACTCAATTGACAATCAGGATTCATGGGCGTGTCTTTCTAGTTTATTGATTCGGGCTCAGACTCAATTGAGAAAAGATCTTGTCCCCGCCCCCCCTTCTTATAGTATGTAAGTACTACTGCGCCCCTATTTGAGTAAAGGCCCTTTTCTAGTGAATTCTTTCGTGCTAGGGCGCTCATCCGTTGCTTCTTGGATTCACTTACCGAATTTGAGTGGCTCCATGTCACAGCCATATGACTTGTCACAACTCAACACTCCTTCAATTGGAACTTCTCCTTACACCGGAGAGAGAGAAGGTGCTTTAGCCCACCACATGGAGGGTGGTACATACCAACAACCTGGTTTAGCAACTAGAATAGGAATGACGGGCCAAACAACTTCATGAGCTCTGACTTTGCTTCTGTTGGTGATAGTGATGGTGCGGGGTCGGAGGATGGATACTAGTACTGGGACTGATTCCGATGCGAGAAATGTTCCTACCAGCGCTGTCTCCTCGTCCATACCTATAGTCTCTCTATCTCTTAAAGCTCCGGGGAATCTTCTATTGGAAATGGATGTGGATACGCGCGTGCGCCCATACCTGTAGGGATACTGGCTATATAATCGGAGGGGGTGCTACCTCGCCTACATTACTTATTCCATTGCGGGATCCACTCTCCGGGCGAAGGTTCCACTTTTGGATAAACAACCCCACATGGTGGCTCAAAATTAAGTTATGCCTAGCATCAACTGAATATGGATCTTCGATAAAGGGCTTTGGACTTGGACCCTTCTACAGGAAGATAAAGTACGTAGTCCTATCCATTCCCAAGTGACCAAGCTCTCCTCCCTATACAAGGATTCTTAGGGCCTTTGACTTGCGATTGAATAAGTTGGTTTGCTAATTGGTAGCCTTTATGCTTTTGGAAAAGTAGTTAAGAGTAGTAAATAAATCCTTTCAGAAGTTAGTTTCATGTTAACTTTCCTTTGGACTTTTAAACAAGACTAAAAAAAAGCAAAACAAAAGTCTTGTTGCCCTTCCTCAACCATTAATGAAGACCAAAACAGGCTAAATAAGAGCATTAGAGAGGGCTAAACCAACATTTATATCTAATGGATCACCTCTTTGTTATATCATTCTTAGTTATGAGTGCTTATGTGCCTTTCTTTTAAGCTAGGATATTCAATCTGGGTCACTGATCACTATGCCTTCTTCTGCTTTGGTCATTCAACTACTCCCCTCTAGTCGGCCAAGTAATCGAGAACTCAGGAAGAGCCTTTTGATTCTGTGGAAACTACTCTGCCCTCGTCCATCGCCCCTGTAAGCCAGCCTGCTCTCGTTCGGTCTCTCTAGTAATTAGCTCCTCTCGTCACAGGTCACTGCTATAACTTCCGACGTATAAATATACTTGATTGGTTTAAACATAAACCATTTCTTTTTTAACTTTATTGCATAGCCTTTGGTTTTCCCTGTCTTGTCAGGCTCGTCTGAGTCAGCGGGTCTGATCTTAGGTCCGCTAGTCTCTCTCTCCTTCTTTCGAGCCTAGGAGAACTTGGTTGCTTTTTTATATGTCCCTTAAACCAGAGTTTTTTGCCTCGAATAAGTGGAAATACATACACCACCGCCTGTAACAGGATTGCTAGTTGGCCCCCTTTTAGCGATATCCCTTTCAAACATGAGTAGGACTTATAGTGTTGGTAAAGTCATCCTTGGCATAAGCTCTAGTTGATCCCTGTTATGGCATTCCCATATGCTTCCTAATTACTATATGTTTCCATATTCCCTATAGTGCTATACCATTCCCTCTCTTTTCTTCCCACTCCCTCATCGGTCCCCTCTGTAAAGATCTTTTCATGCTTAGGTTAGCTCTACTTCCTACCCTAATGAAAGATATCTCCCCCTTAGCAATAGGTAATCATTTTCAAGCCACAAGGCCTGCCTGGTCTACGCCCATCAAAATGGAGCATTGTGTCTCGATGGAGGATGAAGCGTTAGTGGATATAGCAAGTGTGCCGGGGATGCGGCTCGGGCGTAGTAGGTCTGGACGCCTAGCATGAAACAGCCTTCTCTGGTAGCGGCACTATACCTTAGTATAGTATCTCTCTAGCTTCCAGTCTATATAAAACGTAGTTAGCAGAGGTAAGTCTGTCTGGCGTTCCCTCGCGTAAAGGGCTACTTTGGCATCGGCTCTCTCTCGTTAGGTAATTACCGAGGCGAAAGCCGCTCTCTCGGAAGTAAGTTTCCCCGCCATCTTAGTGGTACTAGTCTAATAAACTTTCACTTGAACTGCCAAGACTCGGATTTTTTTTTGTTGTGGTAACGCCCTTAACGAATTACGTTTAACGTCCCTTTATGACTTTCCCGATCGGCACCTTGGGTCGGTAGCCGGGCTTTGGGACATTACTACCACGGCTACTATCGACCCGAGCCCAAAGAAGGACTAAAGCGAGGAGTTCATTAGCCATACATAGTGAAGGGGGATGGGGGTCAACCTCTTTCATGACCCATGGCCCCAGTGTGTCACTTGGTTAGCATTTCTAGAACAAATTGAGTAGGGTTGGTTTTTCGATAGGGAAACGGGGAGTTAGGCTGTAGTTGAGACACGTTTTTCGGATGGACGATATGAATTTCTTCGAGATGGTTAACCACTTTTTAACCGTGAGAGGGAGGTCATTCGTAACCCGCCGGCTCCGTAACCGGTGGAAGTTCCCCCATCAAGAACAATGTGAGGCACTTCGAAGTGCCATTCAAACTTTGATTCTTGAGCAAGTTCGGGAACATTGTGAGAAGGGAAAGGGCGGCTGTCCGTTCACTTTCCGGAAATGGCGTAAAGATATTCCAAAGGCCGTAGAGAACATTATGTCTCGCGATCCGGAAATCTCTGCGGAGATGGTCGAAGAAGGGTTGCCCCAAAATCCATTCGATTACCTTACGGCGAGAAAGGATTGGACGGTGAATTTTGAAGCCTGAAGAATCTCGTGTCGTAGAAGGATAGAAAGAAGACAGCCTAGATAGCATCTCTGGGCAAAGCAAAACTCATCCATGAAAATGCCGTGATCGCTAATCCGGTCCTAATCTCACAAAGAAAAAAAGGTGAATCAATGAGTCGGTTAAAAAGTCAAGTTCTATACGATATTAGAATGAAAGAACTCTAGAAAGAATACATTATAGGGCAGCTAAAAAGAGAAAGAGAGAAAGAAAGGATTCTTCATGATCGGTTCGTTCGAAAGGTCGAGCAAAGCCTAACTTGGAAAATCAATCCTGTCCCTTGGTTGTTCGCCTTGCCATCGAAAGCACGGTTTCGTAAATGCTTTAGTTAATACCGCTCTGTGGGCTTCGCATGATTAGGATCAATCGTAATGACCTCGCCGCCCGGGAAAGTAGATCTACCGATGGTTAGGGGTTAGCGAACATCGCCTTTCTCATATAGATATAGGACTTAGACCTGTACACCCGCACCTTCTTCTTACGTGAAGGTATGTCATGCCCCGCCCTAACTCATATCTTCCTTCCTCTCGGGACATTGGTGCACTTGCAAACAAAGTACTCCTATCCGCTTGTAGAGAGTCTTTCTCTCGACCTTTGAAGTTGAACACTTTCTCAATTGTGAGCCGGAAAGTGAGTCCGGCCGAGTTGGTATGGTCTAGGGCTTCCGATTTACAAAGCATGAGAATGCCTTCCAACTCTTTCATAATCGTTCGAAGAAGGACCTACTGAGAGTAAGTAGTACTAAAGTCTGTTGGTAGGTAGGCTTTGTTGAGGGGGAACCCTGCCTCTTAAGTAAATAAAGAATAGAAAAAGTATGCTATATATCTATCTCCAATTGAATAGGTTGAAGAGAAGATCAGCTAAATCCATTTCGAACTACGTAAGTCTTAGGCTAGTTTTGATAAACTAGCCTAGAACCAAGGCAAAAGGAATAGCACGCAAAAGCAGGGTGGGCCGAAAGAGCTAGCTTCTTCTTTTCAGAAAAAACGTTTGCTAGTCTTTCTTTCACTATCCTTAGGTTAAGAGTATGAATGCTATTTCCTTTAAAGGAAGCTCTACCCGACTTTCTTTGTCTTTAGTAAGTAAACTCAGTTTCTTTCCTATTCTGCTAGTGATCAGTGATCTCGAATCGAGCCTGATGCCTAGCCCGTTGGATTTATCAGCGGAGTAGTAAACTCTTTTTACGGACTTCACATGGAAACAGGTCACGTTTCTTTGTAATTCACACGGACTTTGACTCTGGCAGTTATGGAATGCGTTAAGGGCTCTTAACTTAAGGAGGAGGGATAGGGGCTAAACCCACCATCCCTAGCTGGAAAGTCTCATTGAGTTCCCAGCTCGGCCTACGCTACGATCGTTAGAACTCCCTCCAATCGGTTCAAAGCCGCAGATCAAGGTTGTTGTGCTTTCCCTTTGTCCAGAAGACTAAGTAGTTGACGAGGTCTCATTTCCTGACTACTAGAAAGGCAATAAGCCTTGTTTGTTGCCAGTCTCGCATAGCGAAGAAGGCATTGAATTTTAGGGCAAAAAACCAACCTGGTAAAGAAGGTAGGTGGGTGAGGTGAGGAATTGCAAGATCCGATCATTGAAAACATTAATATTGAAAGCTTCAAACAAGTAGTCAACTAAGATATCAAAATAGAGCTTTCATAGGCAAGCCAAATAAGAGAATCTTTCTCCTCCGAGTAGTCTATCAAAGCACAACAAGAATGGCTCGACTAAGCATCCGGTGAGGGATCTACTGTGAAGCTAAAAAAGTTAGATGAGCTTGGTTCAAGCCTCCTTTTCTAATAAAGGGGAGTGAAAAAAAGTTCCATCCTTCATGAATGCATCAATTAACATCCAGTCTAGTCATCAGTGTTCATGTGGCAGTTCATTTGCCTCTTTTTTGGTGCAAGAAACTAGAAGCTCTTTAATCGTGAGATATTTATCATCCTAAGGAATAAGAAGGATAGGTTGATCAAAGCACTCATCTCCATCTTCCATCCATTCCTCTCTTACCAAACTCCAAGCATATGAGTTATAGATGAATCAATCAGGGTGCTTTATCCCTATTGATTCAAAAATACAAAACTCTCTTTAGTAACAACTCATTCATATGCCGAGTGAAGCAGAGAAATAAACTACCTTTCCCATAATTAACCCTAACAAAAGCCTAATTAATGTTTTCTCTTCTTCAGAAAAAGGAGTAGGTTTTGAGCTCTCCTCTTGAAGAAGGTGGGAAGGTAAGGAGTATAAGTTACAATTAAATGAGTGGAATGGAAAAAGGAAGTAGTTTCAAACTCTCCCCTGTTAGCTCGAGTCGAAGATAAGGTGCAAAGGTTGACTCTTATTCATCAAGGGTCCAGTCCCGCAGCTGGCTCTCCTTCCGCTGCCGGGCTTGACCCGCCCGAAAGTGGTTTACATGGTTATGAGGGAAACCGGTAATCGGTGAGACATAGTAGTAGAAAGTATCCGACCGCAAGAAGTTCAGCAGAAACCCTTCTCGTTGAGGATCGACGGAGTTGATCTAGGATAGCTTGCCTCGCCTAACAAAATCATACTTGAGAGAAAGGGCAGGGCGGGAGGTGCAGTACTTGAAGACCGTGTCTATTTAATCATTAGCCGCAGCATCGCAATGCAATGCTTAACCACCTCAAGTACTAAGCCCCACTTCTACTTCTACCTTCGTGCCTAAGGGTAGATAGGATCCGGAGATGGGGATGGTGAGAGGAGGCCTTCCCGCCCGCTAACCGTACTCACTAGCCTTTACACAGCGGATTAGCCTCTTGGCTAGGCATTTCCTTCCTTCGTTTCTCGTTCCCCACCCGGTCCGTACCGCTCGTGTACTCCTCCCGGTCATAGCTCTTGATGGCCGGGGAATGGATTCAATGGTTCTAGTTCCGCCTCCAGTGGTTCTGTTAGAGGCTAGCCACGGATGGAGAAATGGATAGATATGGAGATGCAGAGTCGAAGGCTTAGCTTATTGCTTTGAACCTTCGCTTCCACCGGCTTCGAGGTGCCCGGATCCAGTAGTTGCTCCTAATGGCAGGTTATATGCTTCCACAGTGTTAGAGGAGATGAATAGCTTGCCGCTTCGAGGCAACGCCACGGTAGAGGGAGAAGTCAAGCAATTAGATCCAAGTGGCGTTAGATGGATGCCTTTCGACCGGAAATGGATATATAGCTCGAATAGAGGGAGAGGGCGATAGGCCCAACAAACCTTCTATTCGTTCCCGATCCGAAGGCACGAAAGGAGGACACGGGCACAAAGGGAGGGAGAAAGACCGTAACTTCACTCTGCCTCTTCCGAATATCTAGTTCCGCACCGTCGGTCCCGTTTCCGCTCCTAGCGAGCTAACATCATAAAATGAACTTCTAAACTCTCCCGCTATTCATTCGCCAATAACCTCCATTCGAAGCCCAAATGGGAAGGACAGATGCTACTAAAGCCGATTATCGCATGTTTTTAGAGGCCCCTTAAACTCGCGATTTAGCAAATAAAATAGACCATTCCGGACCTTTTCCTCATGTCGCTACCAGCCACAGATCGTATATGACCGGTTGAAGAAAGAAGAAAAGATCGATGAACGATTAAGCCCTTAGAGACCAATGAAATGCTACCGAGAAGCTTTATTACACAAAAGTGATTTGAAGACCTCGCTTCGCTTCCCCTCGCTACGTTTGCTATCACCTCAACTCGCTTTCGACCTGCTCACTTAGAATGAAGATCAATAATGGGCGGAAAGGCTTTACACAAGACCACAGAGCGAGAGAGAGCCTTCGCTACCCTCGCTAACCGTGCCCTCCTATCGTACCTATATCCCCTTTCCTTCGCCACATCCAGCCTAAGTTCTGCTTCCAACTACCGATGGGAGAGGGCTTGGACGTATAGAAAGATGAAATAAGAGGTATGGCATACGGGAATGGTATATGAAATGAAAGGCCGGAAATAGAGTGGAGATGAGCGCTAGCCAATGGTTAATACTTGAAAGCACCTTAGCAATTACCGCAATGCCCCTATCGACCTCAGCCTTGTTTTTTGCTAGCTTGAGTCTAGAACTTGACTATCTCATTAAACGCCGAATATCCATATATCTAATTTATGGAAGATAGTCGGCCCACTTCTAGCCGTTCCAATGATTATGCCTGTTCTAGCCTTACCATCCACCCCTATCATCATAATAGAAAGGGTACTTTCGAGCCGATCCGTAACGGATCAAAGCGACCGTTAGTCGGGCTGATCTGTGATTGGTCAAGGCGACCGAAAGGACACATACCTACTCCATATTCCTTAAATAGGCAAGACTCGGACATCGCATCCGAGAAGTATAATAGTTTACCGAACAACTACTTAGATCTTGATTGATTTTGATGCAATGGAATTTTTTCATTACTAAAAAAAAAAAGCCATCCCACGAGTATACATGACCCCACTACCTGTATAAAGCGTACATCTCTGCTCAGGGAGTAGGTCAAAGCTTTTTATAAGAATTATAAGAAAAGTCAAAAGCTGGAATCCGAGAAGACAAGACCTCCTAAGAGCTTCTTGTAAACCAATTATTCGATCTCGAGATCCCGTGCCGGAGACATCACTAAACTCAGGGTGTCTCTTGCAAAGAAGAATTCGTAGAGATTTTCCCAGAACCCCAGTCCAAATTCCTACCCGACTGATAGAATCTAGAATCCACTCTCCGCCCTTATTAGTAGTAGGCGAATAGTGACCCTATTTGTATGCGCATTCACACGACGGGCACGTTCCAAGATCTCCCGCAACGAGAACCTAACATATGGTTTCTTGATAGTAAGCTGATTAAATAAATGAATCATAGGTTGGTTGAATATTGAGTTCCGCTTAGGCTACGTGTTCACGCACTACTAAACCGCACACAGGATCTTAGACAGGTTTCGTCCCCTTTCGGGAACACCTTCTTACTAGTAGGGGCTAAGCCTGAGGCAAATATACCGAAAAAAAAAGATCTCTATGGTCGATTCTACGAAGAGTAGATTCGCCCCTTATGTTATGGCTCGTCTCGCGCTTAGTCACTCGCGGGATTCGGATAGGGGGGCAGCAAGTCTTTTCTCGAAAAACTCGCAGCTTCTCCCCTTATCTAAAATCTATATATTAGAGACTCACTATTTGGTTGGATCGGACAGGGACTTCTATAAAGATCTTTCCACTCATTCATCATACTCAAAGTCGAAGTCACGGCGGAAAAATAACAAGAATCGGTGTCGTGGTGGTGCTACGAGATGGCGATTTCTCGTATAGAAGAATAGATCCGCGGACCTATTGATTGACCATAGATGCGAACCGATCGACCGCTATCTAAGAGAAGATAAGTAGTTCTTCTATCGTTCAAGGGCAAGGGGATAACATGTAGCGGCTTGCCTTGATCTCGTATTTCCCACGTAGTCCGTTTGGTCAAACCAACGATTCTCTTCTCAAAGTA